>CM076569.1:54154321-54228429 GCA_034641835.2 Pinus albicaulis | reverse complement strand
AGGAAATGATGGAAAATGGCTTAGAAACAGTCTCTTTTGGTAACAACAGGGCAAACTTAGAGGCTTTGATTGAGTATTTTATGAGAAATGGATAACTTAGGGATAATGAACACAGTGATATTTCCGAAACTCATAGATTTTGATGAAAATCTTGTTTTTGGAAATCCATGGACTAGTCTAGCCATCATTAGATATAACATAATTTTTTGATGGCTAACATCTCCTATCAGGAAATGAAGAATTTATGAAAATTTCCATTTTCAAAAGCAAATGGATCTAATGTGACAATGAAAATACTTTGAAATTAATTCATCAATGATAAAGAAAAATGATTTAAACAAACATTGAAAAAATTTTCTTTCAAAGGAGGAAGAGGTAGATAGATTCACTGGTCAATATGATGTTAAAAATTATCAAAACACAGCAAAAAACAAACTGAATCAAATTGCAAAGACAAATTCAAGGGAATTTGGGTGGTTTCAGGATGCAATGCAGTCTCTAAAGAGAGACAGTGCTTTGCAACGCAGGCCTGAAAGGGAGACAGTGTTATGAAAAGCACTGTGTCCTGTCTAATAGTGCGTTGGGCGCAATGTATAAGGAAAAACACAGCTGTTTAACACACTTATTTTGCAAATTTGGATTTGAAAAAGATTAATCTTTGTGAGGAATAAACAAAGAAAATCAGAGGCTAAAACACGTAGGACAAAGAGTAATATCCCCAGTGGAGTCGCCAATTTGTTGAGCGGAATTGTGAATTACGGATAAATAATTCTTCCCTAGATAGGTGCTAATCTATAACAACAGGTCAAAGACTTTATGAGTATCTTTCCTAACTATAAACAGACACACATAATGAAACAAGAAGCTTTCTTGGAGTCCAAGTGCTTCCAAAATCTCATTCTGTCGCTTTTTTTGTAGCTTCAAATTCCAGCCGGCTTTGCAAAATATTTCCTCCAAGAATGAACACTAAACATCAAGAGATAACAATAATACAGATGTCTATTCAAGTTATTTAGCTAAATCAATAAATCATAAACCATAGACATCAATTAAGAAATCATAATATAGAAAATCAAAGCTTATACAAATGCATATAGGGAAAAATAAGCAGTAATCTTTATTGATGATAGAAGGGGAGGTTACAACCCAATGATTGATTTAGTGTCACCATCTCCAACAGCATCCCAACCTCATCATAATGCAAATATCTCCAACAATATGTCACTCAAATCAAACCCTCAATTGAAATTCCACCAACATTTCTCTACTCAAATTCTTCCTCCTCAAACGCTAATATCTGTGCTCAATTTATAGAGGAGATGAAGGTATTTTTACAATCAATGAATTTAAAATAATAGGCAAGACATGTTCCCAATATTGCAGATGTCAAATGGACACTTTGATTCGAAGCTTCACACATGTGAACTCTTCTAGAAGGCACTGGCCAAGTGGAGATTCCATAACAATGAGAATTTCGCTCCCAATGTGACCAACGCACCTGTGAATGTCGAGAAGTGCTTTGCGGAGTAGCCTTGCATGGGGCTACCTGCATATGCAACGCACTTAGTCCCTTTAGAGGAAACGTTGATGAGCTCTCATATGGTATATTATAAACTTCAAATCTTGGAAACCTTTGCAGATGGAAGTCTTGAATGATTTGTCTTGTTCTTTGTCTTAGGGCATATAGAAACTTGTAAAGATAGGGGATGATAAACCCTATTCATTGGTCCTGGAGATGATGCCCAGTTAACCAGGTCATTTGGAATGGAGCCCAAATTGACCTATAACTGAAGGCATAGACTATAATGACATATTTTCACCTGTGGCCCGATATACCACCATCTAATCTATCATAGCCCTTGCTTCTATGCAAGGATGGAATCTTCATCAGATGGATGTGAAGAATGCCTTTCTACATGGTGAGATAAAGGAAGAGGTGTATGTGGAGCAACCTATGGGGTTCGAAGTCCAAGATAGAGACACCCATGTATGCAGGTTGAAGAAAGCCCTCTATGGGTTGAATCAAGCCCAGGGCTTAGTACGAGAGGATAGAGAGCTACTTGATGAAGTTGGGCTTCACTCGTAGTAATGTTGATCTGAAAATTTACTTCAAGGTTAATAGAGAAAATCCTCTCATTCTGGTTCTCTATGTGGATGATCTCTTCCTTGCAGGTGTTGACCCTCTCATCCATCAGTGTAAGAGGGAGCTCGCTTATGAGTTTGAGATGAAGGACCTAGGACTGATGCATTACTTCCTAGGCCTGGAGTTATGGCAGATATTTGGTGAAATTTTCCTCTCTCAAGCAAAATACATTGTGAAGCTTCTAGAAAGATTTGGAATGGTGGAATGTAAGTCTATTTTGACGCCGATGGAGCTCAACTTTAAGAAGTTGAGTGGCAGAATTGTTGGGCCCGTGCTAGAAAATCCTACCGAGTATCGTCAACTCGTAGGGACCCTGATGTTCTTAGTGAACACCCATCTGGACGTATGTTTTGCAGTGAACACTTTAAGTCAACACATGGTTGATCCTCATCACATTCACTAGGTTGGTGCCAATAATCTGTTGAGATATCTTTGGGGCATGATCAACCATGGGTCGAGATACACTTTTGGGAGTTTGAGACTCCATGGATATAATGATGTCGATTGGGCTGGCAGTGTGGTGGATCACAAGAGCACATATGGATGCTGCTTCACAGTTGGGTCTGCTTCGATAACTTGGATGAGAAGGAAGCAGAATTCGGTGGGTTTGAGCCCCGCTGAGGCTGAATACATTGCACGAGTATGGCCTATTGTGAAGCACTTTGGTTGTAAAATCTATTATGTGAGTTGTTCGGGCATGTGCTATATACCACCGTTATCCTTTGTGATAACCAGAGTGGGATTCGTTTGTCAGAGAATCTCATGTTCCACGATTAATCCAAGCATATTGATATTAGGTACCACTTTATCTGGGATATGGTACAGCGAGGTGCTGTAAGGCTCGATCATATAGGAAATGATGAGCAGGTCAGGAATATTATCACAAAGCCCTTGGGGAAGGTCAAGTTCCTAAACTTCCGTGAGAATCTTGGAATCATGGAGTTACCCTATGTTGAGGGTCTTGTTGGACGATGAGCTCTGGGAGCTCCAGGGGGCTTTGGGGATAGCTTCTTGGAGCTATAAGAAACCACAGGGCTAAGCTTGCTGAACCTTGTTGGTGTGCTTCTGCCCCACCGTTATGATATTGATTTGGTTCACCTATATTTGATCTGCGCCCCGTATGCATCCTACCCATGGAGTCCTAGACTCATGGGAAGTACCTCTCATCTTGGCCAATGAGGTGGGAAAAGCTAGAGCCCAATAGCAAGACCAATGGACACATCAGAGATTGTTGTACTCTCTATGTATAGGATGTCATGTTCCCAACCACTTGATCTGGGATCAATTATAGTGAGGTTTCAGACCTCCAACTAACTTTGGGTCAGTTAAACCAACTTCGGGTTGGTATGTGATTCCTTTAAGTTATATAGAGGTTTCAGACCTATGAGATGATTTTTTCAGCCAAGAGTGATCTCTTTGTGACTGATCTAGATTTATGCAGGAACACAATAAAATACATAAATATACATGAACACAGAGATGCAATGGAAATAATTCTTCATTTCATTAATATCAAATAACATAAATATGCTTACAAACATAATGGAAATAAAATATCTAGGGCGCTGGTAGCTTATCTTTGAGAAGAGATGTGGTGGCTACATGCCTCTGAACTGTGTTACAATGAGGCTCGAAGGCCTATTTATTGTTGATAAATAATGCAAAACCCTAAACATCCAAAAACTTAACCGTAGGAGATGAAGAGCCAAAACTACGGGCCCCGTTTGGGTAAATTGGTGTTTCAACTTCCCGGGGACGTAACTTTGGCATACGATCTCCGTATGACGCGCATCATACCTCATTAGAAATATCTATCTGATGAGTATAAATTTTGGTGTGAGCAACATGAGCGTTAATCCATGGACCCATGTTGCTCTCGGTTTTCCCAAAAAAACATCGTTTAGGGCCTCAAAATGGCTCCAAAAGTTCAGGACCCGAAAACTGCTAAAAATAGTAAGTTGTGTTGAAATTGAAAAACTGAAAGAATTGATGGTGTAGGTCTAAATGGAATAGGTTTGTGGCCACCAATATCCACATGGCTCATTAGGGCCTCCAAATGGATCTGAAAGTTCAGGAACTGAAAACTTGCTAAAAATAGTAAGTTGTGTTGAAAGTGAAAAGCTGCAAGAATTGTTGGTGCAAGTCCAAATGGAATAGGTGGGTGGCCATAGATATCCACCTAGATCATTCCTCCCTCCTTAGGAATCAATGGTCCCCATTGCGTTGAGATCCTCCATGAGATGAGGCAAATTTTGTTGAACTGGGTATTAGATTTGTTGAAGATGTCATGGACATGCGAGCGGACATGCTGGATGCGTTTAGTAAATTTGGTTTCTTTTTCAACCTCAGAAAGTACATGTGTGGATTCTGTTTGTGTAGTCGTATGAGGTATGGCAACATCAGGTGGCGGTGCATTGGGGGTCAGATCAATGGAGTGCTTGTCCTTACAGTGTAGAGGAACCTTTGTGAGTGAGGAGAAAATGTCCTCGTATTCCTCCATGACTTTGTCCATCTGCTGCAGCTGTGCAGGGGAGCCCTGTTTTGAGGTTGTGGCCACAATATTCTTCTTTCCCTATGAGTGAGTTGTAAGGAAGATAAATTTCCTGGTTTGGGAAACAATCTTACTGCGTTGTTTCACAGTAGTCAAAGAGATGACAGGAGGCAGTGCTACCTCTGGTATCCTATACAAGTTATTTACCAAAGTAATAATAACAGCACAAGGCCTAGACTCATACACAGCATGTCGCCTCCATAAGTATGGTTGGCCCAATAATACATAATCTACATCAAGAGGAGCAACATCACACAATACCTCATCTGTGAATGGCTTGATACTGTATGGAAGGCGGCACTAATAGCGGACGCAGAGATCTCTCCTTGTGTGAAGCCACTCAATTGTATATGGTTGCGGGTGTGCTATGGTCGGTAGGCCGAGCCACTTCATGACCTCTGCTGAAATGAGGTTCTTTTGGCTTCTGCTATTGACAAGGAATTACAGTGGAGAACCCTTCACACACATCTGCGAATGGAAGAGGCACCCCCCCTACTCTGGATCCTCGGGATCATCCCTCTGGATCTTGGTGGTGGAAACAATGGCACTGGAATCCGCATCAATGATATGCTTCCCTTTATAATTTCCTTTGTCTGGTTCTGACTCAGGATCAGAACATGCATTTGATTCGGGTGCCTTTAGTTCAGCCACCAACGACTATTTGGCCTGACACTCGTTTGTGTTGTGAGTGGGGCTGTTATGAAATTCACACCACTTCCCCGTGTCCTTCTTTGGATTTGTTGTGTTTTTCTGAGTCGCCCCTCTTTGGCCTTGCCCCTTGTCCTGTGGATCGGGGGTGCCTTTCCTTGGCTTCGAATTTGCGGATCCAAAGTCTCGCTTCTTCTACTTAAATTTCTGGTCGATCTTGGCGGCATAGTGATATGTCGTGCCAAGCGATGTAATGTCGAGGAACTCCATTTCCTCCTGAATGTGTATGTGTAGATAGTTGTGGTACTTGAGCATCAAATGTCTCTTTGAATCTTTAATACCCAACTTTGTGCGCGTGGTATGGAACAAATTCATCAGTTCGTACACATCTTGATCCCTTTGCTGCAGTAGTGTAGTCCATTGGATTTAATTGTCTTTATAGCTCCCCACGGAGTAATATTGTTCCTTGATGTCGTCTCGGAACAAATTCTAAGTGGGTGCGGTTGAGAACAGAGAGGGTTCCCCCTCGTCCTTTTTCTCACAGTATGTTTCCCACCAGTCCTTGACATGGGGGGAGGATTTAAGGAGTGCAAAAATAATCTTTTCTAAGTAGGAGAAATAATGGACAGAAAAATACCATTCTATAAAATTCAACCATCTATCGATGACGTCTGCATCTATCTGGCCTTCAAATACAGGAATGTCAAAATTTACATGTACCTTGAAGGGAGTGGCGCCTCCAGAGTAGTTGTTGGATGCAGATGCGCTGTAGGTGGGAAGCCGTTGAAGGATCTGAGCAAAGTTATCCATCATCGCGTTCCTTTGTTTCTTGAGGGCCTCCTCGAGCAATATTTTGATAGGGTCTCCTGCTCCCTCGTCTTTCTTTTCTTTCACCATGGGAGGTCGTCAGGGTTGGCGTGGCTGACCTTGCAAGGGTTCAACCAAATCGAGCCCTAACTCCTTATACCCTAACCGTGTTGGGGACATGCAAAGAAAAAAAGAGAAAGAGAAAACCGCTCTGATACCACTGATCCGGATTTATGCAGGAACGCAATAAAATACATAAATATAGATAAACACAGAGATGTAGCAAAAATAATGCTTCATTTCATTAATATCAAATAACATAAATATGCGTACAGACATAATGGAAATAAAATAGCTAGGGCGCTGGTAGCTTATCTCTGAGAAGAGATGTGGTGGCTACATGCCTCTGAAATGTGTTACAATGAGGCTCAAAGGCCTATATATTTTGAGAAATAATGCAAAACCCTAAACATCCAAAAACCTAACCGTAGGAGATGAAGCGCCAAAACTATGGGCCCCGTTTGGGTAAATTGGTGTTTCAACTTTCGGAGGACATAAATTTGGCATACGATCTTTGTTTGACGTGCATCATACCTCGTTAGAAAGATATATCCGAGGAGTAAAAATTTTGATGTGAGAAGCATCAATCAATGCATCTATGTTGCTCCTGGTTTTCCCAAAAAATGTTGTTTAGGGCCTCAAAACGACTTCGGAAATTCAGGACCTGAAAAATTGCTAAAAATAGTAAGTTGTGCCGAAACTTAGAAACTGAAAGAACTAATGGTGCGGGTCCAAATGGAATAGCTGGGTGGCCACCAATATCCATGTGGCTCACTAGGTCCTCCAAACGGCTTCGAATGTTCAGGAACCGACAACTTGCTAAAAATAGTAAGTTGTGTTGAAAGTGAAAAGCTGCAAGAATTGATGGTGCGGGTCCAAATGGAATAGGTGGGTGGCCACCGATATCTACCTGGATAAGTGACTAACCTTTCTGTTCTAAAATGAAGAAGCCAACAAAGCAATTTTGGCGGGATGACGCACGATATTTGGATGGCACAGGTGGATGGAGTTCTCCCTAGTTGAGAGGGAGTGTTAATTTTGGGTAACTAGGTCCAAAATACATGTTGTGATGCTCAGATGACGATGCCAATAATTTTATTGGATTCATCTTTCAGATAGGTGCAAGATCGATCTAAAGATCATCTTGATCCGATGAGCATAACATTTATTTTGAATTAATTCCACTTATGTGCAAGGTCAACCAGAATTGTAATGTAGGCTTGGAGCCACAGTATATGTGTCACACACCCTCATTGATGGATATATATAGGTCAACGTTGGAGGTCATTTTCACCATCACTCATCACACATTCACTCTTTGCATCTGATTGGTTTGATCATCTTCTTGGAGGCTTCTCTTCACTCACACATGGGCAAAAGTAGCATGTAGGGTTTCAGACCGTACTAGGGTTTCCAGCGCAGAATTGACCAACGTTGACTTTGGTTAATTCTTGGTCAAATTGACCCGAAACTCTCCCTAAACTTGGATCTCCTCAATCCACATTTTTTGGCACAAAATCGAGGTTGGACGTTGTCTTTGACTTGGCTGCGTTGACTTTCTGCTGCTACTATTTTGCGTTGACCATTGACTCGAAAACGTTGACTTTTGTTGAGTGTTGTAAAAGTTGTCCGAGAGGGTTCTGTGACACATTATGGTTGGCTGACCGTGAAGAGACTTTGCTGGTTGAAGCATCCTGTTGACCGCCGTAACGCACCACATCACATATATTTTGTTGATCAAGTTAAGTGTATTTTTTGGCTTGTCTTCTGTCGATCTATTGGTATGTTCTATCAACATTTTACTTTCACGTTTGCGTGATTGCTATTTTATATCGGGTCTAAAGTAAAATTTGCGTCAAGCATAGAACATCAAAGAAAATTTACATTACCCTTCTCTTTATTCCTGACATCCCAGCAGAGTACCACATCTCCTATCTTGAATTTGTCTTCCTTAGTTTTCCGATCATATATATATTCTTTATCCTGTCATCAATTCTTGAAGTATTTTGAAATACTTCATCCCTTGTTTGCTGGAGGTGTATCGTTTTATTAATATGGAGTTGTATGTCATTTACCTCAGTCCCTAATTCTTTCAGTAATTTCATTACTGGGACTACTAATGATGAAGAAAACATAGTATCGACACCATATACAACTTGAAAAGGAGAGATACCAATAGATTTTTCATTACTCACCTGATCTGTCCACAATGCATTAATCAACTTTTTATGCCAATTCTTTTTATTCGCCTCTAACATCTTCTTAATGATACTGATCAATGAATTTTTAGAGGACTCCACCAATCCATTACCTTGCAGGTAGTAAGTTGTAGAGTGTCCCAACTTAATGTTGTATTTGTCACAGAACTCAGTCATCTTCTTAGACTTGAATTCCGCTGCGTTATCTGTGATAATTTTCATAGGAAAACCAAAACTGGACAAATATTAGTTTCTAAAAACTAAACGATAACAAAATTTGTAGATTGCGTGGTCAGGATTGCTTCATTCCACTTTGTGAAGTAGTCCGTGGCTGTCAATATCCACTTGTGTTGAGCGGATGATGATGGGTGAATCTCGCCTATGAAATGTAGGCCCCACTGCTAAAATGGTGCATGGAATGAAATAGGTTGAAGAGGCAATGTGAGAAGCTTTATTTTACCCTGAAAAACTTGGCATTCATGACAACTCATTACTGCTTTGTAAACATCTGCAAAAAGTGTCGGCCAATAATACCACACTCTCAATATTTTATTGGCCGTGGTCTTCCAATATAGGTGGCCCCCACAATCTCCTTTGTGGGAGTCATTCATCACTTCTTTAGATTTTTCTTTGACCAAACAGTTCAACAACAAACCTCCAAGATCTTTCCAGTAAAGTGAATTATCCAGTATGCAATAATTTGAAGCTTCGAGTTTCAAAGATCTGCCTTGACTCTTATTCATGCCTATAAGAGGGTTTAGGTGTTACAAAACATAAACAATATCAAAATATCGTGGAAATGACAAAACGATATCGTATATCTGAATGACATTCAATTCTTCTTCATTTTCGGACAAAGCTGAAATCAAATTGATGTCAAGGGCATAAAGATTTGACTCAGTCATGAGCTTGGCTAAGCCCTGAACTTTGATTAGCTTGGCGGGCTTGATTTCAAGGTCATAGTCCAGTAAAGATGCTATCCATCTTCCTCTCCTACCTTCTGGGTCTATCTGCATGAGAACTTCTTTCACAGTTGCATTAGGTACATAGGAAAGAGTGTGTGAATGCAATATGTAAACTCTGAAATATTTTAGCGCTCTAACCAAAGCTAGAGCTTGTTTCTCTATAATGTTATAATGAAGGGCTGCATCTCTGATATTGCGACTGAAAAATGCAATTGGTAATAATTTTTTATCCCTTTTCTGCATCAAGACCATTGCCATAGTGTGCTCAGAAGCAATTGAAAATATTATGAAATCACTAGTGTAATCAGGACTTATAAAACTGGGGTAGTAGTCAAGGAAAACTTAACTGAATGGAAATATTTCCGGGCATCTTCAAACCACTTCACATCACTATCTTTATTCAACATATTTTTCAAATCCCTAAGATGCTCCGCTAAATTAGGAATGAATCTACATAAGAAATTCATCTTACCATTGAATGCTTGCACTTCCTTTTTGCTACGAGGGAAATCAATTTGTTGATTGCTTAAACACGGGAAGGATCAATCCGGATCCCATCCTTGGAAATGATGTGACCAAGGATTTTACCTTCCTCCATAGTAGACACACTTTTCTTTGGGTTGAGTGATATTCTGAACTTCCTGCATCTTTCGAAAACAATTCTCAAATGGTGCAAATTTTCTTTATCATAATGTGAAAAAACTGTCAAATCATCTAAGTGAACAACCAAATAAACATATTTTTCATTGACGAATGTTATGTCCATGGCACGCTGAAATGTTGCCCTGCATTTTTCAAACCAAATAGAATTTTGGCATATTTGAAGGTGCCCCACGGTGTGGTAAATGTTCTCTTATCCTGATCATTTTCGTGCACCAGAATTTGGTTGTAGCCTGAATAACCATCCAACAATGACATCCGGGAAGAACCGACAACCCTTTGAAGTATATGGTCCATCTTAGGAAGTGCATAGTTGTCCTTGAGGGACACTTTGTTCAATTTCCTGAAATCTATGCGTAGCCGGATTTCTCTGGTCTCCTTTATCACTGGGACCAAATTTGAAATCCAATCAGAAAATCTGATTGGGACAATGATATCGGACTTGAAAATTCGATTTCCCTCTTTTTTCAATCGATGGAAGAAATTTGGGATTTATCCTTCTCAACTTTTGATGAAAGGAATTTTGATCAGAATAGTGTGTTGAATGATGTTTTTGTCATACACTTTTAAATCTGCATATTCCCATGCAAAAACATCAGCAAATTCAGAAAGTAATTTAAAATATTCAATCTTTACCTCGGGAGATAAGGACTTGGATAGATTCACCATCTTTGGTTTGTCGGTTGTTCCAATATTTACATCTTCGACACCCTTTTTCGTAGGCATCAATGTAGGATTCCTTGCTACATCATCTTGGTCGAACAATTCTTCCAAAGGTATGAGACCTTTTGGAATGTTATTGTCTTTCAACTGTAGTATATCCATCTAAGTCGCTTCTATGTCTTGGTCATATTTGTCGGAAATCTTATCTATAGAACAATTCTCAAATTCTTCCTCGCCTTGGAGAAAGTTGTTAATCTGCTTATCATCCCAGAAAACTTGCCAATATCGCAAGTTATTGGGAACAGTGGGCCAGTGCTTCACATGAATCTCAAATTTTCTGTTTGAAAAGATGGGGATTTTGAAATTGCTTGCATCTTTGGCCAATGAATTAGCCATGATATTTTGATTCCTTGGCACCACTGTAAGTATACACTCCTAAAACATTTTCAAAATATCAAGTACAACATTCCTATATTGTCTCATTCGAGGATGGTTAGCTTGATATTCACCTTTGACTTGCTTGATCATAAGTTCTGAATCTCCATACACCGCAATCCTTCTTGCACCCAATTTATTTAAGATATTTAAGCCAGTAATTAGTGCTTCGGACTGGGCTTCATTGTTAGTGCAATAAAAAGCTAATTTATAGGACCACAACCTTACATTTGTAGGGACATTATTATGCTAATGAAATGGGTTTCAGACCCAGATTCTAATGCCTACCCCATCTTTCCCTAGGGCACCATCAAAGTCAATGGCCCATCGACCATTCTCATCCTTCTCATCCTCTATATGATGAAACTCTGATTTCTGATTTTGCTGAATTTTTTGAACTATCTCTTCATGCTTTTCTGGACTTTCTTCCACTTTCTCCAAGGGTTTTTATAAATCCTTCCCTACCTTTGATTTCTGATCTGAATTTTTCAATTATTCATCTGATGGTTGTTCTATTAAGCTGGAAGATTCATCTTTTCCTTAGCTATAACTTCTCTAATGCAATTATGGATCTTAGGAACATCTTCTACATATACTAATTAACTATCTACATCATTTAGTCCACTATCATTAAACAAAATGAAGTACTCTAAATATTTATGTACAATGTTTATGGAATGATTGTTTGGATTTTCTTTACTTGTAATCATATATTTCATTTTGGTTTCACGGTACAATTTCCTCAATTGCCCGAAAATAGGGATAGTTGCATAAGAAAAGTCTAACTACAGTGTACCTCGTAATTTAGCCCCCCAGGATCTTGATAGAAACATTCCATAGCGTGGTGATATGTCAACTACTACCACATCCATTAGAACATTATTAGCCGAAATATGCTATACAGAGACTACCAAATATTTGATCAAACCAATACAGAGGACTCTACTTGAATCAAAAGAGTACAAATCATGACAGGGAAGGGTAATGTCAAGGCCCAACTTCTCCATTATGGCTTTTGGCATCAGGTTATGGGAGGATCCGAAGTCTAACATGGAATTATGTAAAATACACTGGTGGGTTCTTAGACTTAAGTAAAAAGGAGGAACCTCACTATCTTCTAATTGGTCGTCAATAGCAGGACCCAAAATGAGTCCGGGCTGATCATCTTCGACATTCACCATGTCGGACAAACGATCTACTTTAACCATCTTGGCAACATGGGATTTGTATTGGCTATTTTTAACAAGATCGATTAAGGGGATAGACACTTTTAACACTTTGAAATTTCGGTATCTAAACTGAATGGAGTAGTTTTGTCTACCTATTTATTGACAATGTCTCGTTGTCCAGTATGGTCCTTCGGTGGAACTTATTTCTTATGGTTTTCCTTTTCCTTATTGGATGCACTTGTGGAAGGATAATTTACTTTGTTCTAATTTGTGATCACAAGCTCTTTTCCCTTACTCTGATTGCTCAAAGGATTATGCCTTGTTTGAGTGTATTTCTTCTAAGATGCTCTCTTCTTAATGGGATTGACAGGTACATCTCTGCTCCTCAATGACATCTGCCTGTTTTGTGAAATAAGTTCATTTAAGTACCCCCACTGGTAATCATCTGATTCAATATCTAATTCATAATCATTAGCAAGGATAAAATCTTCATATTTAGGCTGATCTTCCTTTTCAAAGTATTCCTCATCTTCGGTAAAAAAACATAGGCAGATCATCAGCTTTGAAAAAAAGGTTTTCCTCAACAACTATGTCTTCATCTTCTTCTTCTCCTTGAGCATAGTTCTTCTGCATGAGTGTTCTGATTTGTTGTTGCTACTGTGGTGGTTGTTCAGGAGCCCGTTGTTATCTTTGCTTAATCCTCAACTGAGGCTGTTGCTGACCTCTATAGTTAGGATTCTTGACCTCAGGTTGTCTCTCTGTGATGGACATCCTGTCAACCATCCGGTCAATAGTTTTGATCAATGTATCCATCTTTGCATCAAAAGATGAAGTGGATGGCTCATCCTTAATAGTAACTCTCCTTTCATTTCTAGCTCTAGATCTCTTCATCAGGAGATTCGCTTCAACGTTGATCGCAATCTTTTGCATGTCTTCCAGTGTATCTAGATTTGTCGCTCTTAATTGGTAATCCATGTCAACATCAAATGCATCAGGATAACGTATGAGATCCAAGCCTGGAGTAGGCTTGATCTCAACATTAATTTCATTGTAAATCCTATTAAAGCGAATATTGAAATCTTGCACTAACACATTAAAATTTATTTTAATATTCTCATATTCAGCAAGCAACTGTTAAGTGATTTTTGTTTACCTCCCACCGAGATATAAAAAAATCAACAAGCTAGTTTGGTGTGGCAATGGAATTTGTAGTGAGAGACCTAAACCAAACTTTGACATCACCAAAGAAACTCTGGGCTATAATCCTCATTTTTGCATTGTTAGTATAACCTTCCTCCAAATATATGAAGTCAATGACCTTAAAAATATGTTGTCTTGCAGATATGGTGGAGTTTTCATCAAACAAGGGGAGTATTTGGCCATAACCCAGAGGTAAGTCAGTAAATTGGGCTGGTAAGATGGGTGGGGCAAATCTTGCCATGATTCCTGCTGGATGGAGTACTAGATTAACAACATGAGGGATTGGATGAATATGTAATGGAGTTGAAGTTGTTGGTACCGAAGTCGAAGGTGCAGATGAAAAAACTACAATTGACTGAGTTTGAGGTTTAGATGAAACAAAAAATTCCTTTGGATGGTAGAATTGGATCCACTCTTTGATGTCAAGGTAGATTCAGGCTTAATCTCTTTGAAAATTCAATATTTCAAATGAATAAGGTATAATTCATAAAAATACTTGACCTCATATAATCTTAAAGGATTGAAAACTATATCGGATAAAGATGTTTCGGATTTGGATTTAAACAAAGGCAATTCAAACTTAAGATCATACAGAATATCTTCAAGAGAAAGTAGCTTAGCAGGTAGGGAAACTAATCTTACCAATGCAACTGGTCCTAATTGAATGTCTGCAGTTTGATATCGATGCCTTCGAAAGAACTTCTCTGGATCATCAACCGAATCAACTGGATCAGGGTCTGGATTCGCTTTGGTATATCTTGTAGAAGCCAACTCTACAAACTTATCACTGCAATTGTCGAAATAGCCTTTCTGAAACTTAACCAAATCATCCAAAGGATTAAATTTTAAAATTTTCTTGTCATACACCCAGGGAAGATAAAACTTTCGCTCCCCAGCAACGATGCCAGTATGTTATCACTCCGCTAGATCTCCAAGGCTGAAGAAGATATCCCAACAGAGGTAACCACATACCAACCTTTTAACTTGGTATCTAGCCCTACTAAGTAGGATAGGGATATATCCACAAAAATCACAACCAAGAGGGATGGATGAAAATGTTTTAGGATATCTAAGAAGTGTAGAAGGGTTTTATTTTGATTTGATTGGGTTGGGTTTGTTGGATGAGGATTAGGTCAAGGGGACTAGGTTTAGGAAAATGGGATGGAATTCCAGTCCATTCGATGGGGCAAGGTAGGTAGAAGGCTCAACACTTAAAGGTGATTTGGTGAGATGGTTTAAGACTGATGAGGAGCTAGGAAGAGCATAGGAGATTTTTCTTCCTAAACTGACAAATTATGACAAATTTCCCAAAATAGAGCATGAAAAACATGTATTCTGCCTATCAAATTGAAATTTATCATATAATAGACATGAAATTTTTTAGAGCTTACAAAACATTCATACAAATGATCACAGAGAAAAAACAATGCCAAATATTCATACCACATGAATCCCAAGGAAATAGCTGCAATTCTTCATTAGTTTCAGGCCAAACTGATTACACTTGATCAATACACTAACATCCAAACTGATTCCAACCCTTTCTAAGAGTAAATAAAGGGAAGATATTGACATAAGAAATACATTCTCTCATCCTCAGGGGTAGAATTCCTGAGATGAGGATGAGATCCACTAAAATATAAACTGAAAGCTGGAGTGTAGGGAGCTCTAAGTGAGTCCTCCCTAATTACATTGAAACTAATTCATTTGAATTTGATAAGTACATTTACATCATGAATATACCCCTAGGTAACTTATCCAAATCATATTTACATTTACCATGCTCAATTACATAATTTAAAGCATGATTTTCGAGAAAAAATCCAAATTTGTAGTGAAATTCCAAAAATATCAACAAACTGTCGAACACGCAACGCTAGAAGGAAACACGCAACACATATTGCAAGTTGATTTTTATTGGGTTTCAGGGGTCCAATATGGCTCCAAAATAGATTGTTGGACATCCCTTCAAGTATAGTTTCCAAATCTACCTTCAGTTTTCAAAATGAAGATTGTTTGCCATGTCAAAATTCATTTCTCCCAAGATTGCTAAACGCGCAGCGTCGGGGCCAAAAATGAGGCAAAAACATGATTTTTTAGTGATTTTTTTCCTTTTTGAACTGCTTATTTTGCAAACCAAGCCTTGCAAAGTGGTTTTATAATATTGGTGGAAAATTGCACATCCAATGGTGTTGACTTTTTTCGCAAAGGATGGCTCAAAAAAGAGCGTAGCGCCCTTTGTGCAACGCATTTGACACTTGTATCTATGTCCTAACTGTCCAAAAAATCACAAAAAACACATAATTCGTAAAATTGACCCAAAAATATTAAAAATTGTTTGAAATGGTTGTTGATGATGTACTAGGCTTGGGGTGAAGCCTCTGAAAGTATGTCCAACTTTCTTTCCTCCTCAAGAAGGGTCAAAGCCTCAATCTTTGCATTGGCTCTTTTGAGCTTGGTCGTTGCTTTCTCCAAAATCTTCTCTAAATTCTTATTCGCTCTATCAATCCATGGCTCCCTGTTTTCATTAATTATCACTGCAAGTTGTTCATTTAGGGTTAGCTAATCAACAAGCTCAACCTCTTTTTGTGTTTTTCCATCTTGTTCTTCAAGCAAGCCATGCTTTTCAAATGTCCCTTCTAACATAACCTTGGATTTTTCTGCCTCCCTTTGAGTAGTGATGAATTTCACCTCATCAATGGTATGCTTTGTTTTCAATTGCTGGTTCTCCTGCTCCAGGAAGTCTATGACAAATTTGGACCTGTCAAGATTAGTTTGGAGCTCTCTAATCTTGGCATCCTTCCCCTTGATGACTACACTAGTGACCTCTTCATCATCATCCTCATTTAGGTCAACTAGGTCAAAATCCTGCTCTGTTTCATGGGGGTCATCCTTATCATGAATGGCTGCCTCATGTTCAATATCCTCCTCTACCGTATTTTATTTCCCTTTCTGTACCTTCTTTGTTGGTGAAGAAGGCAGGGACCCTTCCACAATTTGTGGAGCAAACACCTGCCTATGAACCCTATGATAGGTTTTTGCTAATGGTTCTATCTCAGCCACATTAGCCTGCTTAGGCTCATTGACCTCAACTCTTCTAGGTGACTAAGTCTCAGTATGGGATGGAGATGATGGTGGTGAAGTAGATGAAGAATATTGATATGATGATGATGAATGTACTGTGGGTTGAGATCGAGAAATGGAAGTGGAAGGGTGAGATGATGAAGGCACATTTTGGGCATGCTGAATAGGTGGAGTAGTGAATATGTCATCAACTATGAATGAATCCCATGGAATGTTCAATTGTCTGAGGTGATGGAGGACTATGATTTTGATGAGGGAGTGGTGAAAGAGACTGCTCATTTTTTGTGCATACTCCCTATTATGGACAATGAATGCCATATTTTCAATGCTCTAGAAAAGGTAGTAGGGTATGTTGATCATATTTACCCTAGTGAAGTGCATGAGTAGCCGGATGTGATAGGCATAAAATCTAGAAAATCTACCTTCACATGAAAAATATCTCACGATGATCTTCATCATGGGAGCATATCTCTCCATGAGGTAAGAGAAATAAAATATCCTCTTTCTCTCATTATTGTACCTAGGTTTGATGGAAGGGTCATAATAATTCTAATCCAATTCTAATTGTTTGAACCATTTCTCCCCAACATTTGGTATCCCAATGGAAGTTGAGATGGTGGCAGTTGACACAGTGAAAGTGACACCAGCAAGAGTGACTTGGTTGTCATGGAGATTAGCAATGAAAGTCTGGTCAACATAGCATGGTGTTGGACCCTCTGAATTTCCTCACAGAACACAAAACATCCAACATGTTTGAAACATGTCACGGTCATAGGAGATGCCAAAAGTTCCCTTGTATTTGTTGGCTCTAATTTGAGTATTCCCCCCCCTTTGTGTGGCCCCCTCCCCTCTGTTTCTTTTGCCTCACTGTATGATATGTTTCCTTGCTCTATCATGATGTCTTAGTGTCAGAACTCTAGGGAAGTGTTATGATAGTGAAACATGATTTTTAGAACTAGGGAATGGGATAGGGTATTTTAGGGAGATGAGGGTAGGGATTTATGAATTAGGGAATGTGACAGGGAGTAGGGATATATAGGAGTTTTGGAATAGGGAATTTGTCACAAGTGTAGGAAATTGGGAGCCTAGGTAAATAGTTTACCTAGGGCTTATGATTTTAAGGAAATGAATTTTAGGGAAAGGGACTGTCACTGCAGGGGTTTGAGAAAGGGAATATGGCAATGTGGGAAGGGTATGGAGGTTTAGGGAATGAAAATGAACTTGTAATTAGGTTTTTTAGGAATACTAGGGTTTCGAATTAGAAGAAGACACCAGATTTTCTTTTAAAAAAACTCACACATCCAAAATGAACTTGATGAGATGAGGAATGAAGCAATTGCAACTTACTTGTTTGTTTGGAAGTGTAGAGAATCACTGCTGAAGAAGTTGAGGGTGATTTCAAAGTTTGGAGGCTTTGTAGGCAACTGTTGAAGAAGATGGTCAAACGCGCAGCACCTGAAGGGAATGCGTAGCGCTAGGAGAGAACACACAATGCCTTAAGAGAAAGCACAATGCCTTAAGAGAACACACAGTGCTAGAAGAGAATCCATAGCACCAGAAGAGAATGCGCAGTGCCTTCCTCTATTTTGATGATTTGGCCTTGAAAACTTGAAAAGCCTGCTTTTCCAAGGATGCTCGATGATGGTAGGAGACAACTAATGTCTCTCTTGATGTCATGGGGGATTTTATACTTGTGTTAAATTTGATATTTTTATTCAAAACCCACTTTTCCAATGTTTCACTTTCACATTTCAAACTTTTTTGGAAAACACTCTTTTACACTTTGACTTTTTCTTTTGTAGGTTGATGATGCTGGAGTAGGCACTTTTTGATTTATTTGCTTAGTGTTTAGTTTTAAATTTGGAGTTGAATTGGAAGCTTGGGAATAGTACTTATTACATATAGTGAACATAAAATTACATTTGAAAATAAAAATAAATTACATATACGTTTTTGAATAAAATTACATTGCAGAATGGAAATGATAACTTGAAAGCAGAATTTAAACTTTGGAAATATTCCTTGGAGACCATCTTTACATATTGATAAATCCTTTCAGATGATGAAGGAATTTTATTTGGATCACTCTTATTATTTTTTTTGACCTTATGAAAATGAAATGGTGTATTATTGAACTTTGGAAAATGAAACCTAATGACCTAATGGGACCTTAAATGACCAGAATTCATGGTAACTTTGACTGACATAATGACATGATGAAATATACTCTCATGACTGAAATATGCTCATCAAGACATGAAGGTGGGCCATCAAGTATAAATTTCAAGGGAGAGTGAAGTTCTATGACTAGGGCTACCATCAGTGAGTGAATGTTTTACATGACCTAATGGAATGATTAAAATTTTTTGAGTGGGACTCCTAAAATGATATGAAAAGAGTATTTTTGATCGCTGATGGAGGTATGAAAATACTGACACTAACACATCACATTATCTTTAATAGAATATTCTTAGGTTCAATCAATGGAATATCACATCCACCATCAACAACAAGTTATGCAACTCTTAAAGAATATCCTCACCTTGGCGCATAATCGAATGAAACAACAGGTATATTAACATCGCAGGGAAAGAAGTTTTGATGTAGGTGACTGGGTATTTTTACGGCTGAAACCATACAAACAAATGTCCTTCAAGAAATCGAAGAAGGATGATAAATTATCACCAAATTATTATGGTCCTCACAAAGTGTTGCAAAAGATTGGTACTATGGCATACAAATTGGAGATTCCTGCATCTTCTCGAGTGAACCCAGTTTTCCATGTTTCATGCTTAAATATGGTTATAGGTGACAAGCTACCAGTTCAAACAATACTACCAAAACTTGACGAAGAAGGAAGAATCATATTGGAACCTGAAGCAGTCACGGAAACAAGAACTCGACAACTATGAAATCGATCAATTTTAGAGTATCTCATCAAGTGGAAGAACTTACCCATTGAAGATTCGAAATGAGAGGATGAGAATTTCATACAGAAGCATCCATAACTACTAAAGCATTGAGGACAACACTTTTTGAAGGATAGGGGCATGTTAGGTCCCTATAATACTAGTGTATCCCCTTTTTTTATTATTAATGTAGCCCCCTTATTGTTATTGTTGCACCCTTACATTATTATTGTTATGTTGACTAGGATTATATTGTGACCCCTTGGATTCATATATATATATAAAGGATTTTTTTTTCATTTGTATGATTCAATAATTGTTCATTTATGTAATGTAAAGGAGGTTTCCCCCTCGAAGTGGCTGATTTCTAAGTCGTTGATCTATCTTTTCTTCTATTTTGTGAGTTGGTTGCATAACAGAAAATTATGGAGAAAATTTAGGATTGATCACTAAGGACTTGTATTAGTGCCTTGTCCTTTTGTAATATGGAGTCTAGGATGAAATAGATAAGCTAGGTCCTTTCTAAGGAGGCCAAAAATTGATGCCCTAGGTATCAAATTAAGACTTCATATGGGGCTTCTCTTCCAAATTTTGGGCTTTGATCTCGAAGTAGAGTTACCTCCATAGGTAGGAGTGGTTAATAAACAATCATATTAGGTGTTCTTAGCCCCTAAGGGGATGAAATGTCCCTCATACATCCTTAAATTACTAGGTGTAATGTCAGTGATGATGAAATGTGTTATCACCAATAAAATTTCATTTTTTATTAGAAAGGTCATTAGGCATAGGTTTTATTGTCTTGGAAAATTAATTCATGAAATTGATAAAATTTTGTGAACTGGTGATAATCCTAAGTTTGAAGAGTCCCACTTGTCATTTCATCATGGTAAAATCCATAAAAATCCACAAAAAATCTTCATACATTGGTTCAAATTTCGGTTTAGACCACTGTTGTAGCCGCTACAACAACACCCCAAAATTGTGGGGGTATTCAAAATTTTGGGTCCCCCCTCTGCTTGCTCAAACCATAGGGTTTTAAACTGGACCCCAACGAGTTCATCTCCCTCAAGGTCCTAGGCCCGATAGCATCATGCTGGCCATTCTTGGTTTTGGCGAAACCCCAACTTACCCAGAATGGTCTCCTCCCTCTTTTAACCTACCTCATACCTCTCGGAAGCACCTTCACCATGGATTTTTAGGAATTCTATTTGGGTTCTCCATCGAGCTGGTGGTCACTTGTTAATTATTTTTAAATTTAGATACATCATTCTCTAATGATATCCATGTGAAATTAATAAATTCATTTAACTGCGAAGCCTTCAGCTGGTTTCTCATTTCAAGCATTGTATGTCCAAGTAATATGCTTCAAAATACCTTTCTTTAGTTATTTATATAAGTCCTTATATGTGCCTCAAGTAGGAGGATCACTTTCGACCTTCTTATGAACTTATCCAATAAAATCATGGTTTACGCTATTGTTTCATCCTTCGCAGGTCTTGTTTGGCTACGTATTTAAGAGCATAAATCATGGTAAAGTCATTTATTATGTTGGCGATGGCTACTAAAACCTAAGCTATCAGAGCTAGCTCCAAAATAACGATATAGGCATCAGGCCATGACCCGCGTGAATGGAAAATGCAACAAAGGTGAGTTGGGATTATAGTGCAAGATCCCGTCTCTCATGCCGCATCACATGAAGCGCATGCCCCCAAGCATGCCATCAAGGCAGTTTCCTCATGCACTAGTGATAGTTTTGTTGCTACGCGCAAACAAAGGGAAATTGGTTGAGGAGGCCATCAACAAGCATTGAAAAGTGTAACAAGTTCAATTAAGATCCATTAAACGTGGCACCATGAAGATACTTAGCAAAACATAATAGCGCACTCAAGATATTTAAAAGGCAGCGTGTGTAATTGTTGTAAAGGCTAGTGCACTCCAAAGAAATATCTAGGGATGAGAACGAGGAAGGAGGTGAAAGGTGTATGTCCGTTTTCGATTTTCCATCAGAGGTACATGTCAGAGAAGTTGTTTTGGGTGCATCCAAGGTATAAAGAGGCCGAGTGGCTAACACACCTTCGATGCAGATAAAGGGCCATGCACAGTAGCCATTTCAACATAAACAAGGGAAGAACATTGTGAAACAATCAATACTGATGAGGATGCCTTTCGGATGATGTCGTGGGTACTGTGTAGCAGCGTTGGCTTCAAACACACAGGAGTTAATGATTATGTGTTATGCCCATTCTTCAAGTAGCGTTTGAATACCGCAATACAAACACATTAGGAAAGCACGTATACACCTGTGTCCAACATGTAGAGAATCTGTGTATGATTTATTTCTCAAAAAAATGTGGGTTGGTGGGGTACGCATGCTAACACATGACGTTCAGGTAATTAAGTGCCTTTGGGAAAGGTCGAATCCTTTGCACCATAACACCGACAGGTTGACCACTGTATTTTAAAATTGCATCTTATTTTCTGATTTCCCACTGACGCTACTGTGCAACAACGACATATGTTCTAACGCATCTTGGCAACCAGTAACCCGCCTGAGAATGGTGGGCATGGGGGGATCAGAAAAAATCAGGTTCGTTATAGCCACTCATCCACAAGGTGAAGAAAATACGCACATAGAGGGTAGTCAAGGTAACGCTGTTTCTTCACCTGCTCGATCGATTGGTAGCATCTCACCCCAGTTCAACATTTGTGAATGAGAAACTCATGCCTGGAAAGAGATACATGTTATGCATGGTTCAAGAGGGGTCGCAGGATATACTGTGCGATCAAGTCACGCAGTCGCACTTCTTTTGCAGTAGTAACAAGTGTGACTCATCCCCAAACGCGAATGTGCGGACTCTTTTCAAGTCACAGACCTCCACAGATCGCAAATTCGAAATCCTGAGGCATGAAATAAAGGTGAGACCCAACCCAAAATGTGACTGTGCGACCTCTTTTCAAGTCGCAGACCTCCATAGGTCGCGAAGTCGCAATCATGAGGCATGAAATCAAGGTGCGACCCAAGCCCAAACGCGACTATGCAACCTCTTTTCAAGTCGTACACCTCTACCGGTCATGAAGTCGCAAGACTGAGGCATGAAATCAAGGTACAACCTACCGGGAGATGCGACTATGTGACCTCCTTAAGTTTATATCTTCGCCTAGGTCGCCAAGTCACACTCCCCAAAAAGAGCCAAAAATGTTGAGCTGTGACCTTGCGACTACCACAAGTCGCAGCCTCCTTCCAAGTCACAGCCTCTTGAAGCTCTGTTGGGGTCACACAGCGCAGTCTTGTCCCAACACATACAACACGTAAATATTCACCTTGGTCTCCGGCATAATCTATGGGAAGAAAATATTAACCTAGAGCTAGCCATACGTTTCAGTTATGTGATGAACGTTGGTTGACATTTCAAGTTTTATCTCCATTCCATGATTAAACGAGCTTGGTATAGGCGTGCATGAGTTGTTCATGCGTTATTCAGCATAACAGGACTACACAAGGGTCCAAGATGATTATGAATTTCCATAAATATATTACGTTGTTCCTTCAATGCATCTGCGATTTTAACTGCCATAAATATATTTCATTTTATTCCTCAACGTGTGTATATATATATATATATATATATATATATATATATATATATATATATATATATATATATATATATATATATATATATATATATATATATATATATATATATATATATATATAGGTTTGTGTGTGTGTATGTGGATAATTTAATATGTTCACTTGTGTGTTGATGAGGAAACTATAATGTTTCACCTGCATGTGCATATTTTCACTTCTTCCAAGAAGAAATAACTTGAATTCAAGCCAACAAGAAAACCCACGTTATGCAGATGCTCAGGATCTCGCTCAAAACCGAAAATCACTCTCCCATTTATTGACACATACAAAATTCTCTTGGCACTACAATGGCAACACCGACAGATAGAAGTTACTGGTGCACGTGGTGAAAGCTAGGGATGTCCTCTGGCAAGCAAGGTACTAATATCTTCAAGAGGGAAATGAAAAAGAAATAGTCCTAGGTTGCAACTAATCACAGGTCGCAGATGACCTCAAGTCGCAAGTCGCAGATTACCCCAGGTCGCAGGTCACAAGTGACCCCATGTCACAGGTCGCAGATGACCTTGGGTTGCAGGTCGCGAATGGCCCAAGTTGCAAGCTAACCCAACAGTCGGGAAGACCAAGAGTCAAGGGAACTCAAGAGTCATCTTAGCTTATATGTACAACTTCAGGAGATGATCAAAGGAAATTTTAGCTCTACAAGAAAATCCAGGACGACAGAGGAATGGGTGCTGAAGAGCTAAAGGCACTCAACTCTTGGTATCAAGTAGAGAGAGAGGTGGTGAGGCTAGGGTTTTGGTATCATGCATTGAGATGAATAGCCCATGTTCCACTATTGGGTTTTGACAAGTTGTAAACATGTATTTGGCGTTGAAGCAACATAAATAATATGTTCTCTTTTCTGGCATTGATTCACGTGCTTGATTGTGGTGATAGTTCTAACTGTCTAATATTACACTATGTTGTGCGTGTGCTTTCATGCGTGCAATAGGCTATGAACTAATTCACAGTGGTTGCATGTACGTTTGCTCTTGAATTAGTGTTTATTTGTTCCTTTCCATGTCAATGATTTATTTTGAAATACTTCACAATTAACTTGTTGCATGTTTCCTTTCATGTATGTCTGACTGGTTTTTTTTGGCTCACCGATCCCACTCACGGCGTACCTTCTTTTATTTTGCTGCTTAAAATTGCTTGTATCTTTGTTTGTGGTTCGTCAATATTGGGCTGATTTTTCTTCATTGATTGGTCATTTCACCTTTGCCTCCGCTTCATCATCTTCTCATCCGAAAACCAAGAGTGGAAACACTTATGATGGCAGTCGGGCCCACATGCCGGATGGGGCTCCCACCCCAAACGACGTGAGGTTTATTTGGGACCTTTCACCAGGGAGATCCCCTTTTTTTTCGACAGTACAATTTTTCCCATCAACAGCCACCTGTATGTGTTTTCTTGAGTCCGCAGTGAAATTAATTGAAAACATGTTGTTTTTGCTACAGACTCACCTGACTAGTCTGTAGAAAATCTTCTAGAATTATCACGGAAAGCGCTACGAAATCATATTTTTCTGCACCGATAAAGGAAAGGGGGCGGTGTCAAGTATTTGGAGGTTAGAGGTCAGTCTGAGGTCATGTGATCAGTTAGAAGAGTTATGAAACATGCATAATCATCATTGGTCATTCATCATTTCACTTAACCTCACTTATTTGTCTTCATCCCTCTCATATTCGAAATTTACCTTTTAAAATTACCCTCGAAAGATCCTATCTGTCATCTCTTACCTCTGTGTATAGTTGTTGTCATCATCCGTAGGAAGGTTCAGCTTTTGTTTGCAAGCTTCTTGCTATGCAATTCTCTTATTTTCAAGTTTCATACTATCAAAGAGGCCAGCGTGGTGTTAAGAGAGATGGCCATGTAAAAGAAGACTAATAAAGGGGTCTCAGTTGTCACGTATGAGCTCATGGATTTAAAATTTCTCAATGAGGATCATAGCTTTGTTGTAGCCTTCACCAGTGTTGGTTGCATGAGGTTCTGCCAAAAGCTTCAAGGTTAACATGCTCAAGTTTCAAAGGACTTTACAATGAATTTCATGGGCACTGCATCAAAGGTGGGTGTGCTGAGTTTTGTGGTGTCTCCTGAAACAATTTCCCAAGCTACAAATATTATGAGGATGGGAGAATAATGGTTTAAAGCCACTAAATTCAAATTACAGAACTATGATGAATTCATGAAACCTGAACACATTGGAATGGATATGACATCTGAGATCCCAAGGAACCACCTTAAATAAAACCACTCCAAACTTCTGTTGGTAATTCGGAAATACTTCACATGTGAAGGGAGGCTCCATATGATTTATCAGTATCATTTCTGAGTCTTGCTACATTTCATTGGTAAGAAGCCCCTAGACCTTCCATTTTTCTTATTTAGAAGCCTAGGCAAGATGTGAGACAAAGTTCAAGCTATCCCAGAAGGTAGTGAAACTTCAAATTTTCATCATGTATTGATCAAGCTACTAGTGTTGGAGGAGTTGAAAAAGATAAATAGAGATTGGGCCACATTCCTGTTTCTTAGTGGTTATGCAGTAGATGCATTAACACCTAAGAAGACACCTAAATCAAAAGCTACTCCTTCAAGCAAGAATGATAAACCTATATCTAAAGTAGAGGGTTTAAATGAAGAGGAAATGGAGCCCATTGTAGAGTCCATGGAGGTTGAAATAGAGCATGGACAAGAAACATAGGTTTCACATCCCACACCTACAAATAGCAAGTCAAAGCCCATAAACAAGAGTGGAAGAATAACTAGGAGCCAAACACTGGGGAAAGGAAACCTTGAGGACATTATTCAAACCATAGACATATAAGAAACTCCAGTGGTCAAAGTTATGGATGTCAAAGGAAGCAAGAAGAAAATGAAGGGTTTCACTACCAAAAAACTTGACTTCTCATAAGAAGATGCCGGTTTGTATTCCAACCAAGAAAACCACTCACCTGGTTGCAACTTGCCAAAGGTGTCATGGCTAATAAAAAGACTGAAGTGACAAACAAAATAAAATAACCTATGGCATAGGATATCATTGACTTGTCTCTAGTAAAGGAAGAAATAATTAAGCAGAGAAAGGGTAAAGAGAAAGTCATTGAAAAATATGAAGTGCAGCTTTTAAAGGAACACTTGAAAGAAGCCAAAGAGGAAGTTATTGAAACCAAGTTGGAATTGGAGGAAGCTAAAGTAGATAGAAAAATGGTGGAGGAGCTCAAAGAAAAGGTCAATGAGCAAATTAATCACTATGATGAGACTTTGACCAAAGAAAAGAAATTGTTGAAAAGAACCCTTCCTCTACGCAGGGTAATGAAACATACAAGGAAGAGGAATATTTGGTTGCAGGCAGAGAGAAATAAATTTAAATATCAAGTCAAAGATTTAGAGGAGAAGATGGAGATGATACAATCATAGCCCAAGAGACAAGGTTTAAAAATAACAGTCATAAATGAACCTGTGGAAACTGAAGCCTCTGATGCCAAAGGTGAAGCCTCTAAAGTTTGAAGAAGAGATAAAATACCTTTTTAATATTTTTTACATCATTTTGGATCATCACTTGCAAAGACATGGAAATTTTTTGAAGAAGGAAAGCAGAATTTTCAAGTCTTCTGCCAATTAAGCAAGTTCATAGCGTGTCTCAGGCTTGAAGCCTAGAAATCACTATGAACTTGCTGTAGTTTATTTTTTGCTATAAATCGCAGGTGTTGTCATGAAGGAGGCAGGTAAAGGCTTGTATTTAGTTATTTCGACTCATTAAACAACTTCAGATCAACAAAGGGAGTAGATGGGTTGCATAAATGGTCTAAGTCAAAGGTGCTACGAACTCTCGCTACAGACTTGCCAAAATTCCCTTGTTTTTGCAGCGAAGGAAATTTTCAAGGTTTTTCAAGTTTTGATTGTATTTTTGAGACAAGTCAAACATGTGGAAAGGTTAAATATCATCAGGTGAATGTTTTGATGAAGGCATACTCTTCGACAAAGCCTTTCATATTTCCAGCGCATCATGGAATCTTCATCAACAGTTATGGCACCACCTCCTAAAAATTCGAAAGAAAACTCTCATAACTTAGTGGGAATAATTATGTTTTGGTCATGGTCAGTGCCACCTAGGTACATTACATTCAAGATGTAAATATGCAGTTTTAAAGTCTTTTAATGTAATAAATATGTTGAAGAGTCCTATTAGGTTTATAAGTCCTAAAAATAGCTATTGTCATTTTTATCTGCCTGTAAATGGCTTTTGGTTAGATTAGGTGTCAACAAAAGGATTTGAAGGTCTAGCCTTGTTGGCAGACCCAATGTAAAGATGGCAGACCCAATGTAAAGATGCCTGAGCCTATTAATAGTCAGATTATTGAAGGAAAAAGGGTTGGTTGATGTTTACTACAGACCTACTATTGTAAAAACTTTCATCAGTAATATACAGTGGAAGTTTGATTCTCTTAACCTGAGACTCATTGATGTTCTCATGAGTTTTTGTCTTATGTATTCTGAAATTTTATCTTTAGTATTTTGATGTTTGATTACTTAGAATTCATGTATTACATGCTCTAACTTCCTTCAAACATTTAGACTATTGTGAATGTCATATTTTCATCAAAACATTTATATGCCTCAGCTTCCATAAGATGAGTTCATATGTCATTAATTTATTTTCACTGACTCCGTATGCCCAATGGTAGTGATTTCTCCACATCTTTCACCCGCATAAAAACACACTTAAAACACTATTTCAGAGTTATTCATTTGTTGAAATTCATTTAGACAATATCATTCCATATCCTTGAGAGAGCCCTCTCAGGCTGAAAAGGCTAATTTTGAGCTAGAAGAAGGTTTGAAATAGTTACTCTAGGTTGACTGTTGAAGCAACCCATCAGTATCAATTTAGTGATAAAAAAATGGATTGGGACACGAGGGTCTCAAGGAAAAATTACATGGGTATAATGATTGGAATGAGGGACATACACATATTGGGTATATATATGTAAGGAGGTAGCAATCGTGGATACATGAGTTACCCCAGCCTTTGTTTATTCACCCATCTTTATTTTCCTTTTGCTTTTTTTCCTGTTTTTTTCTTTGTATTACTGCTCGGGGCTCCAGTAAATGAGAGAATGTTGTGAATGATGTAATGCAATTATTCCCCCCTTAAGGTGGTACACTTCATCGCTCACTAGGGGTTGGCACATGCATGGGTTCCTTAAAGGTCTCATGTTTATATTTCTCCCACCTGCTATATTAAATGTCTCGGCCATCTTTTGAATTTTATAATATTTTTTTCTTTTGTTTCTTGCTTGTGGCCTTGATTCTTTTAACTTTATTTTAGCACCATAAACCTCTGGGGAAATGTTTCCAGTCTTGACCCAAATATGTGGAAAAGGGGGAGGTATGTTCCAGTAAGTTGTGGAACTAGAGAAGGAAAAACGTGAGATAGGGCTCGTAATGTGTGGAGGGGAGTGGAAAATGTGGAACTGGAAAACAGGTTTTACGCTACCAAAATAGAGGTTTCCCAAGTAGTGCCCTTCCTAAATCCTCAAGGCGAATAGGGGAGATGTCATGGGACTAGGATTGAAGATTATTTCCCCATTTAAGGTAAGAGAACAAAACCACGGTCAAATCCCTTCCTTCTTCCAAGTCATCCAATATCCCATGCCCAAAATTCCCAACGAAAAACATGCATAATCACCTGATTGCACGATGAAAAACATACTTTTTGAGTAGGATTTCCCACCTTCTAACATATTCTCTTGACAAATAGGCGAGGAAATATGTAACTGATGTAAGGAGTAGACATAAAGTGGAACATCAAATCGACTATGAGGTGGCTTTCAGGGGCTACTAGTTGTTGGCTGAAGAAGATGACTAGGAAAGCAACTCTCCTAGGGGTCCCCGCGTTTGGTGGGTAACATTTGGCTCCAAATAGGACATGATATCAACGTAGAGCACATGATCCATGTAATAAAACAGGGAGGTCATGAGAACTCCAACAATCTCCTGGAACGTATCACTGTGTCCTGCAGACCACAAAACAACTATTGGAAGCATGTGCACTGGACGTACTTGTATCGCCCGTGTTTTTCATAAAATAATAAATCCACACATAAAATTAAATCTTATGAATATGAATGTTTAAACTAAATTCAATGTAGCATGATAACATGATATGATTATATTGGTTATACAAAAGTAACATGCAATGCATCCTACACTATAATACATATTGATATGTATAATGCATGCCTAAGTATAATCGTATATCTAAAGTAACCAACATTTCATAATAGAAATATACAAACATTTTCCCTTATAACTGATCAAGGGATAGGGAAACCAAACATCACATCCTCCATTGCAAGAATTTCTTATGAATGGTAAGGGCGGGAGGCGAGAACATATGAGGACCATGTATCAATAATCATGGATGAGGAGGGGAAAGACGAATCCAACTTGTAAAAACTCTCTTGCAACAAAAGAATGGAAAATTCAAAGATTAAACTCATAACCTTTAGATGAAGAGAAATCTCATACATATCCTCTTTATGACATAAAGGGATAGATGTCTCATACATATCCTCTTTATGACATAAAGGGATAGATGTCTCATACATATCAACACCCACATCATCTCAATTATCGAGGAAAGAACAAGGTGTGTTGTAATCGTTATATCTTGGGAAGAACCACAATGATCCAGGTGGATATTGGTGGCCACCCACCTATTCCACTTGGGGCCCCACCATTGTTTCTTTCAGTTTCCTTAACTGTAGCACAATTTACTATTTTAGCAATTTTTCAGGTCCTAAACTTCATGAGCCGTTTTGAGGCCCTAAACGATGTTTTTTGGGAAAATTGGGAGAAACACAAAGTTATAGAGCATGTTTCTCACTCAAAAGTTGTATTCCTCGGATAGATATTTATAACGAGGTATTGATCGCATAAAACGAAGATTTTATGCCAAAGTTACATCCCCGGGAAGTTGATGTACCAATTTACACAAACTAGGCCCATAGTTTTGGTGCTTCATCTCATAGGCTTAGGTTTTTGGATGTTTAGGGTTTTCCATTGTTTCTCAATAATAAATAGGCCCTCGAGCCTCATTGTAACATAATTTAGAGGCTTGTAGCCACCACATCTCTTCTCAGAAATAAGCTATCAATGCCCTAGGTAGTTTATTTCCATTTTGTCTGTAAACAAATTTCAGTTCTTTGATATTAATGAAATGAAGTGTTATTTCCACTGCATTTTTATATTTATGGTTATATGTGTATTCTGTTGCGTTCCCTTCATAAATCCAGATCAGTGATATTAGAGCAGTCTGCTCTTTCTCGATCCTTCTTTGCATGTCCCCAACGAGGTCGGGGTATAAGGAGTTAGGGCTCGATCTGGTTGAACCTTTGCAAGATCAGCCTCGCAAACCTCGACGGCCACCCATGGGGGACGAAAATAAAGATGAGGGAGTAGGATATCCTATCAAAATATTTCTCAAGGAGGCCCTCTAAAAACAAAGGAACGTGATGATGGATAAATTTTCCCATATCCTTCAACGAATGCCCATTGGTGGCGCATCTGCATCCAGCAGTCACTTTGGAGGCGCAACTCCTTTTAAGGTAAAAGAAAATTTTGATTTTCCCATATTTGAGGGCCAAATAGATGCAAATATCATAGATAGATGGTTGAATCTATTAGAAGGATATTTCTCAATTCGTGACTTTTCCGACCGGGAGAAGATTATCTTTGCACTCCTCAAAGCTACCCCCCATGTAAAGGACCGGTGGGAAACCTACTATGAGAAAAAGGATGAGGGGGAACCCTCTCTGTTCTCGACTGTACCCACTTGGAATTCTTTCTGAGATGCCATCAAGGAATAATATTATCCCATGGGAAGCTATGAGGACAAGTACATACAATGGACTACGCTGTGGCAACAAAGTGATCAAGATGTGCATGAGTTGACGAATCTGTTCCATACTCTACGTACAAAGTTGGGTATCAAAGATTCAGAGAAACATTTGGTGCTGAAGTACCTTAGTTGTCTGCACAAATACATTTAGGAGGAAATGGAGTTCCTTGACATCTCCTCGCTTGGTATGACATACCAGTATGCTGCCAAGATTGAGCAGAAATTCAAGCAGAAGAAGCAATACTTTGGATTTGCAAATCAAAAGCAAGGGAAAGGTGCCCCCAAACCGCAGAACAAAGGAAAAATCCAAGGCATGGCAGCCCAAGATAACGTACCAAAGCTTCAAGCAAATAAAAACACCACGAAGCCGAAGAAGGACACGGGAAAGTGGTGTGAGTTCCATAAGAGCTCCACTCACAACACAATCAGAATCAGATGGTGGCCGAGAGGAGGGCTTCTGAATCAGATGCATGCTTTGAATCAGAATTAGAACCTGACAAGGGGAATGACAAATGGAAGTAGATTATTGATGTGGGGCCCAACGCCACCGTTGCCACTGCAAATATGCAGAAGGAGGAACCGAAAGATCTAGAGGAGTAGGAGCATCTCTTCCACTCCCAGATGTGGGTAAAGGGTTCCCCGCTACATCTCATTATCGACAGTGGGAACTGTTAGTGTAAAAATTTGAATTCTGCCATCAGTGATCAAAATCACTCTGTTCATATTCATTTTAGGGGTCCCATTCAGAATTATTTTATCATTCCATTAGGTCATGCAAAAAATTGATTCACTGATGGTAGCCCTCATCATAAAACCTCACTCTCCCTCAAAATTTCACATTTCCTAACCCACCTTCATGTATTGCTGAGCATAAAACAATCTTAAAAGGTCATGTCACTATGTCATTATGTCAGTCAAACTCAACTATGGAGTCATGTCATCCAAGTTCCCGTTAGGTCAATTAGGTTTCATTTTTCAAGGTTCATGAGCACATCATTTCATCCCAATAAGGTTAGGAAGGGTGTGAGAGTGACTCAAATAAAACCTTCTCAATCATATACAGAGGATTTATCAACATGAAAATATCATTTTTAAAGTTGTAATTTTGGTTTCAGCGCATGATTTTCATATTAAAATGTAATTTTATTTTAAACAGAGATGTAATTTATTTTTAATTTTTATGTAATTTTATGCTCATAATATGTAATAAGTTATGTCCCAAGCTGCCAACTTAAACTGAAACATGCCAAACTGAAGAGAAATAAAGTCTAAATGAAAATTTCCAAACTCTAACAACATCATCCTGCAAAGAAACAAAAAAAATAAAATAAAGGAAAAGGGTAATCAACAATGCTTTCAAAAGATGAAGTGAAACATTAGAAAAGTGGGTTTTCTAATCTAGATTCAAATTCACTTTAGTATTTGTGACTCCTTGACTTCATTTCAAATTCATTTGTCTCCTCCAAACACCAAGTAAGCACTCTAAGACACCAAAATTGTGAAATTCTGGGCGAAGTTGGTAAAATATCAGAATTTAGGGCACAAATGTTTGAGGCAGGGCATAAATACCTAGTTTAGGGCGCAAACATTTGAGCAAGGGCGCAAATACTCAGTCAAGGGCGCAAATGATGAATAGAGGGTGCAAATGACAAGCAATCCTAGAAACGTGTTTCAGTGGCAAAAACACCATCTTCAAATCTCTCGGCTCACTCCTTATCATAAAGCAAACCGGTAAGAAGCTCATCCCACACATTTAAAACTATTTTTTGCAGAGTTTATGTATTGAAGTGTTGAAAAATTGAAGTTTGGTGATCTTCCTTAATTACACTTATGAAAACTCCCCAAATTTCTGCTCCTTCCACTTTCCATCAACCCACACTTACAAAAACCCATTCCCAAACCCCGATTTGAAAAATAACCTTTTCCTAAACCTTTATCGCAAAACCCTAAGCCTTGGGTGTTACATCTACCTAGGTTCCCAATCCCTAAAATCGCTATCCTAAATCTATCATACTACTACTCCCTATTCCCTCCACCATTTCACACATCCCTAGCAAACACCTCCCTCATTTTCCCTTTCCCATTCCTAATCCCTAGAGTTTTAACAAAAACACCATGGCAAGAGAGGAAGAAAACACATCATTTAGTGAAGGGGAGGAAACAGAAATGAGGAGGCCATATAAAGGAGGAAGAGTGCTCAGACTTGAGCCTACCAACATTAGGGAACTCTTGGCTTCTCCATTGACTCTACATGCTTCAAACATGTTGGATATTATGATTTATGTGAGAAAATTCAAAGGGTCCAACACCATCCTATGCTAATAATATTTTTCATATCTAGACTCCATGACAACCAAGTTACATTAGTTGGTGTCACTTTTACTTTATCCACTGCTATCATTTCAGCTGCCACCAGGATCCCAAATGTTAGGGAGAAGTGGTTCAAGAAAGGTAATTTGAAGAAACAAGACTTTGATTTCTTCTTAAAACCAAGACACCAAAATCAGAAAAAAAGGTTCTTTCCTTTTTCTCACCTCTTGGATAGATATGCACCAATGATGAATATAATCATGAAATACTTTTCATGTGAAGGTAGATTTTCAAGGCTTTATTCCTATCACATTCGGCTCTTAATGCAATTCACTAGGGTAAGGATGCTTAACATACCCTATTATCTTTTTTTGGAGTATAGAGAAGATGGCATACATTGCCTAGAAAAAGGAGTATGAACAAAAAATGAAAAGCCTATTCCATCACTCCCTCATTAAAATCATAGTCCTGCACCATCTCAATCAATTAAACATTGCATGGAGCACCTTCATAGCTAATGATATTTTCAATGAGCCATCCACTCAACATGCACAAAATGTACCTTCATCATCCCATCCATCCACTTCCATTCCTCCATCTCAGCCCATATCACATTCATCATCATCAGATCAGTCCCTTTCACCTCCTACATCTCCATTTCATCATGACATTGGGTCACCTAGCAGGATTGAGGACATTGAGCTTAAGTAGGCTAGTATGGTTGAGGTTGAGCCATTGCCAAAAACCTACCAGAGAGGCCACAGGTATGTGTTTGCTCCACATAGAGTGGAAGGGGCCATGCCTTCTACAACAACACAACAGGTGGACAAAGGTAAAGAAAAGGTGATTGAGGCAGTCAGTAATGATGAGGAGGATCCTCATGAAACATAACAAGAATTTAAGCTTGTTGACCTATATGAGGATGAAAATGAAAAAATAATTAATGCAACCATCAAAGGTAAGGATATCAATATTAAGGAGATCCAATCTAATCTTGACAGGGCCATATATGTCATAAACTTCCTTGAGAAAGAAAATGAGCAACTGAAGACTAAGCAGGTAATTGATGAGGTTAAGTATTTCACTGCTCAAAGGGAGGCAGAAAAATCTAAAGTCATGCTAGATGAAACACTTGAAAAATATGGCTTACTTGATGATGAATAAGAACAAGTACCAAGACAGAGACCTAGAACTAGAGGGCTGAAAAGAGCTCTAGCTCTAGAGAGACAAAGGGAAGCTGAGGTTGCTGAACAACTAATCCTAAATAAGCAGCTTGCTATTGTGACCAATGAAAACAGGGAGACATGGCTTGATAGAGCCAATCGGCACTTGGAGAAGCTGCTAGCAAATTCTAATAAAGACAATGGCCTATTGAGGAGGAAATTCAAACACCATACCTTAAAGGAGAAAATTGCAATGGCTAAGCTCAAAAGTGCTAATGCAAAAATTGAAGAGTTGACCATGGAGGAGAAGAAAAAATTGGAAATTCTTGCTAAGGCTTCCCTCCAAGCCTAGCCACATCATCATCAACTTATCTACCAATTTTGAGGCATGTTGAATTTTTTTTTGCAAAATCTGGAAATTTTTGAGTTTTTTGTAATAGGTAATTAGCAGAAAATTGGTTATTTGCACAGAGCCCTAGGTGCTCCGCAAATTATTGGGGCACTTTTTGAGGGAATAAAGGTACCAATGGATTCCTAAAGACCAATGCACTCTAGAAAACCATGTTTCCAGCATTGGTTTTAAGTTTTGATAAGTTAAAACTCAAAAAACAACAAAAAAATCACGTTTCTGCCCCTGTTTGGACCTAGGTGCTGCGCAAATACCAGCCTTGGGAGAAAGAATTTTTGAAGGGGAAAATGACCTTAATTTTTTAAACTTGAGGCATATTCAAAAAGAGGAGAGGCAGGTCTTTCCAACAAGTGATATTGGGTCTGATTTGGACACTTGTAGGTCAATCAAAAGTGGTCCTGAACATGGAGGGCGCAAATGACCATTTTGCTGTTTTTTTCCAAATTTCTCTGAAAAATTGATGCTTCTTCAGGAAATAATCTTTCTACCTATGTAATTAATTATGGTAAATGTAATTATTTTTTTCATTATTTACCTAGGGGTATATTCATTGGGTAAAAGTTATCATTGAGTCAAAATGAATCAGTTTGAGTGTAATTAGGAATGAGTCACTTGGACCATCCTACACTTCAGCTATCAGTTTAGTACTTTTGGGATCTTATCCTCACCTCATGGATTCGACCCATAAGGATGAGTGAATGTTGTTTTGATTTCTATTTATTCTCTTTCTTCACTCACAAGAGTTGGAATCAATTTGGATGTTAGCTTGTTGATCAAGGAACTATTGTACTAATTTTGACCAGTTAATAAAGAAGAGTTGTAACTATGTTTTGGGATACTTGTGTTATGATGTTTATCATTGTTTTTTCTTCAGTTTCATATGTTATAATGTATTGTATTCATGTTCATTACATCTCTATGGTATGATATATTTCAAGTTTGATAAGAAGAACACATGCTTGTTCATGCTCTGTTTTGGGAAATTGATCATAGTTTGTCCATTTTCCTCTGTTTAGGAAGAATACATATCCCATGCTCCTCCTTGCTTCTCATCAGTCTAAAATTCATCTAATCACAATCATCTTAAAGTGGTAACCCTTATTCCTACCTTTCCCCATTGAGTCCCTGCAACCCTATCTCATTTTCCCTGACCTAGCTCCCTTGACCTAATTTCTTCATCCAATGAAACCCAACCAAATCAAATTAAAACAACCCCAGCACTCCATATCTAGCCTAAAAACCTTAATTCCTCTAACCCTCCTGGTTGTGACCTTATGGAGAGATCCCTCTCCGACTCGGTAGGGCTAGCTACCAAGTCAAAAGCTTGGTCTGTGGTTACCTTTGTTGGGATTCCTTCTTCAGCCTTGGGAATCTGGCAGAGTGCTAACATGAGCTAAAAGAACCTCATTTCAGCAGAGTTCGTGTAGCGGTTGGGCTTACCGACAACAACACATCCACATTCATACACCATCGGCTGGCTTCACCAAAGATGAGATCTCCGCGTCAGCCAACAGTGCCGCCTTCCCTACAACATCAAGCCCTTCACGGATGAGGTATTATGTGACATTGATCCTCTTGATGTTTGTGATGTATTATTAGGCCAACCATACTTGTGGAAGTGACATGATGTGTATGAATACCGACCTCACGTTGTTAATGTTATTTTGGGCAATAAGGAAATATTTATGCAACTTCCCTTGTGTTTGTATGAACTACCGGGGTCGATGATCTATGTGGATGAACATTTCCTTCCCCAAAATGTAATGCTTCCATTGTCAACAGCCTACATAATGGAATACATCTCTTTGTCATAGGCGGGATACTTTCAGATTGTGTCTGAAAGTGTCTCATTGTGATATACCATTGGATGCCCCTGTTGAGTAATTACTACCCCAATAGCATAGTCAGAGGCATTTTTCTCGATTTCAAATGGTTGCTACAAGTATGGTAATGTAAGAACTCGTGCAGAGCCGAGGCCATGCTTCAACTCTACGAACGCCTTCTATTGATATTAATACCAAAAGAATTTTTCTTTCGCTCCTCCGTTGGTGACTTGACTCAAAGGCCATGTGATATGAGAGAACCCCAACACGAACCTATGGTAGAAATTGGCAAGAGCCAAAAAGCCACGGAACTCTGTTAGAGTGGTTGGGGCTGGCCAATACCTAATGACCTAGATCATGGCTAGGTCCACCTGCACCCCCCGCTCATCAATAATGTACCCCAAATATTGAACCTAGGTCATGCCAAAAGTTCATTTCTCCAAATTCGCACACAACTTGTGTCTCCGCTTGTTTGTAGGACCTGTCGAATGTGGTGCAGGTGCTCTTCCCAACTCTGGTTGAAGATGAGGATGTCATGCAAATACCATTGATTTTTGTAGCATTAGACAGTGTTCCAAGTCTCAAAATTTGTAAGGAGGCTTCGAAATTAGTATTCCAAAGAACCCAGACACTGTTTGTGGAAATTTCCCTCAGTCTATGTTTTATTAAAACAATTAATTATTTTAATGTAGACCCTAAGTCTAAACTTCGGGAAATTAAATAATTAATGGGTATTAATAAAACATAGTGTGAATCTTCTAGAGAACGAAGATCGAGTCAATTTTTAATCTTGGACATTGATTATACTTCTAATTTGGGTCTTTGATTCTCCAATGAGAATATTATAAAAGAAGGCTTGAGAGTAATTTGGAAATCAAGCTGGTCATACACTCAGTAACTCGAAGGAAGTTGATTATGAAGTAATAGAATTTGATTTCAGAGGGAGAGTTGCAGAGGCAGAAGAAGGATAGGCAGTTAGAAATGACAAGGGTCGAGGAGAGAAGGACACATAAGGCCACAGAAGGCAGTGCAGAGAGCCCATGCAGAGTGGCACAGTCTAATGCAGGCACTGCGCAAAGAGACACACAAAGTGATGCAAAGGGGAGCAGTGGGTCTTCCGGGTGTCAACAAATCTCCAGAGGGTTCCAGAGAATTTATCATAGGTGTTTTTGATCCAGGTGGATATCGGTGGCCACCCGCCTATTTCACTTGGAGCCCCACCATTGTTTCTTTCAAATTTTCAGTTTCCTTAATTATATCACAGTTTACTATTTTTAGCAGTTTTTCGGGTCCTGAACTTCCAGAGCCATTTTGAGGCCCTAAATGACGTTTTTTGGGCATCAAACCTCTCACTAATATAAGATTGTTCCAGTATGGGTCCATTCTAAACTCAATATTCATCTTCAGCAACTGTAGTCCTTGGATAGATCTTTCTAACGATGTATCATGTGCGTCAAACAAAGATATTATGCCAAAGTTACGACCCTGGGAAACTGATGTACCAATTTACCCCGACGGGGCCCATATTTTGGTGTTTCATCTCCTAAGGTTAGGTTTTTGGATGTTTAGGGTTTTCCATTGTTTCTCAATAATATGTAGGCCTTCGATCCTCATTGTAACACATATTTCAGAGCCCTGTAGCCACCACCTCTCTTCTAAGAGATAAGCTACCAACACCCTGGCTAGTTTATTTATATTATGTCTATAAACAAATTTCAGTTCGTTGATATTAATGAAATGAAGTGTTATTTCCACTGCATTTTTATATTTATGGTTATATGTGTATTCTGGTGGGCTGTTCAGTGCTATATCCCAATATCCTAAAGAAGTTTTCCAGTCTTTTCCTTGTAAAGAATTTCATTACTGAAGAATAATATATAAACCCTCATCTACTACACCGGTTTTCGCGCATTGGGTTTTTCCGGGGACAATTGTCCAAAAATAAGTGTGTACATGTGATTTATTCTTATGCTTGTATTTCTTACTGTTCCTTTCTCTGCATATACTTAAGTGAATGTTGCAATAGTATTTATGTCGAAATTTATTGGAAGAATTCTGTAAATAACTTATTGAAATAATAAGTAGGATAAATAAATTTATCACTGCAAAAATATTTTCTGGATTGAAATTTTCACATGGTATTAGAGAAAATATGAGTAACAGGAGCATAGAAAAGGTGATAGAACATAGATAAAACGTTGCTGCAGTAGCAACTCGAAAGGGTTCACGCAGTTGTCCAGAGAAGAAGGGAAGCATGGAAGAACAGATGGATCATGACGTTTCTATTATGGCATCCAGATTGGAAGAAGAATTTGCTTGTGTGAAGATCTTCTTTTCCTGAGATCTCGTATATTGACAGTGGGGCTTCTTCTCACATGATGAGAGTGTGAGAATGTTTCTCAGAATACCAAGAATCGCATATGAACTTTAAAATCACCATGGGAAATAAGGAAAAATGTACCCCTATTGGAAAATGTACCATAGTATTTCAAACGGAAGTTCGTAATAACTTCCGACCACCAATGTGTTGCACGTGCCTGGTTTGGGGATGAACTTACTCTCTGTGTCGTAGCTTAAAAAAAAATACTATGACATTTACTTCATTGGCAATAGAGTATACGTCAAACACTAAAGTTGGAAGAAGAAGGCTCAAATCAGAGTCGGGAGTAATAAACTATACAAGTTACAACTCGAATCTCCAATGGCACTGATATGAAACACTGATGAGAAGGACTTGAATGACATATGGCACAGGAGAATGGGGAACTTGCATCATGGGGCGCTTATAATTCTCAAGAAGACTGTCACGGGAGTTCCAGAACTGAGCACCAAGCGAGACGATGTCTGCAAAGGGCGCGTATTGGGAAAGTATGCCAAGGCAACATACCATAGAAGCAACAATATGGCTAAGAATGTGTTGAGATTAATACACTCAGAAACTGCGGGCCAATGTCCACTAGAGCTCTTAGTGGTGCCGAATATTTCATCACCTTTATTGATGAACATTCCAGGAAGACCTGGATCTACTTTCTAAAGAACAAGGACAGAGTCTTTGGTTGATTCAAGGAGTTTAAAGCTTTGGTGGAGAATTTGAAAGGAAAGTGGATCAATACATTCCGATCAGACAATGGTGGAGAGTACACAGATAAATACTTCAAAAAATTTTGCGCTAGGGAAGGCATCAAAAGAGAGTGGACCGCTTTGTATAATCCGGAGCAGAATGGAATTGCAGAGAGAGGAATATAATTGTTGTCGAGGCTGCAAGGGCAATGTTGTACGATCAAGACATGCCCAAATTTATGTCGGCTAAAGCTTGTAATATAGATGTCTATGTACAGAACATGATTCCTCATAATGCATTGGGTAAGATCACTCTAGAAACTGTCTTCACTGGAAGCAAGCCTAAAGTGAGCCACTGAGGATCTTTGGCAGTGTGGCACATTGTCATGTGCCCGAAGAGAAGAGGAAGAAGTTGGATAAGACTGCAGAAAAGGCATATCTGGTGGGATATAGTAGGAACACAAAGTCTTACCGTATATACATTCTTGAGAGCATGAATATTGTAGTACGATGGGATGTGAAATTCATGGAGGAAAGGACCTTCAGAAAATCCCGAGAGATGCCTTTTGCTACGCAGTCTGAGGAGAATCCTCTGGTCCAACCACAATGACCTGCAGAGGGTAATACGAGTGCCTCTCCAAGGCATGGGGATCCAAGGGATACATCTCCCAAGGACTTGTAGGAAAGAGAGCAGGTGGATCCGCCCACTACCAGTGGTAGCACAAGCAGGGAATTACGACAAATTTTGAGGGATGCAGAAGAGTTTGTCGGATCCCCCATAAATGAGAAGAGGCAGCACATGCAACATGAAAGGTACCAAGATTTGGTAGCGTAGGTTGGGGAACCATCTAATTTTTTGGAGTTAGCTCAGCACCAGGTATGGGTCGATGCGTTGGTGGAGGAATACAACTCCATCATGACGAATGATGTCTGGGAAGTGGTTCCCAGGCCTCAGGACAGATCAATTATAGGTTCGAGATGGATCTACAAGATCAAATATGTTGCAGATGGTAGCATCGAGAAATTTATAGCCAGGTTTGTGGCTAAAAGGTATGCTCAGAAGGAAGGGATAGATTATGAAGAGACCTTCGCCCCAGTAGCCCAATATACTTCTATTAGATCCGTGATATCCCTTGCTACGCAAATGGGATAGGAGATTCACCAGATGGACGTCAAGATTGTGTTCCTGAATGGGGTGATAGAAGTAGAAGTATATAGTGAACAACCAGAGGCCTTTGAGATGCATGAGCAAAAAACTCATGTGGGTAGGCTCAAGAGGGCCTTGTATGGAGTGAAGGAAGCCCCTAGAGCTTGGTATGGTTTAATTGACATCTACTTGCAAAAAAATGGGATTTTTCAAGAGTGATGCAGATCCGAATCTCTACTATGTGAGAGTAGGGGATGAGCCTCTAATACTAGTGTTGTATGTAGATGATATATTTCTAACAAGATCATCTAGACTCATCAAGGACTGCAAGGAGAATTTGGTTTTGAATTTGACATGAAGGATCTAGGGCTAATGCATTATTTTCTGGGGTTGGAAGTTTGGCAGAAGAAGGGTGAGATCTTCCTTGGTAATACTGAGTAATCTGGGTCATTGATTCGTCAATGAGAAGATTATAAAAGAAGGCTCGAGGGTAATTTGGAAAGCAAGCCGGGCATACACTCAGTAACCCGAAGGAAGTTGATTCTGAAGGAATAGAATTTGATTTCAAAGGGAGAGTTTCAAAGGTAGAGTTGCGGAGGCAGAATAAGGAGAGGGAGTTAGCAGCGACAAAGGTCAAGGAGAGAAGGATGCATAAGGCCACAGAAAGCAGTGTAGAGAGCCCACGCAGAGTGATGCAATCTGATGCGGCCACTACGCAGAGAGATACGAAAAGTGACGCAGAGGGAAGCAATGGGTCTTCCGGGTGTTCGAAAATTTCCAGAGGGTTCTAGAGAATTTATCTCAGGTGTTTTCTAAATAATTTTTCCAATCTTTTCCTTATAAATAATTTCATTGCTGAAGAATAATATATAAACCTTCATCTGTTGCACCGGTTTTCCTGCATTGGGTTTTTTCGGGGACACTTGTATAAACATAAGTGTGTACATGTGATTGATTCTGATGCTTGTATTTCTTACTGTTCCCTTTTTTGCATATAATTAATTGAATGTTGCAGTAATATTTATGTCGAAATTTACTGGAAGAATTCTGTAAATAACTTATTGAAATAATAAGTAGGAGAAATGAATCTATCACTGCAAAAATATTTTCTAGATTGAAATTTTCACAAATACACCACCATGAATGAGTTAGTGAATGGTCGTAAGATGTCATCCATTAGCCTCATGAAGGTTGCAGGAGCATTCATAAACCGAAAAGGCATGACCAGCCATTCAAAAATGCCCTCCTTCGCTTTGAAGGCAGTTTTCCACACATTGGAGGGTTTGATTGGTACCTCGTGATACCTAGACTTCAAGTCAATGTTGCCGAAATATTTGGCCCCCTTGAGTTGGTCTAGAAGGTCATAAATTCATGGGATCAGATATCTATTCTATAGAATGATCTTGTTCAGTGCCCGATAGGCAATACAGAGTATCCAAGTCCCATCCTTCTGCACCAACACGATCAGGCTCCCATAGGGTGATGAACTTCGTTGGATGTGACCTTTCTGCAGCAGATCCTGAATCTGCCTCTTGATTTTGTTGTTCTCTAAAACAGAGTGCCGATAGATTGGTAAATTGGCTAGTGGCATGCCTGGGGTCATATCGATGGAGTGCTTGACTTGACAGTGCAGAGGCACCCCTGCAGGTGAGGTGAATATGTCCCCGTACTCCTCCACGACTTTTTCCATCTATTTTTGTCGTGCGGAGGAGCCCTATCTTGAGGTAGTGGCCAAAGTCTTCTTCTTTCCCTAAGGGTGAATCATAAGGAAAACAAATTTCCCGGTTTGAGAAATGAGCTTACAGCATTGCTTCACAGTGATCAAAGAGATGGTGGTAGGCGGTGCTACCTCTGGTACCCTGTACAAATTATTAGCAAAAGTAACAATTACAGCGCGAGGTCGAGACTCATATACAACATGTCGCTTCTATTATCACTAAAATAAATAAATAAATAAAATTAAAATTAAACATGGCATGTAAAATCTGTTTTGACCATGAATCTAAATAGTTTTGAAGTCATTTTTAGTATGGTCAAGGGTATGTCATAGTTTTGGAGGTTAGTGTTTACAATCAAAATTCAAAAAAGTCTTTTTAGGTTCATTCCATAGTTAAAAATTTCACATTTTCATTTAAGGGACATCTAAGTAGGTTTTAGGTTGATGTTCTACAATTAGCTACAAATCCACAGTTTCGTAGTGCCGTTAGTCCAAAAAATGAGTTTTGCGCTACGAAAGCGCTGCTACTTTCGTAGCGCAAATTGTAAAATTTACACTGTGAGCGCTACGAAAGCGCGGTTTCGTAGCTATCGTGTCAAATAAGCTGGGATTTGTCAGTTTCAGTTGGGAATGACATGATAGGAGTATGGTGAGTCAGTTAGTTAACAGATTTGTTGTACCCACTTGTCTTACAGTCATCATAATCATGATAAGGTATCAATTAAACATCACTTGGTCATGAAGTGATATCCCTAATTTGAATTTTTTTCCTAATTGAGTTATTCTTGTTTCATTCACCTTCACATATGTTATCCAAGCTCTGAAACAGTGAGGATAAGTTTATGGTTGTTCTATCCAAAGACAACCCTCATCAAAATCAAGCAAGGCTGATTCATCAAATCAAGAGAGGCCGCTTTTTAGGTTTTTAAGAAACCAACAGGTTTTCTACAGGGAATATGGAAGAGGAAAAGAAGATCCACAGAGCGGGAAATTGTTCAAGATATGAATCTGAGAATGCAAATGTTGTTATGGAGGATCAAATGGTAATGGAGTCTTTTAGCAAGGTTGGCTATCTCAAATTTTGTGAAAGCTACAAGGTTGCCACACTCAAGTGTCCAAATAGTTTGCTCTACATTTTAGTGGAACCACTACCAAAGTTGGAATGATAAACATGCCAGTGAAACCTGAGATCATAGCTGCTGTGACAGAGATACCAAGGGGACAACAATCTTGGTTTAAAGGTTTTAGGTTTGACATGGAGCCATGCAAAGAGTTTATGAAACCTGAATTTGTAGATATGGATTTGAACAATGCAATACCCAGGAGTTGTATCAAGGATAACTATGCAAAGTTGCTATTCAACATCCAAAGGTATTTCACATGTGAAGGCAGGTACCATAAATTCTACACTTATCATTTTAAATTGTTGTTGCATTTCACAGGAATGATATCATTAGATTTACCACTTTATTTACATAGAAGCCTTTCCAAAATGGCTGACAAAGTCCAAGCTAAATCTGATGGCTGTGAAACATCTATGTTTCATCATGGTTTGATTAAGTTACTGGTTTTAAATGAGCTACAGAAAATAAATAGAGTTTGGTATTCCTTTTTATTTATGAGTGGATTTGAAATGGAAGCCCTAACACCAGCTAGAAACCCTAAGATCAAGGGAAATCCTTCACCACCAGTAGAAGAATCCAGTCAGCCAGTGGTTACCAAAGCTAAGAGGTTTGTGAAGTTGAAACCAAGGAAACAAGTTGAAGATAGAATTGAGAAAGCATCAGTGCTTGTTGAAAAAACCCCATCACCTGCAAAACAGAAAGTAGAAAAGGTCAAGATTCAAGACAAAAACAGGTGGCCAGTAAGCAAGAGAGTCAGAGAAAGACAAGAAGTCAAGTATCAACATCAAAGGGAAAAGAAACTGTTTCAATGGCACAGGATAGTCCAATGATGCAAGGCAACTTGGATGATATACTGCATGCAATAGATATAGAAGAATCACCCATTGTGCAGGCAGATTTCATTGAAGTGAATGAACCTAAACAGAGAAAAATCAAATCAGCAAAGAAATTGGATTTTGAAGGTGAGAATGCAGCTTTTGTTTTTCAACCTAGGAAAACTCTAACCAGACATGAAAAGAAACTCCAAGAAATCAGTAAAGATACCCAAGTAACTATTGAAGTAGCCAAAGCCCCTGAAATGGGGATTGATCTCTCATCTCCAATAGTAGAGCATGCAATCAACAAGGTAGAGAAGGGAAAACAACACATGTCAGAGTGTCAACTGCTGGAAGAAAGGTTGAAGCTAGAAAATTAAGAAATGGAAATGACGAGAAAGAGGGAAAAATAACACAGCATTGAAAAGACAGAATTCAAGAGGTTGAAAGCTGTTTGGGAAGGTCAAATAGTTGCTACGTCAGAGATCCCAAGCAGTTCATTACATGGATAGTTCCAGCTATTAAAGAAGAAATGTTTGTTAGAGTGATTAACACTCATTTGAGAGAAAGTAACAGGAAGCTAATAAGCCAAGTGAAGGACTTGGAGTAACAGTTAAAACAGTCTCAAGATGAACTAAAGAGCAGAGGTACAAAATGACAAATTCAAAACAAACTCTAAATGGAAAAAGAAGATCAAATTTTGTGAAGATTATGTTTTTAGTTCAAATGTTTGATGATTTTGATGAAGCCAATGATTTTCTGGAGCTATGGTACCTTTTTGTTTTAAAATTTTGTGAAAATCTAGTTAAAAATGCTTGCACAGCAGTTTCGTAGCGCCTGTAGTGCAAAAAGGGTGAAAAGCGCTACAAAACTGCTGTAATAGCTTTTTCACCCTTTTTCTTATTAAATTTTGGAAGGAAGACCAAGAATTTTGATTTGAAATTCCTATGGGAGATATATCAAGTGAATATCAAAGTAAATATAAAGGAAAGGAAGTTAAATTTTGAAGGAAAATGGTAAAAAAGACCGCGCTACGAAACTATGTTGTTTTCGTAGCGCATATCTGTTTTCATGGTTTTGAGAAATTCAAGGTGGTTTTGCACAACTGGCATTAAGGGATGACTTGGGACATATGTCAATCATGTTCCCAACATTAATTAGCATCAAATTTATCAGTTGGAAGTGCTCAGAATATCTCAAGAGACAAAAGGGATCCTAAGCCTAAAAACATGGGAGCAGTTTCCTAGATTTCAGGGAATTAACATCATCAACATCATGGTTATAACAAGTTGAAACTCATCATCAGAATTTGACTGAGTGGAATTATAGGTGGCAAATGATGTATTTAAGTTTAGATAAGGTTTTTTTGAGTAGAACCAAAAGATTTCTAATTCTATTTGTAATAGGACTCTATGTTAGCTTTACAACTGTGTTTGTAATAAATACCATGTTTTATAGTTAGAATAGGTGTCAAAGCATAGAAATTAAATGTATCTAGTTATGGAGAAGCTTATCTCATGATGTAAAGGATCTATAAAATATCAATAAGTCAAAATAGAAAGGGTTGGACATTTGTTAGCAAAAAGACTCTGTTTTATGTAAGTGATTGTTTTCAACCTAATAGAGAATTTCTACTTTGTAATATTCCCAATTTTAGCCTCAAGTTAAAATGGAATATTATAGTTGCATATTTTATTTTTGTTTAATAAAATGGACAAGGAGACACCTTAGCCCCTTTTAGATGAAGAAATTAACACTCCTCATGTGAAAATGAAGAGAATAAAGCAGCTGAAATAAACACCATGGGTGTGAATGGAACCCAACTCGCTTGATTAGTCACCTTTAACTAAAGTCAACAGCGCTGCCCAAGGAGGAAGAGGCTTCCTAGAGAATCTGCACAGTTTTGGAGGGAAGACATTCATGCAAGGGTGGAAACCCTAATTGGTGGGACCATGGTGGAGAGGAGTTCACTCACATTATATGGAGGAGATGGCAACCCATTTTCATTATGTTATGGTTTAGAGTTTCAGACTTGGGTCTGCAAAGCTTGCATCCTCGGGTTGTTTAGCAAGGTGATGGTGCTACCTACCTCAGGAATCCCTACCTCTTCCTCAAGGAAGGATGAAGATTGAGCTACATTTCCTCAATCCGGCATTGGCCACAGCTTCAGTCATCTTCTACAGCGTTATTTCTGCAGCAGAGAGGACGTTGTGTAGCTAGGTGCAGCTAGAGAGGAACTCATGGAGTCTCTCTTGTCTTGTTTTCTTCAGTGGAGGGGTGATCCACTCATTGGAGGAGCTGCAAGGAGGATTCCTGGGCTTGATTTCAGATCAGTGGCATGAGGCCACACTTCCATCATATCCCACTGCGTAGTCCATGTAGGAAACTGCGTTATTTTGGAGGAGGCAGTGAGAGAGGGGTTTCTGGAGCTTCAAAGGAGGATGTTTCTGAGACAAAGTGATCAGCACTTTGTAATGGGGACATGATCAGAGGAGGGCAATCATATTTTAGATCAGCCACAACCTCATTCATATTTTGTATCAGTTGCAGTGACAACTCTGTTGTCACATTTTGGGTTTCTTCGGCATTTCTAGCAATCTTTATAGATTGGCTATAAATCTTGTATTTCAACCCATTTCTCTGTTATTGGGCTATTTCTTGTATTCCTTCAGCCACATATGTATTTTATTCACATTCAACAACTTATACCTTCATATATACTGCGCAGTTGTAGCTACTCTTGTATTTCATTTCTATTTCATTGGAGGTTGGATCTTAAAGCTTGAGTGGCTTGTCCCTCAGCTATATCTTGTATTTATTTGCTGATATATCATAATATCATGATGGATGTAGCATTTTCCCTCTTATGGTGCTTTTCAGAATTGCAGAGTTAACATTATGTTCACATATTGTTGTAAGCTCTCTCATTGAGCATTGTTTTAGAGATCTAGTTTGGGGAGATTTGTATAACCCGTCTAGATGCATTTCTTTGAGCTCATTTTCTGCAAGGGAGTTTTATATGAGTTTTTCCAGGGCATCCCAGTGGTGGTTTGGCTTATTTATGCAAAAAATTCCTTATACAGCGTTCTCAAGGACCCTGTGGCAGAAATTCCTGAGGTGGAATATTGCATATCCATAGACAGAGTCTCTGAAGGGCCATCTAGCCTCAGGATTTCTCCCTTATTTGGAAGGAGTCATATCTTGTAAATTCCCCAAAATTCAATCTCTGAAATGGACTTGCAGTAGCTCATTGATGAAGGAATTGGAATATCTTAAGATATTCCCGATGGAGCAGAAAATCCCTCATTTGGGATATTACAGTGGTATCAGAGCATGATCTTGGCTCAGCCTGTGCCCAAGATCCAAGGCTATCAGAAAGAGGAGCTTCTCTCCAAGGAGAGGAGATTTACAAAGAAGACAAGGAAAGAGGAATGAAGGAAGAGGAGGTTTCCCTTCTTCTTTTCCAGACCATTGAGGAAGTCATTGAAGATCTTGATGAAAGGGAAATTTGGAGAAATTTTCTGAGAAGGGTTTGTTGATGGGACAAATCCTAGCTACTTCAAGAAGGGTGTGAGCATTCAGTCACACATGCAGATCCACAACGCAGTCCTTTTTTCACTTGCATTGCAAGGGAGTAGAGGAATAAAATGAGGCCATGAGAGGAGCAGCGCTGCAACTCAAGGTATGGCTCATGATTGTTGGTTTGAGGGTTTCATGGAGAAAACTTGGTGAAACTCATTGTGTCATAAACACAAACACTTTGCATACACTAGAAAGAACCAACAATGCTGTCACATTATGAGGAGATCCATCACCACATGGAGGTGAAAGGGGAGCCATTGCTTCCACTAGAGGAGCCCTTGTGTCTTTACAAGAAGTTCCAAATATTTTTACATGTGGGGATTGTGAAATGGAATGGAAAGAGAAGGATCAGCATGGAGGGATGTTGGGAATTCACCCATATCCATTTCAGAAAATTTCTACAAGGGGGATAGGGCGCCTCTGTTAAGTCCACCTGTTAATAATAATTAAGTCCCTTATTGTATTAGTGTAACACCCCTTATTATTGTTATTTGTACCCCTTGTAACACCCATTTTGTTATTATTGTGCCCTTAAATTATTATTGTTAGGTCGGCTAGGATTACATTGTGGCCCACTAGGATTACATTATGGCCCCATGGACTCCTATATATAGAAAGGAGGTTTTGTGAATTGTATCATCCAAGAATTGTTCATTTATGTAATGTGTTGGAGGTTGCCCCCTCGAAGTGGCTCATTTCTAAGGCGTTGATATCTCTTTTCTTCTCTTTTTGGAGCTGGTTACACAACATTTGGTATCAGAGGTTTGGATTCTAGGGTTTCGCTGCTCCAAACAGGTCATCGTGGCATTTTCGCTATAAATTTTTTTCTACGACGTTTAAGAAGCTGAAATTTTTAGGGTGCGAAGCTGAAATCCTGAGGAAGATTTTCTAAAAAATTCAGAGCTTGGTTCGCAATATTTTCAGAGATATCATCTGTGGAAGTTAGGTCTTTTTTCAAGCTCCTAAACAGGTCATCATGGAATTTTTGCTATAAATTTTTTTCTACGAAGCTTTAGAAGCTGAAATGTTTAGGGTGCGAAGCTGAAATCTTGAGGAAGTTTTTCTAAAAATTTCAGAGCTTGGTTCACAATATTTTCAGAGATATGATCTGTGGAAGTTAGGTTTTTTTTCAGGCTCCTAAACAGGTCATCGTGGAATTTTCACTATAAAAAATTGTCTACGAAGGTTCAGAATCTGAAATTCATATGGTACGAAGCTGAAATCCTGAGGAAATTTTTCAAAAAATTTCAGAGCTTGGTTCTCAATATTTTTGGAGATATGATCTGTGGAAGGTAGTGCTTTTTCAGGATCCTGAATTTCATATCAAAGAGGTGATCGTGGGAAAAGTTCAATAACTCTCTCTCTGGGAATCGGATTGGAGTGCCGTAATTTTTTTTCGCAAGTACACAGACTGTAGTTTCTTGGATATCAATTTCAGAGACAAAGGACGAAACAGTGACACGTGGCTAGTCGTACAAGTTCGCTCTACTGAACCAGTCCATAATTAGGTCATTGTGGGAGATTGGACACAACTTTTTCTTGGAGAATCCAAATCAGGTCAGACCTGTGGCATTCAAAAGAGAATTCATAGGGCTACTTCAGTGTTGAAATTAGGATATTGAAGTGCTGCAATCACAGAGATAATAAAATTTCAATATCGTGCTCCTCAAAAGAAAGTAAAAGGTGTTTATTTGTTTTTTCGAATTGCATAAATCTTGTTTGAAGAATCAGTTTGAAGTGATTCCAAGGGCCTATTGTGCATATATTTCAATATTGGGTTTTGAGATTCCTCCTAAAAAGAATTCAACACCCATTATGCCCTCAGAAATCTATACTATGACACATGAAGAGGAAGAATTGCAGTATGAGATATCAAAATTACGGTACCAAGTGCAACAAATTTTGATCTTACGAAGAGCAACCGAAGATGACATAGATGGTTTAAAAGAAGAAATGAAGGCTAAGTTGGATGGTTTGAAGGATAAAATAATAGCTAATATGGATGATAAATTAGTGGAAGATGACATCGAGCATCAACAACAAGTTCTCCAACTCTCAAAGGATTACCTAACTTTGGTGCAGAATCTAATGAAACAACAAGAATATCAACATCACATCGAAAGAAGTTCTGAAGCAGTCAAAAAAACAAGAACTCGAAAATTACGATCAATTTTAGAGTATCTCAGCAAGTGGAAGAACTTTCCTATAGAAGATTCCACATGGGAGGATGAGAATTTTATACAGAAGCATCAAGAAATAATCAAGCGTTGAGGACAACACTTGTTTGAAGGAGAGGGGCATGTTAAGTCCCTATATTAATAGTGTAGTCCCTTATTATGTTAGTGTAGCACCCCCTTATTGTTATTGTTGTACCCTTGTAACACCCATTTTGTTATTATTGTGCCCTTAAATTATTATTGTTAGGTCGGCTAGGATTACATTGTGGCCCACTAGGATTACATTATGGCCCCATGGACTCCTATATATAGAAAGGAGGTTTTGTGAATTGTATCATCCAAGAATTGTTCATTTATGTAATGTATTGGAGGTTGCCCCCTCGAAGTGGCTCATTTCTAAGGCGTTGATATCTCTTTTCTTCTCTTTTTGGAGCTGGTTACACAACAACTACGCAGAGGAGAGAGGGACAAATCAGTCCACTCATACATGCAGTCTATTTCAGAGCATGATGTCTCACTTTATGGGGGAATTCCACCTAGGAGGCCATTTGATCTAGAGATGATGAGAGGCATCATGCTGTTTGGTTCACCACTCATTGGATTTCAGAGGGGTGGAGACATTAGAGGAGTCCATTACAGCGTAGAGAGTTTGGGAATGGGCACAAGGAGGAGGGATACACTCTCTCATTTTTAGTACCACCCATTCTCATCAGTTTCACTGCACAGATAGAGTTGGTGTATGGATGGAGGATAGCATCTTCATGATGCCGGATGACTGCTCCACAGATTTGATGAGAGGGAGGATACTTCCTTTGAGGAAGGACTCTTTCATGCTTTGGAGTAGATGGAGGCCACTCATGCTTACATTGCCCAGGATCAGGAGATTCTTTGTAGGTGGTAGTCTCTCATGGGAGGCTTATTTTCAGAGATCATCATTACTTTGAGCATGAGCAGCTGCATGATGGGCATGAAAGCAACATGGAGGATGACTTTGGCATGAGGGGATGTCAAGGTAGCAGGCAGCAGCGTGATGGAGCACCATATTGCAGAATACCAATGCTGTCTATGTGGAGGATTGATCCAGGACGGAGGACTCTGCTTTGGTTGAGTATTCCCCAGGATCTTGGTGCATGCATGATTCTTGGATGGCCTTGATGGAGATGTTAGATACTTAGTGGATGATATGATCATCTATTATCATGGCAGACTCTTCTTGGCTAGAGTTTCTAGTCTCAAGGAGAAATTGTTTGCATGCAGCATATGAGGACTTCCTAGCTATGCACTTGGATGCATGCTTTGATTTGCTAGAGGAGCACATTTGGAGGGCATTCAATATGATCTACATCAGCATATGGATAGATGCATAGCCCGATTTATTTTGGAGAGGTTGGCACAACCATTCCCTTACTCATTGTAGGAGAGGGAAAGCATTCAATTGAGCCATTTCAGCTCAAGAGCTCTAGTGCATGATGGAGGAGGTATAATTTCATATTTGGTATTGTACTTCTTTTCATTGATTGAGGAGTATGATGTATCAAGGAGGCTTGTTCCTTCTTTCATTTTTCATGAGGATGTACTTGTAGCTACTTGTAGCCTTGATTTTGGCTATTCTTATGATGGGTTGTGGGGGAAGCCACATGTTTCTCGGTGTGCACCATTGGCACCAAATTGTATTCTCATGTTTTGTCTTATGAGGAGATGTTGTGGTAGTAAACAAGTGGCTAGTTCAGCACTTGTTATTTTTATTTTGAGGCAGGCCAAGAGGCACTGCGCAGGTTCCATGAGTGGAACTTTGAACCACTCTCCGGTTGTCATTTGGCAACTTGCTTTTATTGTATATTGCTCCTTGCATTTCATATGTTGGTACACTCATGAGGAGCATCATTTGGAGAGTATTGTATGTACAACCCATTGGGAGAATGATTCTCCCTATTATACATGCTTCATTTTTGCAGGGGGACACCATGGGCATACCATGGATGCCACATTACTACTTGTCTCTTCTTGTGGGAGAAACCACTTGGAGGATTTGAGGAGGAATTTCATGGTTGGATTTCTTGATGGGGTATCTTGGGCCATTCTTGGAGGCCATACCATTTCAGCCCAAGGACAAAGGCAACCGCATATGTGTAGCAAATGGAGAGAGGGTCATCATGAGAAGCACAAGCACAAATCTCCATTCAGCCCTAACACATTGCAGAAACCGGGGTTGAGATTTTCATTTGGATGATTGCATGGATGAGAGGATCATCATTGGGAGCATAATTTTCCCATGCATATCATCACTCCTACCTTAAGGAGGCCTTAGCACAACAAGAAGGATTCCACTACACCTTCTATCTTTCCATGAGGAGCATTGTTGCCAACTTGCATACTTGGGAGAGAGCATTGGAGGGCAGTTTCATTGCAGCATACTTGAGTAGTGGTGGGACCATTGATGAGGAGACCACAAGAGAAGAAGGGGGAGACAATTTTTTTCTCTTTATGCAGTTGCTTGAGGGCAAGCAACATGTGGGAGGGGAGGACTGTAATATTCCCAATTTTAGCCTCAAGCTAAAATGGAATATTATAGTTGCACATTTTATTTTTGTTTAATAAAATTTGCAAGGAGACACCTTAGCCCCTTTTAGATGAAGAAATAACACTCCTCATGTGAAAAGGAAGAGAATAAAGCAGCTAAAATAAACACCAAGGGTGTGAATGGAACCTAGCTCACTTGATTAGTCACCTTTGACTAAAGTCAACAGCGCTGCCCAAAGAGGAAGAGGCTTCCTAGAGAAGCTGTGCAGTTTTGGAGGGAAGACATTCATGCAAGGGTAGAAACCCTAATTGGTTGGACCATGGTGGAGAGGAGTTCACTCACTTTATATGGAGGATATGGAAGCCCATTTTCATTATGTTATGTTTTAGAGTTTCAGACTTGGGTCTGCAAAGCTTGCATCCCCGGGCTATTTAGTAGGGTGATGGTGCCCTCGGGCACTAGGGTGTTCCCGGTCAGGAATACCTATATATTCCTCAAGGAAGCATGAGGATTGAGCTACATTTCCTCAATCCGGCATTGGCCACAACTTCAGTCATCTTCTACAACGTTATTTCTGCAACAGAGAGGACGTTGTGTAGCTGGGTGCAGCTAGAGAGGAACTCATGGAGTCTCTCTTGTCTTGTTTTCTTCAGTGGAGGGGTGATCCACTCATTGGAGGAATTTAAAGGAGGATTCATGGGCTTGATTTCAGATCAGTGGCATGAGGCCACACTTCCATCATCTCCCACTGCGCAGTCCATGTAGGAAACTGCGTTATTTTGGAGGAGGCAGTGAGAGAGGGTTTCTGGAGCTTCAGAGGAGGATGTTTATGAGACAAAGTGATCAACACTTTGTATTGGGGACATGATCAGAGGAGGGAAATCATATTTCAGATCAGCCACAGCCTCATTCATATTTTGTATTAGTTGCAGTGACAACTCTATTGTCACATTTTGGGTTTCTTCGGAATTTCTAGCAATCTTCATAGATTAGCTAGAAATCTTGTATTTTAGCCCATTTCTCTGTTATTGGGCTATTTATTGTATTCCTTCAGCCACATATGTATTTTATTCATATTCAACAGCTTATACCTTCATATATATTGCGCAGTTGTAGCTACTCCGGCATTTTGTGGAGTTGCAACTACTCTTGTATTTCATTGCTATTTCATTGGAGGTTGGATCTTAAAGCTTGAGTGGCTTGTCCCTCAACTATTTCTTGTATTTATTTGTTGATATATCATAATATCATGATGGCTGTAGCAGTTTTCCTCTTATGATGTATTTCATATTTGCAGAGTTAATGTTCATGTTCATATATTGCTGTAGCTATCTCATTGAGCATTGTTTCAGAGACCTAGATTGGGGAGATCTGAATAACCCATCTAGAATTATTTCTTTGAGCTCATTTTCTACAAGGGAGTTGTATTAGAATTTTTCTAGGGAATCCTAGTGGTGGTTTTTCTTATTTATGCAGTGACTTCCTTATACAGTGTCCTGAACGACCTTGTAGCAGAAATTCTTGAGGTGGAATGTTGCATATCCATAGACAGAGTCTGTGAAGGGCCAGCTAGCCTCAGGATCTCTCCCTTATTTGGAAGGAGTCATATCTTGTAAATTCCCCAACAATAAATATTTGAAATGGACTTGTGATGTCTCACTGAAGAAGGAACTGGAATATCTTAAGATATTCCCGATGGAGCAGCAAGTTCCAAAAATGGAACATTACAGTGGTATCGGAGCATGATCTTGGCTCAGCCTGTGACCAAGATCTAATTCCATCAGCAGGAGGAGCTTCTCTCCAAGGAGATGAGACCGATAGAGGAAAGGGAATGACGGAAGAGGAGGTTTCCCTTCTTCTTTTCCAGACCGTTGAGGAGATTATTGAATATCTTAATGAAAGGAAAATTTGGAGAAATGTTCTAAGAGGGTTTGTTGATGGGACAAATCCTAGCTATTTTCATGAAGGGTGTGGGCATTCAGCCACACATGCAGATCCACAGCGCAGTACTTTTTTCACTTGCATTGCAACGGAGTAGAGGAAGAAAATGAGGCCATGGGAGGAGTAGCACTACAACTCAAGGTATGGCTCATGATTTTTGGTTTGGAGATTCCATTTTTCATTATCATGCAAATGCAAAAACATATGATGCATTCACTAAGGTTTTGATGGAAGAACTTGGTGAAACTCATTGTGTCATAAACATAAACCCTTTGCATGCATTGGGAAGAACCAACGGCGTTGTCACTTTAGGAGGAGATCCATCACCACATGGAGGTGAAAGGGAGCCATTGCTTCCTCTAGAGGAGCCCTTGTGTCTTTGCAAGGAGTTCCAAATATTTTTACAGTAGGGATTGTGAAATGAAGGCAAGAGAAGGATTAGCATGAAGGGATGATGAGCATTCTCCCTTATCTATTTCAGAAATTTTCCACACATGGGAAAGAGACTACACTGTGCAGAGGAGAGAGGGAAAAATCAGTCCACTCATACATGTAGTCTATTTCAGATGTTGATGTCTCACTTTTTGGAGGCTTTCCACCTGGAGGCCACTTGATCTAGAGATGATGAGAGACATCATGATATTTGGTTCACCACTCTTGGATTCCATAGGGGTGGAGACATTAGAGGAGTCCATCACAGTGCAATGAGTTGGGGATAAGCACAAGGAGGAGGGATAAACTCTCTCATTTTCAGTACCACCCATTCTCATCAGCTTGACTGCGTAGATAGAGTTGTTGCAAGAGGTGGAGGATAGCATTTTCATGATGTAGGATGACTGCTCCATTGATTTGGTGAGGGAGAGGATACTTCCTTTGAGGAAGGAAACTTTCATGCATTGGAGTAGATGGAGGCCACTCATGCTTAAATTGGCCATGATCAAGATATTATTTGGAGGTGATAGTCTCTCATGGGAGGCTCATTTTCGGAGATCATCATTTCTATTTGAGCATGAGCAACTGCATGATGGGCATGGCAGCAACTTGGAGGATGACTTTGGCATTCAGGGATGTCAAAGTATCAGGCAGCAACGTGAGTGAGCAACATATTGCAGAATACCAATGATGTCTATGTGGAGGATTGATCCAGGATGGAGGACTTAGCTTTGGTTGAGTATTCCCCAGGATCTTGGTGCATTTCATGATCTTGGATGGCCTTGATGGAGATGGAAGATACTTAGTGGATGATATGATCATCTATCATCATGGCAGACTCTTCTTGACTAGAGTTTCTAGTATCAAGGAGAAACTATTGCATGCAACACATGAGGACTTCCTAGTTGTGCATTTGGATACATACTTGTCTTTGCTAGAGGAGTTTACTTGGTAGGGAATTCAGCATGATCTACATCAGCATATGGATAGATGCAGAGCCTGGATGATTTTGGAGAGGTTGGCACAACCATTCCCTTACTCATTAGAGGAGAGGGAGAGCATTCAGATGAGCCATTTCAGCTCAAGGTCTCAAGTACATGGTAGAGAAGGTATCATTTCCAATTTTGTACCTCTTTACTTCATGTGAGCAGCCTATTGTCTCAAGGAGGATCATCCTTTCTTGCATTTTGTATGATGTACTTGCAGCTACTTGTAGCCTTGATTTTGGATATTCTCATGATGGTTTGTGGGGGAAGCCACATGCTTCTTGGTGTGCACCATTGGCACCAAATTGGGATTTCATGTTTCATCTTATGAGGAGATGTTGTGGCAGAAAAAAAGTGGTTATTACAGCACTTGTTACTTTTGATTTTGAGGCAGGCCAAGGACGCACTGTGCAGGTTCCATGAGTGGAATTGTGAACCACTCTTCGGTTGTCCTATGACAACTTGTTTTTATTGCATATTGCTCCATTGTATTTCTAATATTTGTACACTTATGAGGAGCATTTTTTGGAGAGTATTGTATGTACAACCCATTGGGAGCATGATTCTCCCTATTATACATGCTTCATTTTTAACCATAAGTGAGCATCATGGATGCCACATTACTACTTGTCTCTTCTCTCAGGGAGAAACCACTTGGAGGATTTGAGGAGAATTTCATGGTTTGATTTCTCTTTGATGGGCAATGGCTATTATTTTAAATATACCATTTTGTGCCTTATTATGAAAAGGTAACCTCAATATGTCAACGATTGGAGAGGGCTGTCACGAGAAGCACAAGCACAACACTATTCAAATTTCAACACATTGCAGAAACCGGGTGTTGAGATTTTATTGGGATGATTGCATGGATGAGAGGATCATCATTGGGAGCAAAATTTTCCCATGCACATCATCGCTCCTACCTTAAGGAGGCCTTAGCATAGCAAGAAGGATTCCACTACACCTTCTATCTTTCCATGAGGAGCATTGTTGTCAGCTTGCATACTTGGGAGAGAGCATTGGAGGACAGATTCATTGCATCACATTTGAGCAGTGGTGGGACCATTGATGAGGAGGCCATAAGAGAAAAAGGGGGAGAAAATTGTGTTCTCTCTATGCAGTTTCTTGAGGGCAAGCAACATGTGGGAGGGGAAGACTGTAATGTTCCCAATTTTATCCTCAAGCTAAAATGGAACATTATAGTTGCACATTTTATTTTCTATTTAAGAAAATGGGGAAGGAGACACCTTAGCCCCTTTTAGATGAAGAAATAACACTCCTCATGTGAAAAGGAGGAGAATAAAGCAGCTAAAATAAACACCAAGGTTGTGAATGGAACCCAAATCACTTGATTAATACCTTTTAATTAGGTCAACACATGTGTCAGTAATGGGTGTTGACAACTAGTGAAAAGTAAGAATCAATGTGGTATTTTCTCATTCTTTTACTATAGACATACTCCTTTTTACCTTGGGAAGGTAATTTATTATAAGATTTATGGTAGAATTGAAAAGGTTTATGTTTATTGTAAAAAGGTGACTAAATGTTGCTTTTTGTTGAAAAAAACAGGAATTAGACGAAGTGGACAGCTGTACCAAAGGCGAAGATGAGATGAATGCAACTGTTGTTCCTCCAGCATTAGACCAAATCCTGCCTAGGACAAGGAAATCCGAACGCATTGCTAAGAAAAGGCAGGGGACAGCTCGGCTTCGGTCAAAGTAAACCAGATGATAACTAAACGAAGGGAAGCAAATCCCTCATGATCCTTCGATCCTGAGAGATCGCTGTTCAAATCTCATCTTATTCCTCGTCTTGTCCGTCAGGGTCTGATATATAAGGCAACGCCCTTTAGTGATCAGGGGGTCAGAAATTATCGTATTCAAAACATTTCCTTTGTAATATTGTGCTTATTGACTCTCGGATTTAAGAGAGCAGTCTCTGTAATACTTTATGTTCGATTAATATCAAAGACGTGTTTCATTCCATCTCACAAGTTCTGAAGTAGCCTAGCAGTGTTTCACTGGTGCTAAGGGCCCAGCGCTGGTGGAATTACCCTGCTGTTTGTATTTCTAATCTTTGCTTACTGTTGTGTGAAGTTGTATTTAAGTTCATTATGATTGCAGAGTTGATTGACTGTTGTTGGATTGAATACAGATTCATTGTGATCATTAACGAATTGCATTGCTATTCTATCATCTACAAGAAGTGCATTCACTGTTTATTTACCTTGCTATCGTTATAAAGCTTTGTTGTTCTATATTCAATTCTAGTTGTTGTTCTATTGGTTTATGATTCTTTATGATTGATTGTTTCATGGTATTGGTTGTCGACAGGGTTGAAGTATTGAGATTAGTTGCTTGATTGCGTTAAGTTTATAATTGTTGTTCAATTCATGTTGTTGTTCCATTTCTGTTTATTGTTCATTTCTGATTCATAGCTTCAGATTAGCAGATAGATTGGTTACAGTTGCTGTGTATGCATAGGAATTACGAGTTGTTGTTCCTTTCTAGCCTTTGAAGTTCCTTTCAGTTATTTTCATGAGCAAGTAGTTTTCATTTTGATTGCTTTAAGAACAAGAACACCAACTGTAGAGGACAGTGGTTACCACTTCCAAGTCCCCAGATTGGTTATCTTGCCTTAGTGTGATTTCAGTTGCATCGATTTCTAAGGGAAGGAGTTACTGCTACTGTATCCCTGATCAATGGTTTGCAGATTGAGGTAGTTAAGATTTCAAAGCATTTCCATTTATGTTACTGTAATTAGATTTCTTTACAAGCATCCGTTTACTCTTGTATTTAGAATTATGTACTACATCTTCATAGCATTACTCTTAGTTAATTGCAGCCTTAGACAGAGTACACTCTTGAAATAAAAAGTCGCTCCTGGATTGATAATTAATGTAGGCTAATTAGGTGTTTAAAAGATACCTTTTTATGTTCCGACATTTGCAACGTTGTCGAGAGTGGGGAGTTATTTCAAGTAGAGGATGCATTAATGATTTCTTTCTGCCATAAGAACTGGTATTAAAGACTAAGGTAAGAGAAACTCCCCGCGCACCGGGCAAGAACACACTTTTCTCGCTGTGCCGCTTCACCTCACAGAATTAGGTAGCTTTCTTAGGTGAGAAATTAAGGTTTGTTTTCTGGGAATGAATAGACCAAATTAAGAAAACAAATTTTCCTAAAATGGAAAAACCTATGGACCTGCACCTTGGAAGTGGCCAACCTTTATCACGAAATCCTTAAAAGAAAACTAACTTTACCATCAAGAGGAATTTAGAAAATATTCAGGACACCACTAGCTCCTCTTTCAAAGGCGCAGGCCACTGATTCAAGCTCAGTCAGATACATAGTCAAATAGAGGGAATTGAGCAAGATTCCCAAGAAATTGAGAATCCCTACATAATTTCCCCTCAAGAAGGGAACTATAGTAATCTCCGTGAAGGAGAAGGGGAAGCAAGAGAAACAGAACAACCAAAATCTCCTATTGAAATAGCCCAAAAAATAAGTAGTCCAGATAAGAGAAGTGCTGTTAAACTAATTCAAAACCAAGGTCCTGAATCACCTCAAATAGTATGTCAACAAGGAATACTTATTGTTCCAGACTAGGGAAGAGTTGTCAAGGCCATTCCTACTCCTTCTAGTCAGCCTAGGAATTCCCTTGAGATCCCAGAAGGATATTGGCACATCTTTGACAAAATGGCCCAGAACCAAAATTAGAACCAGCAGACACCCCAACAAACCTCTACGCTGCAATATCATATAGTAGATACTGCAGTCAATGCACCTATGAAAGCCATTCCCCTTCAACATATTCCCACATTTCATGGCTTAACATCAAAAGATCCAGATGCATTTTTGTTTGAATTTGATGTGTTATGCAGGGGATATGATTATACCACTGATCCCTAAAAACTAAAACTATTTCCTTCTACATTAAAAGGAGCAACCTTATGATGGTTTATGGGATTAGGTGGGGGTGTAATAACTGATTGGGATCAGATGAAAGATGTGCTTTTAAAGAAGTATCAATATTATTGTAGGTCTCGAGAAATAAAAGACAAAATATTTCAAATGACAACAAAACCAAATGAAACCTTGGAAGAATATGTGGAACGGTTTCAATAAAATCTTCAGAGATCTCCTTATGCATCTTTACCCTTACCTGATAATGTGTTGAAAACTACATTTATTAGGGGAATGAAAGATCAATGGGTTGAAACATTGAATATTATGGGAAAAGGTGATAGATATCAGGAAAGTTATGCTAACATCATTGATTTGTGTATCATGAGTTCGAGGGGCAACACAAGGCCAAAATCAGCAGAATGTGATATGCTTACAAGAGACAAAAAGACCTCCAATGAAGCTGTGACTAGTGTAGAGATTGGAAACCTACTCAAAGATTTTAAGACAGATATACTTGGGACTTTAACAACGCAGTTCGACATTATGCAAGACAAACAAAAGCAAGTAGAAGCAGAGAAAAATTTGGCGATATTTTGTCCTAGATGCAGGAAGAAACATAGCCAGAAAGAGTGCCCGCTGGATGTAATCAAATTTTGTGTCATTTGCACGAAATATCACCCTACAAAAGGATCTCCCTCGCTTCCTGGTCTAAAGGAAGTTTATAAGGAGGCAGAAGAAGAATCAGAAGTGGTATGTCTGCTTAATCAGCGCCGACAATGGCAGCCACGACAATCACGTATGCCAACTAATCCATTTTTGTCTTTTCAGCCTCCTCAATACAACGCTCAGCAATATAATGGAATGTGGAAAAATCAACCACCTTTCCCCAATTGGTCACAACATCCATTCCCTACAACACCTTGGTCAAATCAAACAAATCAAAATAATTGGCCTAATTTTCCTTTCTGCCCACCGTTTTGGCAAAACAATACTTATCCAACACAATGGTCCCCCTCTACTTCATAGAGTCAGGCCTGGTAGTCAAGCTGGAAAAGACCTACAAATCAGCCAGCTGGAACAATTCCTCTCTCTCAACCTACACTGCCAGCTCCCTATACAAACCCCCAGGCCAAATTAAGACCACAACTCCCAGCCCAGCCCAACCCAAACCCAAACAATAGGCCAGTTCAGTCTGTCCAAATAATGGAACCCCCAGAATTAGAAACTGAACTGAGGGAGTGCAACGACCTTCAATTAAGGTCTGGGCGCATAGTAGAAACAGAGAGAAACAATAATGTTCATATTGAAGATCCGTTACCTATAGAACAAAAATTACAAAAAGAGAAGGAGGTTCAACAAAAAAATCAACAACAAGTAACAAATTCTTCTCCACCATTCCCAGAACTATTAATCATACCATGTCCATTAGAACATCCTGATTTCGATCTTCTGGGAGAATTAAAAAATTTGTGTATAAAAATCCCTCTCCTCCAAGCTATCCAAGACATTCCTATATATGCAAAAACCATTAAAGTTATTCATAAAGAAGCCAAAGAGAACAACCACCAATCTAAAAGCTATCCAAAATAGTCATTTTATAAAACATTATCGGAAATTTGGAAACACTCGTAAAAATATGAAGGCAAAATCCCATTTGTGAGCGCATATAAATCCATGGAAATTGCTTTAAATGCCTTGGTAGATTTGGGAGCAACAATCAATATCCTAACAAACCACCACCTGTCAAAAACTTGGCGTTACATCGCTAGAACCAACAACAACCTTATTGGAATTGGCTGACCGATCAGTAGTCAAACTAGAGGGTACACTGCAAGATGTAATGGTATCTGTAGATTCCTGGGAATACCCTGCTGAATTCTTGGTTATCAATCCAAATAATCGGCTAGATGGACACCCGTTAATCTTAGGTAAAACCTTGGAGCAGAAACACAGTTTTTATATTGATCTGGAAACAAGGCAACATGACATCTGTGAAAGGGGAAACTATGTCAAGAATTTAGCTTTATATCCCCCAGCCCAGCCAAGCCTATCAATAATCAAAACAAGAAAGCAACCTGTATCATATCTTATGGAAAATATGAGATCACCTCTAACTATATAAAATGCTCTTGATTTTAAAGATCAAACAAGGGATGATATCATCAATAGTTTTATTAATAAACCACAAATCAGATCCCATCCACAATGTCACATGATCAAGGAAACATTTGATAATAAGGAAGAAGAAGATCCTATGAAAGACATTCCTGATCAAGTAATACCCACTACTTTTGTGTACAATAGTAAGATTGTAGAAATTGAGCCGGGAAAAACTCTAAAAATTAACAAAAATCTGACTGCTGAACAAGAAGAGAAGTTGGTCCAACTATTGCGTAAATACAAAGAAGCCTTTGCATGGGATTACCTAGACATGAAAGGAATTGATCTTCAATTGTGTATACACCACATCTATATTCAAAAAGATTCTAGACCCATTCGCCAACCCCAAAGAAGACTAAACCCTCATCTCAAAGATATTGTGAAAGTTGAATTACAAAAGCTATTAGATGTTAATTTCATCTATCCAATATCTAATAGCAAGTGGGTCTCTCCATTAGTAGTGGTACCAAAGAAGAATGGAAAGTGGAGAATATGTGTAGATTACCGTGAACTTAACAAGGCAACCCAGAAAGTCCACTTTCCCCTTCCTTTGATTGACAAGGTATTAGACACATTGGCAGGGAAGAAATTATTTTCCTTCCTTGATAGCTTCATTGGGTACAATCAAATCCAGATTGCCCCCGAAGACCAAGACAAAACTACTTTTACCTGTCCATGGGGGACATTTCCCTACTGAGTCTTACCTTTTGGCCTATGCAATGCCCCTGCTACATTCCAAAGGGCCATTCTCAGCATCTTGCCAGACTTAATAAATGAAGGTCTCAAAGTATATATGGATGAATTCACACCTTATGGGAATGAATTTGAGCCAGCATTAGAAAATTTAGAAAAGGTGTTGCAAAGATGTATTGACACTAGGCTTTGTTTAAGTCATGAAAGATTTCATATGATGATGACCAAAGGATTTATCTTAGGGCACTATATGTCAGCAGCTGGAATTCAGGTGGACCCAGCTAAATTTCAGATAATTTTGTTAATACCCACACCCACCACACAAACATAGGTACGTAGCTTTCTTGGATTTTCTAGTTATTATAGGAGATTTATAGAACATTATTCTCTAATAGCTGCACCTTTATATTCACTAACTGGAAATGTTGATTTTATTTGGACAGATAAATGTGACAATGCCTTCAATGATCTAAAAAAACTTGTTTCAACAGCCCCAGTGCTGAGGGGGCCAAATTGGAATTTTCCATTCCAAATTTCATCTGATGCTGCATAAACAGCAATTGGAGCAGTCCTTGGGCAAGAGGAAGACAAGAAACCATATGCAATCTATTATACTAGCAAAAATATATCCCCTGCTGAATTAAATTATACTGTGACTGAGAAGGAATTTTTAGCTGTAGTACATGCTGTAAATAAGTTTAGACATTATATAACCTGGTATCCTGTAGTACTATATACTGATCACTCTGCCATTAAGTTTTTAGAAAATAAACCTGTTACAAATGGAAGAGTGACAAGATGGTTGATTTTATTGCAGGAATTCGATATTACAATCAAAGATCGACCTGGGAAAGAGAACCCTGTAGCTGATTTTCTATCAAGAATGCCAAAACCAACAAGCACAGAAGCAGTTGAAGACCACCTCCTAGATGAACATTTGTTCGCTATTACTGTCAAAACCCCATGGTATGTTGATATAGAAAATTATTTGGCAATAGGTAAACTACCTAAACATCTATCCCTTAATGAACGAAAGCAGATAATACAGTGTAGTACCTAATTCTGTTGGGTTGGGGGCTACCTATTTCATACAGGGGCAGATATGAAAATAAGAATATGCATCCAGGAGGACGAGGTATTTGATATTTTGAAAGCATGCCATGATGGGAAGTGTGGCAGGCATTTTTCAGATCATAGAACTGCCTATAAGGTCTTACGAACAGGCTATTACTAGCCTACCATCTTTAAAGATGCCAAAAAAATTGTGCAGGCCTGTGATAGCTACCAAATGGCAAGTCGCCCTAGGCAGTTTGATGAAATGCCTTTGAACCCTCAACTAGTAATTGAACCGTTTGAACGTTGGGCCCTTGAATTTGTTGGCCCTAGTAGCCTCCCATCAAACCAAAAAACATACATCCTAGTTGCAACCAAGTATGTTACTAAATGGGTTGAAGTAGAGGCTCTTTCAAAAGCTACAGAGGACTCTGTAATACAGTTTCTTTTCCAAATCTTTGTGCGATATGGCCTCCCAAGGGACATAATCACAGATGGAGGACCACATTTTGTAGGGAATAAATTATTTGAAACACTACAAAACTACCACATTCAACACAAGATTACAACCCCATACCACGCACAGGCCAATGGCCAAGTAGAAAGCACGAACAAAGTGATTGAATCTATATTAACAAAAATAGTTGCCTCACACAGACGAGATTGGGCCTACAAATTGCCAGAAGCATTGTGGGCATATCAAACAATGTGGAGACCCACTACGGGATATTCACCATATCAATTGGTATTTGGAAAAGAACCCATATTTCCAATAGAATTTGAAATTCAGACATTAAGAATAGCTCAAAAGGTGGGTCTAGATCTAAATGAAGCCTAGGCCAAAAGACTGTAGCAAATTAATGAATTAGATGAAATTAGGCTCTCTTCTCTTCAACACACAACGTTAATACAACAACAGAGAACAAAATTGCATGACTCCCTTATCAAATAAAAGATCTTCCATGAAGGAGACTGGGCACTCCTATATGATTCTAGGTTTCAGGATTTTCCAGTGAAACTCCAGACACGATGGCTCAGACCCTATGAAATACAAAAAGTGCATGATAATGGCACTATTACATTAACCACCATTGATGGATCCGGACATTCCTTCAAATTAAACGGTCATCAAGTACGATTGTATAATAAACCACTTACATGGGAATCCTTTTACCAACAATTACGGGAAGATTCTACCATGAAAATTCTGGCTGAAGGGGATAACTCCTCCTCGGCACCTATTTACTAAATCATTTCTTTTTTAAATTTTGTACATAAATATTGCTCATTTATTTGGATTGTTTGTTTTATGGAATTCATTTTTTTCAAAATATCTGTTTATTTTATTTATTTTGAGTCTTGTTGTTTGTTTCATGAATTCTGTTTTTTTCAAAATTTTGTTTATTTCATTTGTTTTGATTTTTTGTTGTTCCTTTCCAAAGGAACAAAATTTATGTTGTTCCTTTCGAAAGGAACAACAGTTTCACAGGTCTTTGTTGTTCCTTTCGGAAGGAACATCAGTTTCGCAGATTATTTTTGCTGTTCTTTTTAAAGGAACAACACCTTTTGAGTGGATTGTTTTTTGCTTTAGATTAGCATTTTGAGGATTTATGATGACTCTTATAAATGAAAACATATTATTCATATACAATCATACAAATTAAAGCTTACTGTAATCATCAAATTAAAATAAATTGTCATTTTTAAGAAAATTGTTTGGTAATGATAAGAAAAAGGAAAAAGGGACATAATCAATAACATGATTTTGTTGTTTTAATACCACTGAATTAATCTGATCAATTATCCTTATCATTATTGGTTCTTTCCCATATTGGGATTAGGGCACATTCTTTTCTATTGAGATGTTCAAACTTCTTCCACCATCCCTACTCTTAAGCAGCGCTGAGCCATCCTTTATGAATAACTAGGAAAGTGCTATATGAAAAAGAAAAATATTTATATGTTTCACTAATAATTTTATGATTTGGAAGATGGAGGATAGGGGGTCTCATCAAGAGGCAGCCTACCATGATCATAAGGAATCAAGTGAAGTGGCATTCCCATCATGGCCACCAAACCAGGGATATGGTCCAATAGACGATTGAAAAAAAAACTAAGAAGTCCTTGGAACAGGAGGTCTCATCATGAGCTGGCCTGCCCACTTTTCACTTCTTCCTGGTGAATGGAATTGTGATTTATTTGGTCCCCAAGCCAGCGTAATGGCCTCCGTTATGACATTTAACAAGTACTTCCTTAGTATGAATAAAGGACAATGGTTCCAAGGGTAAGAAAGAAACTCTGTCAAGGTTATGGACACCTGTGGGCAACAGAGCTCTGCTGATGGTATTGGAGAAACATTTATACACATAAATAGTCATATTAAACCATTTTCCTATGTCTCTGTTAAATATCAAATGAAATTATGAATCCTTCACCTTTGATTTCGAACCTATTATACATGAAAATCATTATAAATTGATCACATTAGTTTGAAGTGGGTAATAAACACATCTGTACTTATGTTTATCTTAAGCTATCTCTTCTCCTTATATTTGAATCATTACAAATGATTTTATATCTATTTATGATTCATCACACTCATTGATTTCAGTAATTGCTATAATTTGATTGAATGTATCATAATTATGCCTGCTTTCTCCTGATGTACAACTGTTGTGCCACACTTGCCTCTCTTAATTGATGGTCGAGGATGACCTATCATCCTTCAGGGGGGGTGCAGATGTCTGCATACAGATCAAATCCCAATATTTCTTTACCTGTATGCAAACCAAATCCCTACATTCTAGGTAATAACAAAAATTTCACGACATTATTCCAATTCACCGTGCTGTGTTGTTCCATTACAATCACTGTGTGTTTGGAAAGAACTAACAGTGTGCAGAGATGATGGGAGGATGACCAATTCACAGTGAGCTGCAGGTGCTAATTGTTTCTGATGCTACACGAGAGATTTTGGAAAGATTGGGGTGGATTACATATTTCATGAGGATGCAACAACCCCATGAAGCAGTGGCCACCGAATTTTACAGAACTTGCAGGAAGGACACTCCATGGTTAGAGGAAGACAGATAGTTGTATCCGATGAAATAATTGTGGAGGTTTCTAGTATACCAGTGCAAGGAACCATATGGACGGAAAGGAATGTCAGGCTTCAAGAAGCCATGAAGATTTTTCAGGATGACGGACAAACATTGGTCGTCAAAGGCAAGGGAGTTCAGCCAGCATCATTAGGAGAACCATGGACGGAATTGGCCAAGGTAGTGCAGGCCTATATAACGTGTGACAGAAGGAAAGATGTGGTAAGGCCTCGCCACCTTAAGTTACTGGCTGTATTAAAACAGAAATGCATTATAAATTTTCCTGCATTTTTAAATTCCTTACTGCATGATATTGCCCGTAGTATAAGAAAAGCTCAGCATGCAGACATGGTAGTCAGCCACCATTGCCTAATTCGATTAATAGTGAGTCATAGCCTCACCCAGCAACAAACCAGCTGGGAAGAGTTGATATTACCCATTGATGGAGGGTTAGCCTTACCTGACCCAAAAAATAAGAGAATGGATGGAATGATAGAAAGATTTCCGAGCAGTAGTAGCCAGCCCCTGGAATTGCATAGCTCAGAGGATGAACAACCTCCACAATTGGAGGGAGGAAGTCCTCATATTGATGAAGAAGAGGAAATGGAGGGAGAAATTTGCTACTCAGATGAAGAAGAAATAATTCGCCACACTAGTGGTGTGAAACAAACTAGTGCAGAAGAAGGAAATACTGAGGAAGAGGAAATTGAAAGAGAAATTCGATATTCAGATGAGGAAGAAGGAAGCTATCATAACTATGAGGAGAACAAAGATATTCATAGCAGTGACAAAGAAGGAAAAACGCCTCCTGAAAATGCTACTGTAAGCCCTTTATAGGAAGACCAATTGGCCCAAATTATGGCCAATATGAGTGAATATGTGCAGCCTCACATATCTTTGGACCTTAACATTGATATTAATCATTTGCAGGAGCACTTTGCAGTCAACGAAGAAACAACTGAAGAAATTTTGGATGAAATAACAAACCCTAACGAAGCTAGGGTTGCTTCCCCTGAAAATCATGAACAAGAAAAGGATAATACCGAAGCAATATCCCAACTTGGAATCTCTCAGGGGATTGCAGAGTCGATTGAGGGTATAATTCCCAAATAATTTAGCCAAGGGCATATGAATTTTGAAGAAGAACCTCAAGAAGAATCCCAAGAAGAAAACCAAGAAGAGAACCCAACTGAAGGCATGACTGACGAGGACCTAAACCCTGTTGAGCAAACAGGCCCAGAAAAAGGAACAGTCGTTCCCTTGAGAAAAAGGAATAAGGTTACTGAGATTGAAAAGCTTCAAAGGGAATGTATGAAGCTTCAGAGACACGTGGAACAACTCAGGCAAACCATTAGGGTTCTGAGAATGAAACAAATGCCTAAGCAAGCCTACAAGAGAAGAAGCATAGCTACCAAGTGAACTTCTAAAAAGAGAAGAGTGGCCGCTAAGATGAACCCCCAAGCTACAGAAGACAGGCCCGAGCCTAATTATGGAGATACGGAACAACAAACAGCTGTTCCAACACAAGTTGTTCCAGAGGGACCCGCTTCAAGTGAAAACATGCAAGCTAGTAGTCAGAATACTTTTAGTGACCCCACATTAGCTAGACTCCAAGAGGAGTTGGCACAGGCTCGAATGGAAAGGCAAAGGTTGGAAGAAGACACTATCCCTAGGAAGAGATATCAGGAGTTGTAGAAACAGATGAAGATTATCCATGAAGCAGAAGGTGAAGCTCATGAGAAGTGTTGAAAAGCAGAGGAGAAGGATGAAAAGGTAATGAATCAATTAAAATTAGCCCACAATCGAATGGACACTCTCTGCTCATTGTACACTGATGTCTTAGCTTGTAGATGCCCTGCCAAAAAATATGCTTTATTTTTATTAGAAAGATATTTACAGCTAAAGATTAAGGCAGTTAGGGCAGGAATATCTATAGAGCTAAAAACTATAGATGACTTTGTATCATGCTGCAAACTTTATGGGGTTAAGGTACAACGCCTTTTGTGTGAGTTTTATTTGCATAATCTAATACTTGAAAATGATTGTGAGTCAAATCCTAGCCCTTTTGTGGTAGATGTCCGATACCAGGCATTTATTTCCTTTGTTTTAAATCAGTTAAAATAGCTTAAAGCCTATAATTCTTTTCAAAGGTAGGAAAATGAACTAGATTTGTGGGTTAGGAGTGAACCTCAAGACCCATTTCAATTTTGGGCTAGGCAGAAGAGTTTGATGACAAAGGAAGGTGTTATCCAAGCATTGGGGCCTGTCCATAAATTGATTATCTTGAATGGGACAGATTATTTCTTATCTATTAGAAACCAGGCTTACATAGAAGCTAAGGTCCGATGGAGAATTTCCAATCAGAATGTGAAAAATAGAGAACCATTTAATTATAAAAACTTTGGGCTAGCTGCAGACCGCTTGATTTCCTATAGTAATCTCATTTTAAAAGAAGGACCATTCTGGCTAGGGTGTAGGTTTCGAAGCCCCATTGCATGGTATCCTGCTACAGACTATAAAGCCATTTACGAACTACCCGAAGGATAGACAGAACATGTTTTCGAAGCATTAGCTGCACTGTATGGTTTTAGGCCTTTTGATGAAAAACCTTATCCTGCTTATTCTTTAACTGCTCTCCATGTGAACTATAGTTTTCATGAGGACATGAAAAAGATTAAGCAGGGGGGTATGTTGGGCAGTGGAAAAGGTATGAAATCACTGTGTATTTTCTCATTATTTTACTATAGACATAATCCTTTTTACCTTAGAAAGGTAATTTATTATAAGAATTATGGTAGAATTGGAAAGGTTTATGTTTATTGTAAAAAGATGATTAAATATTGCTTTGTTGATAAAAATATGAATTGGACGAAGTGGATATCTTTACCAAAGGCGAAGCTGAGATGAATGAAAATGTTGTTCCTCCAGCATTAGACCAAATACTGCATAGGACAAGGAAATCTGGAATGCATTGCTAAGAAAAGGCAGGGGACAGCTTGGCTTCGGTCAAAGTAAACCAGATGATAACTAAACGAACAGAAGAAAATCCCTCAGGATCCTTCGATCCTGAGGGATCGCTGTTCAAATCTCATCTTGTTCCTCGTCTTGTCCGTCAGGGTCTAATATATAAGGCAACACCCTTTAGTGATCAGGGGGTTAGAAATTCTCGTATTCAAAACATTTCCTTTGTAATATTGTGCTTATTGACTCTCGGCTTTAAGAGAGCAGTCTCTGTAATACTTTATGTTCGATTAATATCAAAGATGCTTTTCATTCCATCTCACAAATTCTGAAGTAGCCCAGCAGTGTTTCACTGGTGCTAAGGGCCCGGATCTGGTGGAATTACCCTGCTGTTTTTATTTCTAATCTTTGCATACTGTTGTGTGAAGTTGTGTTTAAGTTCATTACGATTGCAGAGTTCATTGACTGCTGTTGGATTGAATACAGATTTGCTGTGATCATTAACGAATTGCATTGCTATTTTATCATCTGCAAGAAGTGCATTCACTGTTTATTTACCTTTCTATCGTTATTAAGCTTTGTTGTTCTATATTCAATTCTAGTTGTTGTTCTATTGGTTTATGATTCTTTATGATTGATTGTTTCAATGTATTGGCTGTCAACGCGGTTGAAGTATTGAGATTAGTTGCTTGATTGCGTTAAGTTTATAATTGTTGTTCAATTCATATTGTTGTTCCATTTCTGTCTATTGTTCATTTCTAATTCATAGCTTCAGATTACCAGATAGATTGGTTACAGTTGCTGTGTATGCATAGGAATTACGAGTTGTTGTTCCTTTCTAGCCTTTGAAGTTCCTTTCAGTTATTTTCATCAGCAAGTAGTTTTCATTTCGATTGCTTTAAGCACAAGACCACCAACTGTAGAGGACATTGGTTACCTCTTCCAAGTCCCTAGATTGGTTATCTTGCCTTAGTTTGATTTCAGTTGCATCGATTTCTAAGGGAAGGAGTTACTGCTACTGTATCCTTGATCGATGGTTTTCAGATTGATGTAGTTAAGATTTCAGAGCATTTCCATTTATGTTACTGTAATTAGATTTCTTTACAAGCATCTGTTTACTCTTGTATTTAGAATTCTGTACTACATATTCATAGCATTACTCTTAGTTAATTTCTACCTCAGACAGAGTACACTCTTGAAATAAAAAGTCGCTCGCAGATTGATAATTAATGTAGACTAATTAGGTGTTTAAAAGATACCTTTTTATGTTTCAACATTTTGACGCCGTTGCCAGGGAGAGTGTATGCCATTTCAAAGGAGTGATACACAATTGATTTTCTTCTTCTTGCGAAGAATTGGGTATTAAAGACGGAAGGTAAGAACCTGTGCACCGGGCAAGAAACACACTTACTCACAGCTCGCTTCACAGCAGAATTAGGTAAGCTTATTTATTTAGGTAGGAATGAAGGTTTGTTTTATTGAATGAATAGACTAGCTAAGCAAAAAAAAATCCTCCTAAAATTGAAAAACCTAAGGGGCTGGTGACCCTTGGGCGGATAACTTTTATTGACAAAATCCTTAAAAGAACTGAATCTCAGCCATCAGTATGATTTGGAAAAGCTATCTCTAGACAACCTACTAGTTCCCTTCAGGCTACAGAGTCACCATCTGAAGCCTTTGCTGAGATACATAGTCAAACAGTGGGAATTGGACAAGATTCCCAAGAAATTGAGAATCCTTGCATAATTTCCCCTCAAGAAGGGAAATCTAGTAATCTCCGTGAAGGAGAAGGGGAAACAGGAGAAACAGGAGACCCAAAATCCCCTATTGAAATAGCCCAACCAGTAAGCAGTCCAGATAAGGGAAGTGTTGTTAAACTCATTCAAGGTTCTGAATCACCTGAAACAGTAGGTCAACAAGGAATACTTATTATTGCAGACCAAGGAAGTGCTGTCAAAGCCATTCCTACTTCTCCTAGTCACCCTAGAAATTCCCTTGAGAACCCAGAATGATACTGACACATCTTCGACCAAATGGCCCAGAACCAAAATCAGAACCAGCAGACACCCCAACAAACCTCTACGCTGCAATATCCTATAGTAGATACTGCAGTCAACGCACCTATGAAGGCCATTCTCCTTCAACATATTACCAAATTTCATGGCCTAACATCGGAATATCTAGATGCATTTTTGTTTGAATTCGATGTGTTATGCAAGGGATATGATTACACCACCAATCCCCAAAAATTAAAATTGTTTCCTTCTACATTAAAATGAGCAGCCTTACGATGGTTTATGGGATTAGGTGGGGGTGTCATAACTAATTGGGATCATATGAAAGGTACATTTTTAAAGAAGTATCAAGATTATTGCAGGTCTTGGGAAATAAAGGATGAAATATTTCAAATGGCAGCAAAACCAAATGAAACCTTGGAGGAATATGTGGAACGATTTCAATACAATCTTCATAGATCTCCTTATGCATCTTTACCTTTACCTAATAATGTGTTGAAAACTACATTAATTAGGGGAATGAAGGATCAATGGGTTGAAACATTGAATATTATGGGAAAAGGTGATATATATTGGGAAAGTTATGCTAACATCATTGATTTGTGTATCAAGAGTTCGAGGGGCAACACAGGGCTAAAATCAGCAGAATGTGACATGATTACAAGAGAAAATAAGACCTCCAATGAAGGTGTGACTTGGGCAGAGATTGGAAACCTGCTGGAATATTTTAAGATAGATATCCTTGGGACTCTAACAACGCAGTTCGATATTATGCAAGCCAAACAAAAGCAAGCATAAGCAGAGAAAAATTTGGCGATATTCTGTCCTAGATGCATTAAGAAACACAGCCACAAAGAGTGCCCGCTGGATGTAATCAAATTTTGTGCCATTTGCACGAAAGATCACCCTATAGAAGGATTTCCCTTGCTTCCTGGCCTAAAGGCAGTTTATAAGGAGGCAGAAGAAGAATCAGAAGTGGTATGTCTACTTAATCAGCGCCAACAATAGCAGCCACGACAATTAGGTATGCCAACTAATCCATTTTCTTCTTTTCAGCCTCCTTAATACAATGCTTAGAAATATAACGGAATGTGGAAAAATAACCCACCTTTCCGCAATTGGTCACAACAGCCATTCCCTACAACATATTGGCCAAATCAAACAAATCAAACTAATTAGCCTAGCTCTCCTTTCTGCCCACCATTTTGGAAAAACAATACTTATCCAACACAATGGTCCCCCTCTACTTCGTAGAGTCAGGCCTGGCAGTCAAACTGGAAAAGAGTTACAAATCAGCCAGCTGGAAAAATTCCTCTCTCTCAACCTACACTGCCAGCTCCCTATACAAACCCCCAGACCAACTTAAGACCACAACTCCCAGCCCAGCCCAACCCAAACCCAAACAATAGGCCAGTTCAGTCTGTCCAAATAATGGAACCCCCAGAATTAGAAACTGAACTGAGGGAGTGCAACGAACTTCAATTAAGGTCTGGGCACATAGTAGAAACAGAGAGAAACAATAATGCTCATATTGAAGACCCATTACTTGTAGAACAAACATTACAAAAATAGGAGGTTCAACAAAAAAATAAACAACAAGTTTAACAACTTCCTCTCCACCATTCCCATAACGATTAATCATACCACACCCATTAGAACATCCTGATTTTGATCTTCTGGGAGAATTAAAAAATTTGTGTATAAAAATTCCTCTCCTCCAAGCTATCCAAGACATCCCTATATATGCAAAAACCATTAAGGAATTATTCATAAAGAAGCCAAAGAGGAGAACAACCACCAATCCAACTGTCCAAATAGTCAGTACTTTATCTGATTTATTATCAGGGCTGGAAACACTCGTAAAATATGAAGACCCAGGAAATCCCATATTGACAGCGCAAATCCATGGGAAATTGTTTCCAAATGCCTTAGTTGATTTGGGAGCAACAATAAATATCCTAACAACCACCACCTGTCAAAAAAT
>CM076569.1:53723597-54154221 GCA_034641835.2 Pinus albicaulis | reverse complement strand
AAAGATAAGGTTAGGTTAAGGTTAAGGTTAGGTTCAGGTGAGGCTTAGGTTATAGTTAAGGTTAAAGATATGTTAAGGGTAATGTTAGGTTACAGTTAATGTTAGGTTAAGGCTAAGGTAAGGGTTAAGGTCAAGGTTAAGGTCAAGGTTAAGGGTAAAGTTAAGTTCAACGTTAGGGTTAGGTTAAATTTAGGGTTAAGGTTAGGTTAAGGGTAGAGTCAAGGCTAAGGTTAACGTGATGGTTAAGGGTAAGGTTAAGGTTAAGGGTTACGAGTTCAGTCAGGTTAAGGTTAAGGTTAAGGGTTTGGTTAAGGTTAGGGTTAGGTCATAGTTAAGGTTAATTTTAGGTTAAGGGTAAAGTTAAGGTTATGGGTTTGGTCAAGTTTAGGGTTAGGTTAGGTTAAGGTTATGTTAACGTTAAGGGCAAGGTTAATGTCAAGATTAAGGTTAAGGTTAAGTTTAAGGTTAATAATTTGGTTAAGGTTATGGTTATGGTTAAGGTTAAGGTTAAGTTTAAGGGGGCAAGGTTAAGGTTAAGGTTAAGGGGGTAAGGTTAAGGTTAAGTTTAAGGTCAAGGTTAAAGGTTTGGTCAAGGTTAGGGTTAGGTTATAGTTAAGGTTAAGGTTAAGGATTTGGTCAAGGTTAAGGTTAAGGTTAAGATTACGGCTTTAGTAAGGTTAAGGGTAAGGTTAAGTTTAAGGTTACAGGTTTGGTCAAGGTTAGGGTTAGGTTATAGTGAAGGTTAAGGTTAAGTTTAGGGTAAAGTCAAGGTTAGGGTTAAATTTAAGGTTAATGATAAGGGTAAGGTCAAGGTTAAGGTTACGAGTCTTAACCTTAACCTTCACTATAACCTAACCTTAACCTTAACGTTAAACTTAACCTTAACCTTAACTTAAACTATAACCCAACCTAAACTTAACCTTAACTATAACCTAACCCTAACCTTGACCAAACCCTTAACCTTAACTTTAACCTTAACCTTAACCTTAAGTGAACCTTAAGCTTAACCTTAACCTTCCCATAACCATAACCATAACCATAACCTCAACCTTAACCTTAACCTTAACCTTAACCTAACCTTAACCTTAATTATAACCTAACCCTAACCTTACCCTATCCATAACCTTAACTATAACCTAATCCTAACCTTAACCTTATCCTTAACCTAACCTTAACCTTGACCTTGACCTTGACCTTGACCTTGACCTTAACCTTAACTCAACCTTAAACTTGACCTTAAACTTAACTTTAACTATAACCTAACATAAACTTGACATTAACTATAACCTGACCCTAACCTTGACCAAATCCTTAACCTTAACCTTAACATTAACTTTAACCTTAATCTTCCCATAAAAATAACCTTAACCTTTACTTTGACTTTACCCTTAACCTAACCTTAACCCTTTAAACTTAACCTTAACCCTCTCATAACCATAACCTTAACCTTGAATTTACCCTTAACCTAACCTTAAAATTAACCATAACCTAACCCTAACCTTGACCAAACCTTAACCTTAACCTTAATTTAACCTTAATTTTAACCTTAACATTCCCCTAACCTTAACCCTAACCTTAACCTTAAGGTTAAGCTTAACCTTAACCTTCCCCTAACTATAACCTTAACCTTAACCTACCCATAACCATAACCTTAACCTTGACCTTGACCTTACCCTTGACCTTAACCTTAACCTTGACCTTAACATTGACCTTAACCTTACCCTTAAAATTATCTTAACCTTAATGTAACCTTAACCTTACCTTAACCATAACCTTAACCTAACCTTAACCTTACCCTTAACCTTATCTTAACCTTATCTTAACCATAACCTTAAGCTTAAGCTTAACCTAAACTTAACCTTTACTTTACCCTTAACATAAGCTTAACCATAACCTTATATTTACCCTTTACCTTAACCTTAACCTTAACCTTAACCTTAACCATAAACTTATCCTTAACCTTAACCTTTACATAACTATAACATTAACCTTCACCTTAACCTTTAGCTTAAACTTGAATTTACCCTTAACTTAACCTTAACCTAACCTTAACCTTAACTTAACATTAACCTTAACCTTAACTATAACATTAACCTTCACTTTAACCTTTAGCTTAACCTTGACTTTACCCTTAACCTAACCTTCACCTTAAACTTACCCCCTTAACCATAACCTTAACCTTCACCGTGACTTTACCTTAACTTTACCTTAACCCCTTAACCTTAACTTTACCCCTTAACCTTAACCTTAACCTTATCTTAACCAAACCTTTAACATTAGCCTTAACTTAACCTTCATCTTAACCTTAACCTTAAATGTAACCTAACCTTAACCATAATCTTAACTATAACCTAACCCTCACCTTTACCAAACCTTACCCTTAAGCTCAAGGTTGAGGTTAAGGTTGAGGTTAGGTTAAGGTTAATGTTAAGGTTATGGTTATGGGAAGGTTAAGGTTAAGGTTAGGTTAAGGGTTTGGTCAAGGTTAGGGTTAGGTTATAGTGTAGGTTAAGTTTAAGTTAAGGGTAAATTCAAGGCATAACCCTTAACCTTAACCTTACCCTTAACCTTAACCTTGACTTTACCCTTAACCTAACCTTAACCTTAACTATAACCTAACCCTAACCTTGACCTTAACTTTACCCCTAAACTTGACCTTGAACTTAACCTAACCTTAACCTTATAGTACCCTTAAACTTAATCTTAACCTGACTAAACCCGTAACCTTAAACTTAACCTTAACCTTAACCTAACATTAATCTTATCTTAATCTTTACCTTAACCTTAACCTTAACGTTAACTTTGGTTAGGTAAATTCAAGGTTAAGGTTATGTTAATGGTAAACTCAAGGTTAACGTTAGGGTTAAGTTATAGTTAAGGTCAAGGTTAAGGTTAATGTTACGGGTTTAGTCAGGTTAAGGTTAAAGTTAAGTGTAAAGTCAAGGTTAAGGTTAGGGTTAAGGTTCATGTTAAGGTTAAAGTTAAGGATTTGGTCAAGGTTAAGGGTGGGGTTAAGGTTAAGGTTAGGTTAAGGGTAAAGTTAAGGTTAAGGTTAAGGTTAAGGTTAAGAGTTTGGTCAAGCTTAGGGTTAGGTTATAGTGAAGGTTAAGGTTAGGTTAAGGGTAAAGTCAAGGCTAGGGTTAAAGTTAAGGTTAAGGATAATGGTAAGGTCAAGGTTAAGGTTATGGGTCTTAACCTTAACCTTCACTATAACCTAACCTTAACCTTTACCATACCCTTATCCTTAACCTTAAACTTATCTTACCCTTAACATTAAGCTTCCCAAACCCTTAAGGTTAAGGTTCATGTTAAGTTAAGGTTAAGGGTTTGGTCAAGGTTAAGGGTGGGCTTAATATTAAGGTGAGGTTAAGGGTAGAGTTAAGGTTAAGGTTAATATAAGGTTAAGGGTAAGATTAACATTAAAGTTAGGTTAAAGTTATGGTTGAGGTTAGGTGTTAAGGTTGAGGGTTAGGTTTGAGGTAAAATTAAGGTTAGGGTTAGGTAAAGGTTAGGTTCAGGGTAAGATTAAGTTAAGTTAAGGGTTTGGTCAAGGTTAGGGTTAAGTTATATTTAAGGTCAAGTTTAAGGCTACGTTATGGTTAAGGTTAAGGTTAAGTTTATCGGAAGGTTAAGGTTAAGTTTAATGTTAAGGTTTGGTCAAGGTCAGGGTTAGGTTATAGTTAAGGTCAAGGTTAAGGTTAGGTTAAGGTTAAGTTTATGGTTTTAGTCAGGTTAAGGTTAAGGTTAAGGTTAGGTTAAGGGTAAATTCAACGTCAAGATTAGGGTTAGGTTAAGGGTAAGATAAGGTTAAGGTTAAGGTTAAGGTTAGGTTAAGGAAAAGGTCAAGGTTGACGTTAAGGTTAAGGTCAAGGTTAAGCGTAGAGTTAAGGTAAAGGTTAGGGTTAGGTTATAGTTAATTTTAAGGTTAGGTTAGGGGAAAATTCAAGGTAAATGTCAGGTTAAGGTTAAGGTTAAGGTTAAAGGTTTGGTTAAGGTTAAGGTTAGGGTTAAGGGTTTGGTTAAGGTTAGGTTAAGGTAAGGTTAGGATAAGGTTGAGGTTATGGTTAGGGTAAGGTTATGGTTAAAGTTAATGTTAAGGTTAAGGTTAAGGTTAAGGTTAAGTTTAAGGGTTTAGTTAAGGTTAAGGTTAAGTTTAATGTTAATCTTGACCTTAACTATAACCTAACCCTAACCTTAACCAAACTTTAACCTTAACATTACCCTTAACATAAGGTTAACCTTGACTTTAACCTTAACCTTAACCTTACCCTTAACCTTACCCTTAACCTAACCTTAACCTTACGCTTACCTTAACCGTAACCTTACCCTTACCCTTAACCTTAACCTAAACCTAACCTTAACCTTAACCTTATCCTTATCTTAACCATAACCTAACCTTAAGCTTAACCTTTTCCTTAACCTCGACCCTAACCTTAGCCCTAAACTTAAGGTTAAAGTTATGGGTAAGGTTAGGTTAAGGCTAGGGTTAGGTTATAGTTAAGTTCAAGGTTAAGGTAAGGTTAAGGTAAAGGTTAAGTTAAGGTTAAAGTTAAGGGTTTGGTTAATGTTAAGGTTAAGGTTAAGGTTAGGGTTAGGGTTAAGGTTAAGGTTAAGATAAGGTTAAGGGTATGGTTAAGGTTAAGGTTAAGGTTATGTTAAGGGTAAAGTCAAGGTTAAGGTTAGGTTAAGGTTACGGTTAGGTTAAGGTTAAATTAAGGTTAAGGTTAAGTAAAGGTTAAGGTTAAGGTTAAGGCTAAGGTTATGGTTAAGGGTTTGGTCAAGGTTATGGTTAGGTTAAGGTTAAGGTTAGGTTAAGGGTAAAGTTAAGGTTTCAGTTAGGTTAAAGTTAACGTTAAGGGTAAATATAAGGTTATAGTTAAGGTTAAGGTTATGGTTATGTTAATGTTAAGGTCAAGGTTAATGTTAAGGTTGAGGTTAAGGTTAAGGTTGAGGTTAGGTTAAGGTTTATATAAGTTTAAGGTTAATGTTAAGGTTAATGTTAGGTTAAGGGTAAAGTCAAGGTTAAGGTAAAGTTAAGGTTAAGGTTAGGTTAAGGTTAATGTTAAGGTTAGGGTAAAGGTTCAAGTTAAGGTTAAGGTTAATGTTAAGGTTAATGTTAGAGGAGTTCAAGAAGTAAAGTCAAGGTCAAGTTAAAGTTAAGGTTAAGGTTAGGGTTAAGGTTAATGTTAAGGTTAGGGTAAAGGTTCAAGTTAAGGTTAAGGTTATGGTTAGAGTTTGGTCAAGGTTAGGGTTAGGTCACTAACCGTAACCTTAACCATAACCATAACCTTAACCTTAACATTAACCTAACCTTAACCTTATCTTAGCCTTAACTATAACCCTAACCCTATCAAGCCTTAACCTTGACCTTAACCTTAACCTTGACCTTGAAGAAGCAACCTAACCTTAACAGCAATATTTACCCTCAACCTTAACTTTAACCTTCCCCAAAAACCTTGACCTTAACCTTAACCTCAAACTTAACCTACTTGAAACCCATAACTTAACCTTGACTTTAACCTTAACCTTTCCCTAACCTTAACCCTAACCTTAACCTTAACTTTACCCTTAGCCTAGCCTTAACCTTAACCTTACCCTTAACCTTCACCCTTAACCTCAACCTAACCCTAACTTTGACCAAACCCTTAACCTTAACATTAACCTGACTAAACCCTTAAGGTTAGGGTAAAGTTGAGGTTAAGGTTAAGGTCTAGGTCAAGGTTAAGGTTAAGTTAGGTTAAGGTATGGTTAAGGCTATAGTTAAGGTTAAGTTTAAGGTTAAGTTAAGGGTAAAGTCAATGTTAAGGTTAAGGGTTTGGTTAAGGTTAAAGTTAGGTTATAGTTAAGGTTAAGGGTTTGGTCAAGGTTAGGGTTCGGTTATAGTTAATGTTAAGTTTAAGGTTACAGGTTTAATTTACCCTTAACTTAACCTTAGCCTAACCTTAAACTTAAATTAACCTTAACCTTAACCTTAACCTTAACCCTAACCTTAACCTTAACCTGATCCTTATCTTAACCTTAACCTAACCCTAACCTCAACCTTAACCTTAACATTAACGGTCTTATTGAGAGGTAAATCCCCGTTTAATGATTGGGCGATCCCTACTAGCCCAGCAGGGGTCTAGCAACAATCACGAAATGTTACAACGCAAGTTCCTAGTTACGACATGAAAAGACCAAAGATGGAGGCCTACCTGGAATCCAATGCTACGATCTGAAGAAGAGAGCGTTCCTGTTCCTCAGCCTCGACAGATCACGATCCTCCATGATCTCCGCGGATGGATACCTGCACATGCCAGAAACAAATAGATACAAGAATAAAATTCGGCATACGCAACTAAATATCAGTCAGAAAGGATACTACTCATATTAACATAATCGAAAACAGAGTGGAACCATAATCGTAATCATTCATTAAATAACAATCGAAAGAGATTACAACCAATGTTCTGACGTCGTGGTCTCCTTCGGATGGGTCTCCAGTCGCTCACGTCTCGCAAAGCTCGCCAGGGAAAGGGAAAACCTCTCTTGAGTCTCTCGATGATAGTCTCCTTACTTGAGTCGGCCTTAAGGGAAGAAAGAGGGCTCTTACAGCACAAAGGCTCTTGGGAATTTGGAGATTCAAAGCTTAGGCACTTCAAGACTAGCTTGCAATGGAATTGAGCAAGCTTTTATAGATGGGGAAGGAGGGAGTTGGGATCCCTATTATCGTGGGATTGGCCCTATCATGAAGGAAGGTTCCATGAGAGGTGGCAAACCACTTCCCTTCCATGGAACTCCCGTAGCCAAACCTCCCAACTCAAGATAGGCAATGGTTTCTGAGTTTGTTGAAACACAACTTTCGCCATCTTTATTTAAAAAACACTCCTTAAATTGGCTGGCACGACTACTGCTCTGGGACAGAGCGCCAGTTGGCGCGGCCTCTTTGTAGGATTTTCCCCATTGGCGCGAGTGGTGAACTGTCTGCCCGCGCCAATGCAAAAGGAGATGTTTTTATGATTTTTTGCAAGGAGATGTCTTTAGGGAAATTGAAGCTCATGCTTAGAGGAATGCATTGATGATGTTTTCAAGGCATGACAATGTTTACAGGTCACAAAATGGGTCCTCCATTGTGCGGGATGGGGAATGGTAGGGACGGTGACAAATTACTGTATAACAGATGCCCCCTAAAGTATGAGGCCCGAGAGAGAGAGAGGGGTGAAATGCTTTACGAGAACATGTTCAACTGAAGGCCCGCCGTCGGAAAACCTGCGCAGAAAAATACAACTGATATCTCAAGTACATGATGTATGTGTGGTATGGGCGCAGCCATCCGAAACAGAGTACACTATAATCCAGATCCAGGGTATGGGCGCAGCCATCCAGCGAGGATCAAATAAATAGACTCAGGTATGGTCGCAACCATCCAATCAGTGAGTCATATACATAATGATAATAATCCACAATCGCAGCCTGGATTACAACAGACACAATCCAGGGTCTTGCGCTCCATCTCGACCCAAACAAAGTACAAATTCGAGCATGTGAATATGTGAGCTGAAGTCGAACATGCAGGAACATCATCTGATTACTAGCCAATGATGGAAGCTGTTAGCAGACGTGAGAGGAACCACCAATAATGACAATGGCCCTCAAGGTACTACAGGTACAATCTACGGCGTGTGAATCAATGAGTTGGTGTCGAACACCCGCAGAATCACTCGATCGGAGGCCAATGATGAAAACCTCACGTCGAATGCGACGAACCTGCCATTGAGGCATGCAGGCTCCAAGGTACCATAAAGGAGTCTTTAGATCAACTTCCTGGATAATGAGCTGAAGTCGACAGGAAGTGACCTTGATCGAAGGTGGGCCATAATGTTTCCCACATCATCGACACGAGACAGAGGAACATGATGTTTTGTTGTGAATCAAGATCGTATGAGAAACAGAGGAAGGTTGATATTTGCAGAGGCCAACTTCTCTTGAACATATAAACAACACGACAGTGGACTTGGCAGTATTTGACATCAACGGATCAGAGGTCATGGTGACAAGGCAATGAGTAGATGAGAGGTCAAAAGGGATTATCCAAACCCATGGAAGCAAGTGAAGAACGAGATGAGATGTCCCCAACCCGACACGAATGCAGACAAGTGCCATGTTCAAGAGCGACATATTGCCGACACGACAATGATACTGGCTCCATTTTCCCCCACCATTTCTGGCGAGTACCCCAATTATTTTTTATAACAAGCTTGAAGGGGATAGCATATGCTTGTAATATAAGTCTGCCCTTTGGGCGAATCCATCCTAGTGCATTTAACGAGTCCTAGGAAGGAGGAACTCGGAGAACGTCATTTCGACTGGATCCGATGTCATCAGGGTTTAACGAGTCTGACAAAGGGAGAACTCGGCGTCTTTTCATGTTTAGAGAGTTTGAAAAGACAGCAGAAAAGTAAACTCCATAGGTCCCTTTTCGTAAATAGTTCCTCAGATCCGAAAGGTAGAAAACAATATCCGAGAAAATCTCCTAGTCGCGATAGGCTAGGGTATTCCTTTTTCGTAATCAATCCATCCCAGCCCGAAAAAGGGGTAAACGTATACTGGGTAGATGTCGATTCGTGTCCAATTTAACGAGATCGAAACGACAAGGGCCTCTGCAATCTTTTCATGTTTAGAGAGTCAGAAAAGAGCTGAAAGATGACTCCAAAGTGACTTTTTCGTGTATTTACTGAGTCCGAAAAAGTATAAAATACAACTCGTTTCCATCGTTAAAGTCGCAAAAACCTGCTGCTGCACATACCAAGCAAGCGTAAAACCCATTTTTGACATAATATATAAAAATATTCGATAAAAATGACTTTTTACAACTCATTTTATGTCAAAAAGTTATAAATATGTCAAATTGGTAAAAATAAAATTACATTTACTATTTACCTTGGTAAAAAGCAACAGTGGTCCATTTGGAGCAGAAACTTCTGACGGTGATTGCGACAAATCCAGTTGACCATTCAGCTTCTCGTCTGCTACAGGTAAGAGGCGCTCCCTTGCTCTACATTTTCATCCATTTTTTGATAATTTCCCTTTGAAAATCAGTTCTCTAGGGCCACTTTTGAAATTTTAGGGCCGCGCTCATTGGCGCGGGTATCGGGCACGGACCCGCGCCAATGGGCTCTTTTATACAAAGGGCTCGCGCCACGTGGCGCGACTGTTCACAAAACAGCCGCGCCAATGGCCGAACCTAAAAATCCACCTAAAAATTCGATATTTAGACCAAATTTCATGGAATTTGAGGCCTATCAGAGATCTAACTAAAGGCTTATGACCATATGAATGCAGGTAATCAAGAAAAATGGAGATTGAATGGAAAGAACGAGAGCATGGAGAAGAGGATGAACAAGCCATCCAAAGTTAAGCTTGCATGAATGCCCTCAGAAACTGTGGGCTGAAAAAGTTCTTCCTCACACCTTGTCTACGAGCTCAGCTCGAGCTCCTCCAGTATTTGATCAGTATCTGGGATGAACATGAATAGGTGTTTAGGTTACGAGATCAGGTATTAGAGCTGGAGGTTTCTGATGTCTATTTTATCACCGGATTGTCCCGCAGAGGTCCGATCCCTGTCTTGACTGGAAGTAGACCATCTGGGGAGAAGATGGAAGAAGTGATGGCACGAGTGTGCCGAGGATCACAAATGGGATCAGGAAGCAAGAAGGTGGATATCCACACTATCCCTGATCTGGCATTGAGAGTTGTCCTACATACCATCACGCGGGCTGCAGGGTCGCAGGCACCGCACGAGGCCACAAAGGCCCAACTCCTACTGGCCTCAGAATGCATGAGTCCCTTACTGTTTGACTAGGCAACAACAGTAACAATAAATATGAAAAGGCAACTCACAAAATGAAAACAGGGTAAACTAAAATAGTTTGGTTATGGTTCCATCCTGGTATTTTTCATTCTGGAACGCTTACCAATCTTCCAGGGCCAAGGAGCCACAGTAGCAGATCCGATACCACGAGAGCCAAGAATGGCTCGCTGGGCAGCATTAATGCCTAGAGCTGGAGGCGGCCAACAGATGCCCTGGAGGAGGCCGGAGTTCTTTAGGTGGTTACGGCGCCAGCTGATTGTCGTGGAAGACTCGCCCTATTGAAAAATTGACTTCATCGGAGACCCAGATCTCCCACTGCCAGAAGGAGATGATTGGGACGAGGAGTTGGGTAAGACCTCATATTTTTGATTTTTTATGTTTTATGTGTTTTTTTTTGTTAATACACACTCATCCTAACACATTTTATATATTTATGTAGATGTGGGACCTGAGAGACCAGCTGGGATGTCTCCAATCTCACGGAGGACACAACTCACCCCTGATCCTCAGGGAGAGGGCACCGGAGGAGAGGAGTTGATCCAGAATCTTGAGGGCATTGCCCGAGGGATTCCGGACTATGCTCGGCTGGCAGACCTACCGATAGCATACCAGTGCCACATGGTGGGAGTTCCAAGTCGGATCCACCGAATCCTGAGACGCTTAGTGCGTGCAGTCACATGCTATCATGAGCACCATGCGGATTAGCTCTTAGGATTTATACCACACCTATTTTTTGAGAGACATATCGTCTCCGGATGTACTTAAGACGATTATGTATATTTTGACTTTTATGTGACACACTCTATGTAAACATTTCGATATTTATATATATGTGCATATCTATTTCTGGATGGATCTTTCTTTACATGTGATGATGATTTACAAATTGCGCAAATGTCTGTCTAATACCAAATTTGCTACTGCATCTGTTAATGTATTCAAATGTCCGGGTATATGATGATATGTAATATAGTCAAAATTTCTTTCCAGTAATCGAATACGCAGATACAGACGTAAGATGGACGGGTTCCTTACCGAATAGTGTCCGTTCAGTTGTAACACCACAAGTTGCGAATCTAGATACACGAGCAATTCACGGATACCAAGGTTTACTGCCTCGGTTAATAATTCTAACACAGCACTATATTTCGCGATGTTGTTCGTGGTACGTCCTAGACACACTCCTTGCAGGTCAATCAACTCACCAGCAGGATCATAGATTACCCAGGCTGCTGAAGACAGATTCCTGGTACTGCGGGAGGCACCATCCGCAAAACCAACAAATGGATGAATAGACATCTGCACAACCAGGAAGACCCGATCAGCAGAAAGATGTTTACAAAGCACACCACACAATACATGCACACAAATGAAAATCACACACCTATGTACACACACCACACCAAGAACTCACTTCAGGCATAGTACTTTTTGAGGTACAACCCATTTTTGGGTTGCGCCAGCGGAACTCCTTCATAATCTATAAGCTCGTAGGCCCCATTTTTCAAAACGCGTTTTACTATATAGGGCCCATGCCACATAGGCTGGAACTTACCGGCTCCAAGCTTATCATGTGCTTGATCGTACAGGAGGATGAGGTCCCCTTCAATAAAGGAATGGGGAGAAACAGATTGATCAAATGAGTTTTGACCCTCTTCTTTTGTGCTTCGATAACCAAAGCAGCCAGATGACGGGTTTCATCCAACCGTTCCAGATACAGAAGACGTTCTTCCTTAGCAGAAGTATTAGGTAGAAGCTCCACAGCTAATTTTAACAAAGGAATCTCGCATTCAACCGGAAGAGTTGCTTCCAGGCCATACACCAATTGAAATGGTGTGAACCCAGTTGCACTCTTTGCAGATGTTCGGTATGCCCAGAGAGCTGAGAACAGTTGGAGATGCCAATTGGATTTTTGAATACCAACTGTTCGCTGAAGCATAGTGACCAAAACCTTGTTCACTGCTTCAACCTGACCATTCGCTTGAGGGTAATATGGTGTCGAGTTGTCGTGACGCAAGCCCAACGTTGAAGTCAGCTCTGCCATCATATAATCTCGGAAATGAGTACCGTGATCAGTGACGATGGCTTGAGGAACCCCGAATCGTGCAATAACATGGTTGAATATAAATTGAGCAGCCGTTTTCCCGTCAGCAGCTAGTGTAGGCATCACCTCGGCCCACTTGGTGAAGTAGTCGACAGCGACAATGATATATGCATGCCCCCCCGCCGAGTGAGGGTTACACGTCATAAAATCAAAGCCCCATTTCGCAAAAGGGCCGACGGTAATAACATGATGCAATGGTAAAGGTGGCGCGCGCATCTTGCGCTGAAATATCTGGCATGGATGACATTTACGGACTGCAGTGATATAGTCTTTGAATATGGAAGGCCAGAAATAACCTGCTCGCAGAATCTTCTGGGCAGTAGCATACCCAGACATATGTCCACCACAGGCGCCACTGTGGCAGTCATTTAGGACCTTCTCAGCCTCTTCCAAGGTTAGGCATCGCCGGAGCACCGAATCTACTCCAACGCGATATAAGGTATCTCCTACTATACGGTAGGGTTGGGACTGGTGTCGAATCCGACAGCGGGCAGCTTTATCCAACTCAGACCGAAATGTCGAGGTCTGAAGATACACTATTATGTCACCGTACCAAGGGTCACGAGTACTGATGAGGAAAAGCGTTTCGTCTGGTATATGGTCTTCAGAGTGTGAGGGAGCAGAGTTTGTAGGGAGAGAACATATCAAATCCGCGAAGACCAGTGATTTAGTTGACTTAGCAGTAGTGAACTCCAAGTCAAACTCCTGTAGGATCACAATCCATTTGGAGTACTTGCCCCCCAGTAATTTTCTAGAAAGAATATACGTCATAGGGTTTCAGTCTGAAACCACTGTTATCGTGCGCAAAAGGATGTAATGGCGAAAGCGTTGTACAGCATGTACTGCTTCTAATGCCAACTTCTCGACATGTGCATAACGTGTTTCCGGGTCGAGAAGGTTCCGAGATAGGTAATAAACAACATGTTCATCACCGTGATCGTCATCCTGCACCAAGACCATGGCTATGGTGCCAAATGCGGCGGCTAGATATAAAGTGAAGTCGCGGTGGTAGTCTGGAGGACGAAGCAACAGAGCATTGACAAGCAACGTCTTCAGCTTCTCAAAGGATTCCTGAGCAATTTCATCCCAATGAAAGGGAATGTTCTGCTTTAACAAACGAGTGAATCCTTTGGCCACCTCGGCAACTGATACAGGGAGGAGGGTGATGGGAGATTTACGATGGCCTCGACCTTTAAAGGATCGAGGCGAATTCCGTCTTTCGAGACTATGAATCCTAAAAGACGGCCAGAATCAACGCAGAAAACACATTTATGAGGATTGAGCCTGATATTATAGCGCCTGCAACGAAGAAAGATCTGGCGGAGATGCTCAGGATGGTCCTCTCGCTTACCTGAATGGGCTGGCAAGTCGTCCAGATAAGGCTGAACGATATGACGAATGTCATGAAAAGCGTAGGACATCGCACGCTGAAAAGTGGCTCCAGCGTTTTTCAAGCCGAATGAGAGTTTTTTGTACGCGAAAGTACCCCACGGACAGATGAATGTGGTCTTGTGTTGATCCTCAGGTGCAATATTGATTTGGTTATATCCTGAGAAACTGTCCATTAAATAATAGATCTCACTCCCAGCACATTCATCGATGATCTGGTCTATAAACGGAGTGGGATAATTATCCTTTGGACAGGCGCGATTGATGTCGTGATAATCGACACAGACTCTAATCGTACCCTGCTTTTTATCGACAGGGACAATGTTAGACACCCATTCTGTGAGGGGGATGGGATAAATGAAACCCGCGTTCAGAAGTTTTTCAACTTCTGCCTTGATGGCGGCGGATTTTCGAGGATGCATGGGGCGTAAGCGTTGGCGCACGGGTTTCGCACCTAGATAGGTTGGAATCTCGTGCACCACGATACTAGTATCAATCCCCGGCATTTGCTCGTAAGACCACGCGAAAACATCTCTGAATTATTTGAAAATCTCAGTATAGACTTGAATCTCATCGGGAGAACAAGTCACACCCACGTGAATATTCTCAACGATCCCCGGTTTAATGGAGATGTTGATTGGAACAGTTTGAGTAATGTTACTCAGATTACCCTCCGAAAAAACCTCGTGCATCAAGATGGGCGTTTGAAGAGGAGGGGAAGGAACCTGAGTAGCATAACGCTCCAGACAATTAGTCATTGCCCCCAAGCTAGGCATAAACGAGGAGCGATGATGTCCATCACCCCAAGGCAGCTCCTCAAGAGACATAGTTTCAATGATAGCCTCATCGGAAGGAAAAGTCTCTCTGAGAGGATCAGGTGAATCAGCCTGACCAAGCCAGGGGGATTGAGAGTAGACGTCGAGAGCCATGCTCAAAGGAGCATGCTGAGGAGGTGGAGGATCCGATGCAGCAACAATCTCACAGTAGCTGATCTCTACTGGCGTCAAAGGCATGGATTCTCCAAACTCATATACCTGCTCAGGTGTAGGAATGAGCCAGGGGTCATCGGACCTGGACAACATGTTGACTTGAGCGGTATGCGGTGGCAGTGCGGGAAAGATACCCATGAGGACTGGGTCTTTGAAGAGACCAGGTCCTACACTGTCCAGGGGATTCAAAATTTGATACACGTATGGTACGTTGTTCTTAGAGTTAGAGGTGAAAAATGACAACTGATCCACTGTGACAATCTTGCCCTCGTGAAGGAACTTAATGAATCGAAAGACGGTGGACGGCACGCAGAGCATGGCATGGGTCCAGCTGCGGCCAAGAAGTATGTTGTAATTGAGTTTAGCGTCAACCACTTCCACTTCTACGTTGACAGTTTTTCCCTGTAATGTGATCGCTAGACTCTCGAGAACGCCCAGGGGTTTAGATTCCTGACCATCAAATGCCTCAAGGGCATTGGGAGATGACGACAGGGCTGGAGAGCCGATGGCCTTCCAGCAAGCGGAGGACATAATGCAGGTAGATGCACCCTCATCCACGATGGCCCTATGAATGTTCAAACCGTTAATCCCGACTTGAATAACCAGAGCGATTTGATGTGGAAGCCGGGGAGTGAAATTCTCCAGATCGAAGGTGAGAAGACTCGATTCGGCGGGATCAATGCCCCCGATCGCAGACAGTAAAGCCTTCCGTTGCGAAGGACAACTTTGAAGAACCTCAAGTGCAGACATAGCACATGGCGCCTGTGCCAGATCCTCAACAATACTGTAATGTTGAGCGGCACGAGCGTTTGGATTATAAGAAGATCTTCGAAGGACACCTTTGGGAGGTGGCTTCACAACGGGTTCAAGAGAAGGCTTCTCGATTTCCAACGGACCGGAGACAGGTGGGGGAGGTGGCCCATCCGCAACTGCCTTCCCGGGTGCCTGCCGCGGTTCGTTGTAATCCTTCGACCGCGTAGCGACAGAGATAGGTGCAATAGTCTTCATCATGAAAACCTGAGACCCAAACGATGCAGATGGTGACGGCTGTTCGACCATCTGGGTCTGCTGAGATGGAAATGGCTCTTTCAAAACAGCCGGAGTCCCTTTAAAGCCTTTAAGAAGTTGACTAACCTCGGATCGTCGTGGAAAATCCTTAGTATAATGGCCCCCTTCACAGATGTGGCAAGGGTACTTCGGTTTTTGCTGGGAGCCATCTTCAGTACGAGATTTAGATTCTGGTTTTGGGGCATCAGATTTAGATTTGCCTTTGCCCTTCTTCTTCCCCTTGGAGGATTTGTCTGAAGGATTGGCCTGAACGGCGTTCACCTCCACGGTTTTACCAGAATCGGATGAGGCGGGATTAGCAGAGGTATTGTTGGAAGAATTAGCCTTCTGCTTCCCATTCGAAGATTTCTTCGAATTCTGAGAGACAGAACCAATGACACCATCCACCGCAGGAGTAGGCGGGGCCTTAGTGGTTCCGGGCCGTGGAGCATCAGTCAAGATGTCATAAAGCGTGCCGGACTGAGAATAGACAAGATCCAGGTATTGGGCACGCGCGATGGCTTGTTCCTCTGTCACACACGCTCCCATCGCAATATCCTGAGCGATTTTATTCACAAAGGAGGTGGTGAACCAGTGAGTCAGTATCTGATCAGGTATGTGAAACTTGATTAGTCTACGACGGCGCCGCCACTCATGAATGTGATCTGAGATGTGAGTGGCTTTATCCTGCTTTAGGGAAGTCAGGAGGTGCTTCCCGGCTTCATACCGAACCGATAACTGGAAATGCGTGAGGAAAGCCATGGCTAAAGAGTTGAAATCTTGAAAAATGCCACGAGATAACTCTATGTACCACTTAGCAGCAGCTCCAGTTAAAGTACACTGGAAGAGGCGCAGGCGAATCGAATCGTCGACCCAAGAGTTAGACGAACACCAAAGATGATACGTCATCACATGCGCCTGGGGGTCCTCCCCAGCTTTTCCCTCAAACTTGGGGCAATCACCTGGTATCTTGGTGGGAACCGGAGGCCAATACGGATTATGTAAAATCGGATCATTGGTCAACTTTGAAACATCCGGCAGCTCCAAGGTGGCCAGGAATGGCAATGGAGGATTAACTGCCATGCCAGGCCCAGGATGAGGTCCGGTACCCATACTCCACGATGGTTGTGAATATCCTTGCCCCCACGAGTTCTGTCCCGCAGGATTCTGACCGTAGGGGGTGTAGGTCGTATAACCAGACTGATTTGGATGCTGGTAACCATAGTGTGGGGCTTGGTAACCAGGGTACGGACCCTGATTATGCGTCGGCCCTGTATAAGCAGCGTTTGGATTTGGCTGCTGAGTGTAGGTAAAACCGGGTGGAGGAGGATAATAATGAGAGCCTCTGGGGTGGTTATAGTTCGGTTGAGACTGACCATGAGGATAATAACCACCCTGAGGATGAGTAGGCTGCTGAAAAGTGGAACCCTGCGGAGCCTGATACGTAGGGCGCAACTGTTGATTTGGCTGCGGCATTGAATGAACCGGCTGTTGTGCAGGGTTAATGGAATGAGCGGGCTGCCCTGAATGAACAGGTTGACCCGACTGAGAGGGCTGACCTGAGTGAACAGGTTGACCCGGATGTGAGGGCTGACCTGAATGACCAGGTTGACCCGGATAGACAGGCGGCGCCGGTTGCGCAGGTTGACCTGGTTGTAAGTGAGCCCTAGGTTGTACCGGATGGGCCGGTTGGCCTGGAGGCGGGACACCGAGTTGTACCAGATGAACCGGTTGGCCTGGTGGTGGAACAGGACCAGGTGCTTGCTGGAAACCGGTTTGACCTGAAGCAGAACCATAGGATGGTCCTGGCTAATATGCAACGTTAGAAACAACAGGATACTGCGGTTGCATCGGTAAAGAAGGTTGGATTTTCCCCCTAGGACCATAGACCGGTCCCGGTTGATACCCCGGCTGAGGCTGAACAAGTTGACCAGAAGGGCTATAATACTGTCCTTGCGGACCGTGCGATGGCCCTTGTTGGCCAACAGGGTAGCCTTGAATGGGCTGCCCCTGTGGATCATAAAGATAGCCAGGTTGGCCCGTAGGTTGGACTTGGAAAGGTTGTCCCTGCGGGTTATAAGCCTGGTTATACGGTAAACCTTGAGCATAGAGATAAGCCTCAGGAGCGGGTAGACGCAAAATCTCCCCGTGCTCGTCATACTGACCTGGGAAAGCATACACGGGAGTACCATCCTGTGCATAGTGCGAAAAGTAAGATCGGTAGGGATCTTGGGAGGGCGGTCCAACCTTGGCGTTCGGCTGTTGCAAAGACAACCGATACTCCTCCGGAGAGATGTTCTTCGGTATAGCAGTGGCTAGATAAACATCTTCAGGAGTTGGCCCAGCCCTAGTAGCAGATGCTGAGACAACAGGAGAAGAGGCGGCCACACAGACAGTGGGCCGGACGGGAACAGAAGTGACGGGCGTCTGAGGAGACACCCCGGGTGTAGTAGCAGCTGGCCTCGAAGCAGGAGATGATATTCCCATAGAGGTTGCAGCGGAAATGATCTGACCCAGAGATCTGTATCCCTGTGGTAAAGAAGGACTGGCTGTTGACATGGCAGCCAGCTCAGAGTTGTCTCCCTCAAACAATCTTCGTGGGAAGAACTGATAGTCTTCACCAGACGTTGGGATTTCCTCACCAGAATCACTCATGGTTGATCCTGCCGTTAAATCACGCAAAAGACGGTGAGGACTAGGAGGAAATACAGCAGCAACAAAAGGCAAACCCGAGGTAAGAGAAAGGAAATCAGCTCCTAATCTCAATTCAGACACAGGGTCCGAAAAGGGCCAATTGAACTCAACTGGTCCTCCAAAGGGTTGCTCAGCGAGAACTGGTCCCCCGTCAGGAAACTCAGAAACAACAGGCTGCTGTGGTTCGACAGAGGATTGGGAAGCCTCTGAAGAGTCGTCCGTGTAAGGACTACCAGTAGACGAAACCGAAGGTTCCGCCACTGTGGCAAAAGACCAGAGAAAAAAAAGCGAACACACACACGGGATGAAAACGAGTTTAGACACACGATCAAACGATCAACAAGCAATATCTAAGCGAGCGTGTAATCGTGGGTGATTAATTTTTACCACATTGAAAAGTAAGAAACTCTACCGTTTCATGTTTTAAGAGTCGAGAAACGATAGAAAGATGACTCTATCTCTTTCGGATTTGATACAAGCGTGAAAGGACAAGCGCTCGACGGTCTTTTCAAGTTTAGGGAGTCAGAAAAGACCAAATGACTGCTCAGGAAAAACTAGGCACAAAGGGTGTACAAAATATCCGTGAACTGCAATATACACCTTGGTTTCAATAATGAAACAGAAATCGACCAAGGACTTTCCGTACGTGCAGGCAATCTCCCCGAATGCTGTGTTCGGTGTATCACGGGTATAGGGCGGTAGAATCGGCTTCCTGTGGATAAAGGATTGAAAACCTAGAGGGGTCTCCCTTTATATACGTGACGGTACGGGGAGCACAAGTCCGTACTAGCACTGTCTAAAGCCAAAAGGCGAACGACAAATGCTAGGTTTAAAGACGCCAGAACACGTCTCTAGCCTAGACCTCTAAATATGTTTCGTTAGATTTCAATGCTGCCTTAGGTTAATTGGATAGATTTTAAAGTTTATCTTCAATTAAGTTTCAATTTTCAGGCCCTATCATATGTAATGTCTTAAAAGACTCTTAAATGCAAAGCTACATGCCACAGTCCAACATTTCGTTCGATGAAAACTAGTTACAGAAGAGTTGAGAGCTTTTACACAAACGAAACGATCGGAAGACAAACAATGAGATCTCTAATGCAACTAATGAAATTGAAAACTTTTCATTCAAATCACTAATCACTAGCAAAATCGAAAAGATTACAATTTGCACTAATTCAACCAAGAGCACAAGAGATTTTTTTTTTTTTTTTTAAATTTCCAACGTTTGATAGTTAATATGCACTAAATAAACTGAAAACAAATGGAACAACTTGAGAAACGATATTGAGAGAGCAAAACAAACAAATTTCACTCAACAACACAAGCAATCAGATCCCAAATCGACCAAAGTCTCTCAAAACCAAGAAAAGACTCAAAGGCTCCAACGGACCGTGTGATCTAGGCCCAAGGCAAGACCAAACGAAATTTGAATGAAGGAATGAACAATCACCCAAAAATCGCAACAAAACAATGAACAACTACTAAGAGGATGCGGAGGAGCAATCAGAAAGTCGATCGGACAATCGAAACACCAAAACTCCCAAGGAGGGCTCGATACACTAAGCCACTAGATGCCCTAGGGCTCAAAACGTGAAATCGATAGATAAAAGCAAACAACCAAAGGACGGAGGTGAATTCCCAGTCAAACAAGACTCCAACACACTCAGGTAGTCGGAAAATCAAGAAGAAAAGCACTGACCAAACCCAGAGAGCTCAAAATTGAGGAAACTCAAAAACCTTACAGGAGTGGCGCGACTGTAAGGCTGCAACTGGCGCCAGAAAGCAATTGGCGTGGGCTAAACAAAAGCAACATGCGCCAATTGGCGCAACTGTCGAGCTAAAAAGCGCGCCAGTCGAGTTTCTCAGCCAAAAACAAAAAAGAACTACTCCAGAAACAGATCAATGTATACTAAGCAAACCAAGAAGTAAAAAACAACAAAAGAACCCAACCCAGAAGGCTCATCAAGCAAGGAAAAACATAAAATAATCAAAACGAGACAATATAAACGAGACAGTGAAATCTAGACGGTCCCCAGTGGAGTCGCCAAATTGTTGAGGAGGTAAATCCCCTCTGCGGACAGAGGCGATCCCTACTAGCCCAGCAGGGGTCTAGCAACAATCACGAAATGTTACAACGCAAGTTCCTAGTTACGACATGAAAAGACCAAAGATGGAGGCCTACCTGGAATCCAATGCTACGATCTGAAGAAGAGAGCGTTCCCGTTCCTCAGCCTCGGCAGATCACGATCCTCCACGATCTCCCCGGATGGATACCTGCGCGTGCCAGAAACAAACAGATACAAGCATAAAATCCGGCATACGCAACTAAATATCAGTCAGAAAGGATACTACTCATATTAACATAATCGAAAACAAGGTGGAACCATAATCGTAATCATTCATTAAATAACAATCGAAAGATATTACAGCCAATGTTCTGACGTCGTGGTCTCCTTCGGATGGGTCTCCAGTCATTCACGTCTTGCAAAGCTCGCCAGGGAAAGGGCAAACCTCTCCTGAGTCTCTCGATGATAGTCTCCTTACTTGAGTCGGCCTTAAGGGAAGAAAGAGGGCTCTTACAGCACAAAGGCTCTTGGGAATTTGGAGTTTCAAAGCTTAGGCACTTCAAGACTAGCTTGCAATGGCAATAGGCAAGCTTTTATAGATGGGGAAGGAGGGAGTTGGGATCCCTATTATTGTGGGATTGGCCCTATCATCAAGGAAGGTTCCATGAGAGGTGGCAAACCACTTCCCTTCCATGGAACTCCCGTAGCCAAACCTCCCAACTCAAGATAGGCAATGATTTCTGAGTTTGTTGAAACACAACTTCCGCCATCTTTATTTAAAAAACACTCCTTAAATTGGCTGGCGCGACTACTGCTCTGGGACAGAGCGCCAGTTGGCGCGGCCTATTTGTAGGATTTTCCCCATTGGCGCGAGTGGTGAACTGTCTGCCCGCGCCAATGCAAAAGGAGATGTTTTTATGATTTTTTTCAAGGAGATGTCTTTAGGGAAATTGAAGCTCATGCTTAGAGGAATGCATTGATGATGTTTTCAAGGCATGACAATGTTTACAGGTCACAAAATGGGTCCTCCATTGTGCGGGACGGGGAATGGTAGGGACGGTGACAAATTACTGTGTAACACATCCTTATACCCAATAAAGATGCACCTTTCAGATTTATTATCCAACTTGGCCCTTTTCGCCTTTGGAACATGTACATATGCATCACATCCAAATACCCTTAGATGTGAAAGAGAAGGTTTCTTACCAGTCCATACCTCATGTGGGGTCTTATCCTCCAACACTGATGAAGGTGATCTGTTAACCAGATAGCATGCACCAATCACCCCTCCCGCTCGTACCTCCTCAAAATAACCCTAAGTACTCACCAGGCATGCTTCTTGCCTTTTCCATCGTTGTTCTCCGTTCATTCTTCTGCACCTCCATTTTGCCGAGGGTGTGTATGGAGTAGTCTTCTGTCACATACCACACTTACGTAACTCTTCAAATTCCTTTCTCGCAGTAACTCCCCCACCATATTGTCCAGTCTCAGCGCCTTTATCTTCTTCTCTATCTGGTTTTCCACCAGAGCCTTAAATTCTTTAACTTTGTCAAAGAATTCATATTTCTTCCTCAAGAAATATATCCATGTATTCCTTGAGAAGTCATCTATGAATGAAACATAGTACACAGACTTTCCTAGTGATGGAACTGACACAGGTCCAAACTCATCACTGTGCACAAGATCTAATATCTTGTTTGCCCTCTTAGCACTGCAGGGAAATCCCACCCGATTCCCCGTCTCATATACACACAATGTCTCTGCGAAATCGAAATCCAAGAGAGTAAATTAGACATACTTTCTACCATACATTCTATGCGCATCCAAAGGCCCTTCTCTCCAATATGTCCAAGCCTTTGATGCCATAGCATGGTCTTTTCTCCGAAGACAACTAGGCTTTCCGCTCCACTTTCAGGAACCACATAACTGTTACACCCATCAATAACAGTGCTACCTTGTAGCTTGTACAGAGTTCCAATTCGAACTCCGCGCATTAATACCAGTGCTCCCCGAACCATCTTGCATGCATCTTTCTCGAACACCGTTTTTACACCTGCATCATCCATATTGCTTACATAAATCAGATTTTTGGGCAATGCAGGAATATGCAGAACACCAGGAAGTGTTCTAATCCTTCCACCTTGCAGCTTCAGCTTGAATTTTCCACGTCCAATGATTCTGGCCTTCCTATCATCGCCTAGGAAGACATCACCATCATATTTCTCATACTCGCAGAACCAACTCCTATGGGGAGTGAAGTGAAAGGATGCACCTAAGTCAATCAACCATGACTCATGACCTACATGTGTATTTGAAGAAGAAGCCAAATACACATCCCCACCTTCATCCGAGGTGGTTTTTGCCTCTGCAGAAAGAGCTTCATCAGATCCCTTTCCTTTCTCAGGAGCTTTAGATCTGCATTCCTTTTTGTAGTGTCCTTCCTTTCCGCATTTCCAGCACACCTTTACAAACTTTCTAGGAGATTTAGATCTCCCACTAGATTTAGATCTCCCACTCGAAACCTTATTCTTGTTTCTGTTCTAGGACCTTCCTCGTACAGATAAGGCATCTCCATTTTGACCCTCCATATTTCTCCGTCTCATTTCCTCCGACAGCAAGGCTGAGACAATATCATCAAAGTTCAAGGTAGTTGTATTGCTACCTATTGCAATAACCAAACTGTCCCACGAGTCTGGTAGAGAGCACAACAAACTGATGCACTTATCTTCATCTGAGATTTTAATATCAACAAACGATAGCTGACTTACCACAGTATTGAAGGCGTTCAGATGCTCTGTCACCGAGTCTCCATCCTTCATCCTCAGGTTATACAGCTTTTTCCGCAGGAACAACTTATTCACCAGAGACTTAGATTGATACAAAGTCCCTAGCTTGTCCCACAAGGTCTTTGCCGTAGCTTCCCCAGATACATTCAACAATACTGAATCTGAGACACACAACCGTATTGTGCTCTTAGCCTTCCGATCCAGTTTCTTCCAGTCTTCATCTGACATTGTCGTTGGTTTAGTACCTGGATATACCACGATCCACTGATCTTTATCCACCAGCAGATCCTCCATCTTGATCTTCCACAACTCAAAACTCTGACCATTAAATTTCTCGATCTCTATCTTCCCGCCGCTCGCCATATTCTTTCACAGCAAGAATCGATCCTGCAGATCTCCCACTGAACAGGGTCTACCTCAGGCCCAAGCAAAAAACCCTCAGCAGCAAAGGCGTCCCCTTGAAGCCGAAACAGCTCTGATACCAAATGTAGGTTTTAACCCTGAACAGAAATTATCTACACACGAATCTTATAACAGAAAATAAACAATAGTGAGAGCATAAAACATAAAACAGATAAAGACAGAGATTTTCCCCTGGATCCCAAATCGGGACGACCAGCTTGATTTTTCATTATATTCCTTTTAGTTTTACAACACACATATATATACATGCCGAAGCATACATAAACCCCAATCCATAAACCCTGGATTAGAACATAACCGTAGTTCCCTTGACCGGATCTACAAAAATACCAGGGGCCGAAAACCATCGTACCCCAATACCATGTGCAAAACCATGCACAAAACCATGGACGCAGACTACCAGCTGGAAAGAATATAACACATACCCAACAATCCGATGCCTCAGACACAACAATTGGAGCAGTACTTGGGCAGGAGGAAGACAGGAAACCATATGCAATATATTACACTAGCAAAAATCTATCCCCTACTAAATTAAATTATACTGTGACTGAGAAGGAATTTTTAGCTGTAGTACATATTGTAAATAAGTTTAGACATTATATAACTGGGTATCCTGTAGTACTATATACTGATCACTCTGCCATTAAATTTTTAGCAAATAAACCTGTTACAAATGGAAGAGTGACAAGATGGTTGATTTTATTGCAGGAATTCGATATTACAATCAAAGATCGACCTGGGAAAGAGAACCCCGTAGCTGATTTTCTGTCAAGAATTCCAAAACCAACAGGCACAGAAGCAGTTGAATACCACTTCCCAGATAAACATTTGTTCGTTGCTACTGTTAGAACCCCATGGTATGCTAATATAGAAAATTATTTGGCAATAGGTAAACTACCTAAAAATCTATCCCTTAATGAACGAAAGCAGATAATACAGTGTAGTACCCGATTCGCTTGGGTTGGGGGATACCTATTTCATACAGGGGCAGATATGCAAATAAGAAGATGTGTCTGGGAGGACGAGGTATTTGATATTTTGAAAGCATGCCATGATGGGCAGTGTGGCGGGCATTTTGCAGATCGTAGCACTGCGCATAAGGTTTTACGAACAGGCTATTATTGGCCTACCATCTTTAAAGATGCCAAAAAAATTGTGCAGGCCTGTGATAGCTGCCAAAGAGTAGGTCGCCCTGGGCAGTCTGATGAAATGCCTTTGAACCCTCAACTAGTAATTGAACTGTTTGAACGCTTGGCCCTTGACTTTGTTGGCCCTATTAGCCCCCCATCAAACCAAAAAACATACATCCTAGTTGCAACCGAGTATGTTACTAAATGGCTTGAAGCAGATTCTCTTTCAAAAGCTACAGAGGACTCTGTAATACAATTTCTTTTCCAAATCTTTGTGCGATATGGCCTCCCAAGGGAAATAATCACAGATGGAGGACCACAATTTGTAGGTAATAAATTAGCTAAAACACTACAAAACTACCACATTCAACACAAGATTACAACCCCATACCACCCACAGGCCAATGGCCAAGTAGAGAGCACGAACAAAGTGATTGAATCTATATTGACAAAAATCGTTGCCTCACACAGACGATATTGGGCCTACATATTTCCAGAAGCATTGTGGGTATATCGAACAACGTGGAGACCCACTACGAGGTATTCACCATATCAATTGGTATTTGGAAAAGAACCCATCTTTCCAATAGAATTTTAAATTCAGACATTAAGAACAACTCAAAAGGTGGGTCTAGATCTAAATGAAGCCCAGGCCAAAAGACTGCAGCAAATTAATGAGTTAGATGAAATTAGGCTCTCTTCTCTTTAGCACACAGTGTTAATTCAACAACAGAGAGAAAAATGGCATGACGTCCTTATCAAAGAAAATATCTTCCATGAAGGAGACTAGGCACTCCTAGATGATTCTACGTTTCAGGATTTTCCAGGGAACTCCAGACATGATGGCTCGGACCCTATGAAATACAAAAAGTGCATGAAAATGGCACTATTACATTAACCACCATTGATGGATCCGGACATTCCTTCAAAGTAAACGGTCATCGAATACGATTGTATCATAAACCGCTTACCCGGGAATCCTTTTACCAACAATTACAGGAAGATTCTACCATGAAAATTCTGGCTGAAGGGGATAACTCCTCCTCGGCACCCATTTACTAAATCATTTCTTTTTTTAAATTTTGTACATAAAAATTGTTCATTTATTTGGATTGTTTGTTTTATGGAATTCGTTTTTTTCAAAATCTCTGTTTATTTTGTTTATTTTGAGTCTTGTTGTTTGTTTCATAGAATTCTGTTTTTTTTTCAAAACTCTACTTATTTCATTTGTTTTGAGTTTTTGCTGTTCCTTTCTAAAGGAACAACATTTCTACTGTTCCTTTCAAAAGGAACAACAGTTTTGCAGATCTTTGTTGTTCCTTTCGGAAGGAACAACAGTTTCGCAGATTGTTTTTGCTGTTCTTTTTAAAGGAACAACACCTTCTGAGTGGATTGTTTTTTGCTTTAGATTAGCATTTTGAGGATTTCTGATGACTCTTCTGAAGGCAAACATATTATTCATATACAATCATACAAATTAAAGCTTACTGTAATCAACAAATCAAAATAAATCGTCATTTTTAAGAAAATTGTTTGGTAATGATAAGAAAAAAGAAAAAAGGACATAATCAATAACATGATTTTGCTATTTTACTACCACTGAATTAATCTGATCGATTATCCTTATCATGATTGGTTCTTTCCCATAATGTATAACTTTCTTTGATTTTACTTATGGAGTAGGAATAAGGGCACATTCTTTTCTATTGAGATGTTCAGACTTCTTCCACCATCCCTACTCTTAAGGAGTGTTGAGCCATCCTTGATGAATAACTAGGAAAGTGCTATATGAAAAAGAAAAATATTTATATGTTTCACTAATAATTTTATGATTTGGCAGATGGAGGATAGGGGGTCTCATCAAGATCCATCCTACCATGATCATAAGAAAGCAAGTGAAGTGGCATTCCCATCATAGCCACCAAACCAGGGATATGGTCCAATGGACAATTGAAAAAAAACTAAGAAGTCCTTGGAACAGGAGGTCTCATCACGAGCCAGCCTGCCCACTTTTCACTTCTTCCTGGTGAATGGCATTGTGATTTATCTGGTCACCAAGCCAGCACAATGGCCTCCGTTATGACATTTAACAAGCACTTCCTTAGTATGAATAAAGGACAATGGTTCCAAGGGTAAGAAAGCAACTCTGTCAAGGTTATGGACACCTGTGGGCAACAAAGCTCTGCTGATGGTATTGGAGTCACATTTATACACATCAATAGTCATATTAAACCCTTTTCCTATGTCTCTATTTAAATATCAAATGAAAGTATGAATCCTTCACCTTTGATTTCGAACCTATTATACATGAAAATTATTATAAATCGATCACATTAGTTTGAAGTAGGTAATAAACACATATGTACTTATGCTTATTTTAAGCTTTCCCTTCTCCTTATATTTGAATCATTACAAATGATTTTATATCTATTTACGATTTATCACACACATTGATTTCATTAATTGCTATAATTTGATTGAATGTATCGTAATTATGACTGCTTTTTCCTGCTGTACAATTGTTGTGCCACACTTGCCTCTCTTAATTGACGGTCGAGGACGACCTATCATCCTTCAGGGGGCGCGCGGATGTCTGCATACAGATCAAATCCCGATATTTCTTTACCTGTATGCAAACCAAATCCCTGCATTATAGGGAATAGAAAAAATTTAACGACATTATTCCAATTCACCGTGTTGTGTTGTTCCATTACAATCACTGTGTGTTTGGGAAGAACTAAAAGTGTGCAGAGACGATGGGAGGACACCAATTCGGAGTGAGCCGCAAGTGCTAGTCGTTTCTGATGCTGCATGAGAGATTTTGGAAAGATTTGGATGGATTACATATTTCACGAGGATGCAACAACCCCATGAAGCAGTGGCCACCGAATTTTTACAGAACTTGCAAGAAGGACACTCCATGGTTAGAGGAAGATAGATAGTTGTATCTGATGAAATAATTACGGAGGTGTCTGGTATACCAGCGCAAGGAACCATATGGACGCAAAATAAGGTCAGGCTTCAAGAAGCCATGAAGATTTTTCAGGATGACGGATAGACATTGGTCGTCAAAGGTAAAGGAGTTCAGCTAGCATCATTAGGAGAACCATGGACGGAATTGGGCAAGGTAGTGCAGGCCTATATAACATGTGATGGAAGGAAAGACGTGATAAGACCTCGCCACCTTAAGTTACTGGCTGTATTAAAATAGAAATGCGCTGTAAATTTGCCTGCATTTTTAAATTCCTTACTGCATGATATCGCCCGTAGTATAAGAAAAGCTCAGTATGCAGACATGGTGGTCAGCCACCATTTCCTAATCCGATTAATAGTAAGTCGTATCCTCGCCCAGCAACATACCAGCTGGGAAGAGTTGATATTCTCCATTGATGGAGGGTTAGCCTTACCTGCCCCGAAACGGAAGAGAATGGCTGGCTCAATAGCTGAGCCATCAATTCGTAGACAGTCCCTCCATTCAAAAAGAAGTAGGGGAATGATAGAAGGATTTCCGGGCAGCAGTAGCCAACCCCTGGAATTGCACAGCTCAGAGGATGAACAACCTCCAAAATTGGAGGGATGAAGTCCTCGTACTGATGAAGAAGAGGAAATGGAGGGAGAAATTCACTACTCGGATGAAGAAGAAATAAGTCACCACACCAGTGGTGAGAAACAAACCAGTGCAGAAGAAAGGAATATTGAGGAAGAGGAAATTGAAGGAGAAATTTGATATTCGGATGAGGAATAAGGAAGCTATCATACCTGTGAGGAGGACGAAGATAATCATAGCAGTGACAAAGAAGGAACAGAGCCTCCTAAAAATGCTACTGTAAGCCCTTTACAGGAAGACCAACTGGACCAAATTCTGGCCAATATGAGTGACTATGTGCAGCCTCACAGCCCTTTGGACCTTAACATTGATATTAATCAGTTGCAGGAGCACTCTGCAGTCAACGAAGAAACAACTGAAGAAATGCTGGATGAAACAGAAAACCATAGCGAAGCTAGGGTTGCTTCCCCTGAAAAGCATGAAAAATAAAAGGAGAATACCGAAGCAATATCCCAACTTGGAAGCTCTCATGGGATTGCAGAGTCGATTGAGGGTATAATTCCCGAAGAATTTAGCCACGGGCATATGAATGTTGAAGAAGAACCCCAAGCAGAAAACCAAGAAGAGAACCCAACTGAAGGCACGACTGATGAGGACCAAAACCCTGTTGAGCAAACAGGCCTAGAAAAAGGAACAGTCGTTCCATTGAGAAAAAGGAAGAAAGTTACTGAGATTGAAAAGCTTCGAAGGGAACGAATGAAGCTTCAGAGACTCATGGAACAAATCAGGCAAACCATTAGGGTTCTGAGAATGAAACAAATGCCTAAGCGAGCCCCCAAGAGAAGAAGCATAGCTACCAAGCGAACTTCGAAAAAGAGAAGAGTGGCCGCTAAGATGAACCCCCAATTTGCAGAAGACAGACCTGAGCCTAATTATGGAGATACGGAACAACAAACAGCTGTTCCAACACAAGCTGTTCCAGAGAGACCCGCTTCAAGTGAAAACATGCAAGCTAGTAGTCAGAATACTTTTAGTGACCCCACATTAACCAGAATCCGAGAGAAGTTGGCACATGCTCAAATGGAAAGGCAAAGGTTGGAAGAAGACATTGTCCCTAGGAAGATATATCAGGAGTTGCAACAACAGATGAAGATTATCCATGAAGCAGAAGGTGATGCTCACGATAAGTGTCTAAAAGTAGAGGAGAAGGCTGAAAAGGTAATGAATCAATTAAAATTAGCCCATAATCGAATGGACACTCTCTGCTCATTGTACACTGATGTCTTAGCCTGTAGATGCCCTGCCAAAAACTATGCTTTATTTTTATTAGAAAGATATTTACAGCTAAAGATTAAGGCAGTTGGGGCAGGAAAATCTATAGAGCTAAAAACTATAGATGACTTCGTATCATGCTGCAAATTTTATGGGGTCAAGGTACAACGCCTTTTGTGTGAGTTTTATTTGCATAATATAATACTTGAAAATGATTGTGAGTCAAATCCTAGCCCTTTTGTGGGAGATGTCCAATACCAGGCGTTTATTTCCTTTGCTGTAAATATGTTAAAATGGCTTAAAGCCTATAATGCTTTTCAAAGGCAGGAAAATGAATTAGATTTGTGGGTTAGGAGTGAACCTCATGACCCATTTCAATTTTGGGCTAGGCAGAAGAGTTTGATGACAAAGGAAGGTGTTATCCAAGCATTGGGGCCTGTCCATAAATCGATTATCTTGAATGGGACAGATTATTTCTTATCTATTAGGAACCGGGCTTACATAGCAGCTAAGGTCTGATGGAGAATTTCCAATCAGAATGTGCAAAATAGAGAACCATTTAATTATAAAAACTTTGGGCTAGCTGCAGACCACTTGATTTTCTATAGTAATCTCATTTTAAAAGAAGGACCATTCTGGCTAGTGTGTAGGTTCCGAAGCCCCATTGCATGGTATCCTGCTACAGACGACAAAGCCATTTATGAACTACCCGAAGGATAGACAGAACATGTTTTCGAAGCATTAGCTGCACTGCATGGTTTTAGGCCTTTTGATGAAAAACCTTATCCTGCTTATTCTTTAACTGCTCTCCATGTGAACTATAGTTTTCATGAGGACATGAAAAAGATTAAGCAGGGGGGTATGTTGGGCAGTGGAAAAGGTATGAAATCACTGTGTATTTTCTCATTCTTTTACTATAGACATAATCCTTTTTACCTTAGAAAGGTAATTTATTATAAGAATTATGGTAGAATTGGAAAGGTTTATGTTTATTGTAAAAACATGATTAAATATTGCTTTTTTTTTATAAAAACGGGAATTGGACTAAGTGGACAGTTGTACCAAAGGTGAAGCTGAGATGAATGCAACTGTTGTTCCTCCAGCGTTAGACCAAATCCTATCTAGGACAAGGAAATCCGAACACATTGCTAAAAAAAGGCAGGGGACAGCTCGGCTTCGATCAAAGTAAACCAGATGATAACTAAACGAAGGGAAGCGAATCCCTCAGGATCCTTCGATCCTGAGGGATCGCTGTTCAAATTTCATCTTATTCCTCGTCTTGTCCGTCAGGGTCTGATATATAAGGCAACGCCCTTTAGTGATTAGGGGGTCGGAAATTCTTGTATTCAAAACATTTCCTTTGTAATATTGTGCTTATTGACTCTCGGCTTTAAGAGAGCAGTCTCTGTAATACTTTATGCTCGATTAATATCAAAGACGCGTTTCATTCCATCTCACAAGTTCTGAAGTAGCCCAGCAGTGTTTCACTGGTGCTAAGGGCCCGGCTCTGGTGGAATTACCCTGCTGTTTTTATTTCTAATCTTTGCTTACTATCGTGTGAAGTTGTGTTTAAGTTTATTACGATTGCAGAGTTGATTGATTGTTGTTGGATTGAATACAGATTCGTTGTGATCATTAACGAATTGCATTGCTATTTTATCATCTGCAAGAAGTGCATTCGCTGTTTATTTACCTTGCTATCGTTATAAAACTTTGCTATTCCATATTCAATTCTAGTTGCTATTCTATTGGTTTATGATTCTTTATGATTGATTGTTTCATGGTATTGGTTGTCAACAGGGTTGAAGTATTGAGATTAGTTTCTTGATTGCGTTAAGTTTATAATTGTTGTTCAATTCATGTTGCTGTTCCATTTCTATTTATTGTTCATTTCTGATTCATAGCTTTAGATTAGCAGATAGATTGGTTATAGTTGTTGTGTATGCATAGGAATTACGAGTTGTTGTTCCTTTCTGGCCTTTAAAGTTCCTTTCAGTTATTTTCATCAACAAGTAGTTTTCATTTCGATTGCTTTAAGAACAAGACCACCAACTGTAGAGGACATTGGTTACCGCTTCCAAGTCCCCAGATTGGTTATCTTGCCTTAGTATAATTTCAGTTGCATCGATTTCTAAGGGAAGGAGTTACTGCTACTGTATCCCTGATCGATGGTTTGCAGATTGATGTAGTTAATATTTCAGAGCATTTCCATTTATGTTACTGTAATTAGATTTCTTTACAAGCATCCGTTTACTCTTGTATTTAGAATTCTGTACTACATCTTCATAGCATTACTCTTTGTTAATTGCAGCCTCAGACATAGTACACTCTTGAAATAAAAAGTCGCTCCCAGATTGATAATTAATGTAGGCTAATTAGGTGTTTAAAAGATACATTTTTATGTTCCAGCATTTTGGCGTCGTTGCCGGGGAGAGTGTATGCCATTTCAAAGGAGTGATGCACAATTGATTTTCTTCTGCTTGCGAAGAGTTGGGTATTAAAGATGGAAGGTAAGAACCTGCGCACCGGGCAAGAAACACACTTGCTCACAACCCGCTTCACAGCAGAATTAGGTAAGCTTCTCTCTTTAGGTAGGAATGAAGGTTTGTTTTCTTGAATGAATAGACCAACTAAGAAAAACAAAATTCCTCCTAAAATTGAAAAACCTAAGGGACTGGTGACCCTTGGGTGGACAAACTTTATTGACGAAATCCTTAAAAGAACTGAATCTTAGCCATCAGTAGGACTTAGAAAAGTTATCTCTAGACAACCTACTAGTTCCCTTCAGGCTACAGAGTCACCATCTGAAGCCTTTGCTGAGATACATAGTCAAACAGTGGGAATTGAGCAAGATTCCCAAGAAATTGAGAATCCTTGCATAATTTCCCCTCAAGAAGGGAACTCTATTAATCTCCATGAAGGAGAAGGGGAAACAGGAGAAACAGGAGACCCAAAACCCCCTATTGAAATAGCCCAACTAGTAAGCAGTCCAGATAAGGGAAGTGCTGTTAAACTCATTCAAGGTTCTGAATCACCTCAAACAGAAGGTCAACAAGGAATAATTATTATTCCAGACCAAGGAAGTGTTGTCAAAGCCATTCCTGCTCCTCCTAGTCACCCTAGAAATTCCCTTGAGATCCCAGAAGGATATTGGCACATCTTCGAACAAATGGCCCAGAACCAAAATCAGAACTAGCAGACACCCCAACAAACCTCTACGCTGCAATATCCTATAGTAGATACTGCAGTCAACGCACCTATGAAGGCCATTCCCCTTCAACATATTCCCACATTTCATGGCCTAACATCGGAAGATCTAGATGCATTTTTTTTTGAATTCGATGTGTTATGTAGGGGATATGATTACACCACCGATCCCCAAAAATTAAAACGGTTTCCTTCTACATTAAAAGGAGCAGCCTTACGATGGTTTATGGGATTAGGTGGGGGTGTCATAACTGATTGGGATCAGATGAAAGCTGCATTTTTAAAGAAGTATCAAGATTATTGCAGGTCTCGGGAACTAAAAGAAGAAATATTTCAAATGACAACGAAACCAAATGAAACCTTGGAAGAATATGTGGAACGATTTCAATACAATCTTCAGAGATCTCCTTATGCATCTTTACCTTTACCTGATAATGTGTTGAAAACTACATTAATTAGGGGAATGAAGGATCAATGGGTTGAAACATTTAATATTATGGGAAAAGGTGATATATATCAGGAAATTTATGCTAACATCATTGATTTTTGTATCAGGAGTTCGAGGGGAAACACAAGGCTAAAATCAGCAGAACGTGACATGATTACAAGAGACAATAAGACCTCCAATGAAGGTGTGACACGGGCAGAGATTGGAAACCTGCTGGAAGATTTTAAGATAGATATCCTTGGGACTCTAACAACGCAGTTTGATATTATGCAACCCAAACAAAAGGAAGCAGAAGCAGAGCAAAATTTGGCGATATTCTGTCCTAGATGCAGGAAGAAACACAGCCACAAAGAGTGCCCGCTGGATGTAATTAAATTTTGTGCCATTTGCATGAAAGATCACCCTACAGAAGGATGTCCCTCGATTCCTGGCCTAAAAGCAGTTTATAAGGAGGCAAAAGAAGAATAAAAAGTGGTATGTCTGCTTAATCGGCGCCGACAATGGCAGCCACGACAATCAGGTATGCCAACTGATCCATTTTCTTCTTTTCCGCCTCCTCAATACAATGCTCAGCAATATAATGGAATGTGGAAAAATCAACCACCTTTCCCCAATTGGTCATAACAACCATTCCCTACAACATCTTGGCCAGATCAAACAAATCAAACTAATTGGCCTAGCTTTCCTTTCTGCCCACCATTTTGGAAAAACAATACTTATCCAACACAATGGTCCCCCTCTACTTCGCAGAGTCAGGCCTGGTAGTCAAGCTGGAAAAGACCTACAAATCAGCCAGCTGGAACAATTCCTCTCTCTCAACCTACACTGCCAGCTCCCTATAAAAACCCCTAGACAAACTTAAGACCACAACTCCCATCCCTACCCAACCCAAACCCAAACAATAGGCCAGTTCAGTCTGTCCAAATAATGGAACTCCCAGAATTAGAAACTAAATTGAGGGAGTGCAACGACCTTCAATTAAGGTCTGGGCGCATAGTAGAAACAGAGAGAAAAAATAATGTTCATATTGAAGACCCGTTACCTGTAGAACAAACATTACAAAAAGAGGAGGAGGTTCAACAACAAAATCAACAACAAGTAACAACTTCCTCTCCACCATTCCTAGAATGATTAATCATACCATGCCCATTAGAACATCCTGATTTTGATCTTCTGGGAGAATTAAAAAATTTGTGTATAAAAATCCCTCTCTTCCAAGCTATCCAAGACATCCCTATATATGCAAAAACCATTAAGGAATTATGCATAAAGAAGCCGAAGAGGAGAACAACCACCAATCCAACTGTCCAAATATTTGGTACTTTATCTGACTTATTATCAGGGATGGAAACACCCGTAAAATATGAAGACCCAGAAAATCCCATAGTGACAGTGCAAATCCATGGGAAATTGTTTCCAAATGCCTTAGTTGATTTGGGAGCAGAAATCAATATCCTAACAACCACCACCTGTCGAAAACTTGGCATTACATCGCTAGAACCAACAACAACCTTATTGGAATTGGCTGACTGATCGGTAGTCAAACCAGAGGGTACACTACAAGATGTAATGGTATCTATAGATTCCTGGGAATACCCTGCTGACTTCTTAGTTATCAATCCAAAGAATCGGCTATATGGACACCCGTTAATCTGAGGTAGACCTTGGTTGGCAACTTCCGATGCTTATATTGGATGTCGACAAGGCAACATGACAATAACAAGGGGAAACTATGTCAAGAATTTAGCTTTATATCCCCCAACCCAGCCAAGCCTATCAATAATCAAAACAAGAAAGAAACCTGTATCATATCTTATGGAAAATATGAGATCGCGTCTAACTGTAGAAAATGCTGTTGATTTTAAAGATCAAACAGAGGATGATATCATCAATAGATTTATTAATAAACCACAAATCAGATCCCATCCACAATGTCACATGATCAAGGCAACATTTGATAATAAAGAAGAAGAAGATTCTCTGAAAGACATTCCTGATCAATTAATACCCACTACTTCTGTGTACAATAGTAATATTGTAGAAATTGAGCCGGAAAAACTTTAAACATTAACAAAAATCTGACTGCTGAACAAGAAGAGAAGTTGGTTTAACTATTGCGGAAATACAAAGTAGCCTTTCCATGGGATTACCCAGACATGAAAGGAATTGATCCTCAATTGTGTACACACCACATATATATTGAAAAATATGCGAGACCCATTCGCCAACCCCAAAGAAGACTAAACCCTCATCTCAAAGATATTGTGAAAGTTGAATTACAAAAGCTATTAGATGTTAATTTCAGCTATCCAATATCTGATAGCAAGTGGGTCTCTCCATTAGTAGTGGTACCAAAGAAGAATGGAAAGTGGAGAATATATGTATATTACCGTGAAATTAACAAGGCAACCCGGAAAGACCACTTTCCCCTTCCTTTCATTGACCAGGTATTAGACACATTGGCAGGAAAGAAATTCTTTTCCTTCCTCGATGGCTTCAGTGGGTATAATCAAGTCCATATTTCCCCCGAAGACCAAGACAAAACTACTTTTACCGGTCCATGGGGGACATTTTCCTACCGAGTCTTACCTTTTGGCCTATGCAATGCCCCTGCTACATTCCAAAGGGCCATTCTCAACATCTTTGCAGACTTAATAAATGAAGGTCTCGAAGTATATATGGATGACTTTACACCTTATGGAGATGACTTTGAGCCAGCATTAGAAAATTTAGAAAAGGTGTTGCAAAGATGTATTGACACTAGACTTTGTTTAAGCCATGAAAAGTGTCATATGACGATGACCGAAGGAGTTATCTTAGGGCATTATATTTCAGCAGCTGGAATTCAGGTGGACCCAGCTAAAATTCAGATAATTTTGTTAATACCCACACCCACCACACAAACAAAGGTACGTAGCTTTCTTGGATTTTCTGGTTATTATAGAAAATTTATAGAACATTATTCTCGAATAGCTGCACCTTTATATGCACTAACCGGAAATGTTGATTTTATTTGGACAGATAAATGTGACAATGCCTTCAATGATCTGAAAAATCTTGTTTCAACAACCCCAGTGCTGAGGGGCCCAAATTGGAATTTTCCATTCCAAATTTCATCCGATGCCTCAGACACAGCAATTGGAGCAGTACTTGGGTAGGAGGAAGACAAGAAACCATATGCAATCTATTACACTAGCAAAAATCTATCCCCTGCTGAATTAAATTATACTGTGACTGAGAAGAAATTTTTAGCTGTAGTACATGCTGTAAATAAGTTTAGACATTATATAACTGGGTATCTTGTAGTACTATATACTGATCACTCTGCCATTAAATTTTTAGCAAATAAACTTGTTACAAATGGAAGAGTGACAAGATGGTTGATTTTATTGCAGGAATTGGATATTACAATCAAAGATCGACCTGGGAAAGAGAACCCTGTAGCTGATTTTCTGTCAAGAATTCCAAAACCAACAGGCACAGAAGCAGTTGAAGACCACTTCCCAGATGAACATTTGTTTGTTGCTACTGTCAGAAACCCATGGTATGCTGATATAGAAAATTATTTGGCAATAGGTAAACTACCTATCTATCCCTTAATGAACGAAAGCAGATAATACAGTGTAGTACCCGATTCTCTTGGGTTGGGGGCTACCTGTTTCATACAGGGGCAGATATGCAAATAAGAAGATGCGTCCGAGAGGACGAGGTATTTGATATTTTGAAAGCATGCCATGATGGGCAGTGTGGCGGGAATTTTTTAGATCGTAGAACTGCCCATAAGGTTTTACGAACAAGCTATTATTGGCCTACCATCTTTAAAGATGCCAAAAAATTTGTGCAGGCATGTGATAGCTGCCAAAGGGCAGGTCGCCCTGGGCAGTCTGATGAAATTCCTTTGAACCCTCAACTAGTAATTGAACCGTTTGAATGCTGGGCCCTTGACTTTGTTGGCTCTATTAGCCCCCCATCAAACCAAAAAACATACATCCTAGTTGCAACTGAGTATGTTACTAAATGGGTTGAAGAAGAGGCTCTTTCAAAAGCTACAGAGGACTCTGTAATACAGTTTCTTTTCCAAATATTTGTGCGATATGGCCTCCCAAGGGACATAATCACAGATGGAGGACTACAATTTGTAGGTAATAAATTAGCTGAAACACTACAAAACTACCACATTCAACACAAGATTACAACCCCATACCACCCACAGGCCAATGGCCAAGTAGAGAGCACGAACAAAGTGATTGAATCTATATTGACAAAAACTGTTGCCTCACACAGACGAGATTGGGCCTACAGATTTCCAGAAGCATTGTGGGCATATCAAACAACGTGGAGACCCACTACGGGGTATTCACCATATCAATTGGTATTTGGAAAAGAACCCATCTTTCCAATAGAATTTTAAATTCAGACATTAAGAACAACTCAAAAGGTGGGTCTAGATCTAAATGAAGCCCAGGCCAAAAGACTGCAGCAAATTAATGATTTAGATGAAATTAGGCTCTCTGCTCTTCAGCACACAACGTTAATTCAACAACAGAGAGAAAAATGGCATGACGCCCTTATCAAAGAAAAGATCTTCCATGAAGGAGATTGGGCACTCCTATATGATTCTAGGTTTCAGGATTTTCCAGGGAAACTCCAGACACGATGGCTCGGACCCTATGAAATACAAAAAGTGCATGAAAATGGCACTATTACATTAACCACCATTGATGGATCCGGACATTCCTTCAAAGTAAACGGTCATCGAGTACGATTGTATCATAAACCGCTTACCCGGGAATCCTTTTACCAACAATTACGGGAAGATTCTACCATGAAAATTCTGGCTGAAGGGGATAACTCCTCCTCAGCACCCATTTACTAAATCATTTATTTTTTTAAATTTTGTACATAAAAATTGTTCATTATTTGGATTGTTTGTTTTATGGAATTCATTTTTTTCAAAATCTTTGTTTATTCTGTTTATTTTGAGTCTTGTTGTTTGTTTCATAGAATTCTGTTTTTTTCAAAACTCTGTTTATTTCGTTTGTTTTGAGTTTTTTCTGTTCCTTTCTAAAGGAACATCATTTTTGCTATTCCTTTTGAAAGGAACAACAGTTTCACAGATCTTTGCTATTCCTTTTGGAAGGAACAACAGTTTCGTAGATTGTTTTTGTTGTTCTTTTTAAAGGAACATCACCTTCTGCGTGGATTGTTTTTTGCTTTAGATTAGCATTTTGAGGATTTCTGATGACTCTTCTAAAGGAAAACATATTATTCATATACAATCATACAAATTAAAGCTTACTGTAATAAAAAAAATCAAAATAAATCATCATTTTTAAGAAATTTTTTTGGTAATGATAAGAAAAAGGAAAAAGGGACATAATCAATAACATGATTTTGTTGTTTTATTACCACTGAATTAATCTGATCGATTATCCTTATCATGATTGGTTATTTCCCATGTTGTATAACTTTCTTTGATTTTACTTATGGAGTAGGAATAAGGGCACATTCTTTTCTATTGAGATGTTCAGAATTCTTCCACCATCCCTACTCTTAAGGAGTGCTGAGCCATCCTTTATGAATAACTAGGAAAGTGCTATATGAAAAAGAAAAATATTTATATGTTTCACTAATAATTTTATGATTTGGCAGATGGAGGATACGGGGTCTCATCAAGAGCCAGCCTACCATGATCATAAGAAATCAAGTGAAGTGGCATTCCCATCATGGCCACCAAACTAGGGATATGGTCCAATGGACAATTGAAAAAAAACTAAGAATTCCTTGGAACAAGAGGTCTCATCACGAGCCAGCCTGCCCACTTTTCACTTCTTCCTGGTGAATGGAATTGTGATTTATCTGGTCACCAAGCCAGCAAAATGGCCTCGGTTATGACATTTAACAAGCACTTCCTTAGTGTGAATAAAGGACAATGGTTCCAAGGGTAAGAAAACAACTCTGTCAAGGTTTCCTATGTCTCTATTTAAATATCAAATGAAAGTGTGAATCCTTCACCTTTGATTTCGAACCTATTATACATGAAAATTATTATAAATCGATCACATTAGTTTGAAGTGGGTAATAAACACATCTGTACTTATGTTTATTTTAAGCTGTCCCTTCTCCTTATATTTGAATCATTACAAACGATTTTATATCTATTTAAAATTTATCACACGCATTGATTTCAGTAATTTCTATAATTTGATTGAATGTATCATAATTATGCCTGCTTTTTCCTGCTGTACAACTGCTGTGCCACACTTGCCTCTCTTAATTGATGGTCAAGGAAGACCTATCATCCTTCAGGGGGGGCGCGGATGTCTGCATGCAGATCAAATCCTGATATTTCTTTACCTGTATGCAAACCAAATCCCTGCATTCTAGGGAATAACAAAAATTTAACAACATTATTCCAATTCACCGTGTTGTGCTATTCCATTACAATCATTGTGTGTTTGGGAAGAACTAACAGTGTGCAGAGACGATGGGAGGACGACCAATTCGGACTGAGCCACAAGTGCTAGTCATTTCTGATGCTACACGAGAGATTTTGGAAATATTGGGATGGATTACATATTTCACAAGGATGCAACAACCCCATGAAGCAGTGGCCACCGAATTTTTACAGAACTTGCAGGAAGGACACTCCACGGTTATAGAAAGATAGATAGTTGTATCCGATGAAATAATTGTGGAGGTGTCTGGTATACCAGCGCAAGGAACCATATTGATGCAAAAGAAGGTCAGGCTTCAAGAAGCCATGAAGATTTTTCAGGATGACGAACAGACATTGGTCGTCAAAGGCAGAGGAGTTCAGCCAGCATCATTAGGAGAACCATGGATGGAATTGGCCAAGGTAGTGCAGGCCTATATAACGTGTGACGGAAGGAAAGACGTGGTAAGACCTCGCCACCTTAAGTTACTGGTTGTATTAAAACAGAAATGCACTGTAAATTTGCCTACATTTTTAAATTCCTTACTGCATGATATCGCCCGTAGTATAAGAAAATCTCAGAATGCAGACATGGTGGTCAGCCACCATTTCCTAATCCGATTAATAGTAAGTCGTAGCCTCGCCCATCAACAGACCAGCTGGGAAGAGTTGATATTCTCCATTGATGGAGGGTTAGCCTTACCTGCCCTGAAACGGAAGAGAATGGCTGGCTCAATAGCTGAGCCGTCAATTCACAGACAGTCCCTCCGTTCAAATCGAAGTAGGGGCATGATAGAAGGATTTCCGGGCAGCAGTAGCCAGCCCCTGGAATTGCACACCTCAGAGGATGAACAACCTCCACAATTGGAGGGAGGAAGTCCTCATACTGATGAAGAAGAGGAAATGGAGGGAGAAATTCGCTACTCGGATGAAGAAGAAATAAGTCACCACACCAGTGGTGAGAAACAAACTAGTGCAGAAGAAGGGAATACTGAGGAAGAGGAAATTGAAGGAGAAATTCGATATTCGGATGAGGAATAAGGAAGCTATCATACCTGTGAGGAGGACGAAGATAATCATAGCAGTGAAAAAGAAGGAACAGAGCCTCCTAAAAATGCTATTGTAAGCCCTTTACAGGAAGACCAATTATCCCAAATTCTAGCCAATATGAGTGACTATGTGCAGCCTCACAGCCCTTTGGACCTTAACATTGATATTAATCAGTTGCAGGAGAAATCTGCAGCCAACGAAGAAACAACTGAAGAAATGCTGGATGAAACAGCAAACCCTAGCGAAGCTAGGGTTGCTTCCCCTGAAAAGCATGAACAAGAAAAGGAGAATACCGAAGCAATATCCCAACTTGGAAGCTCTCAGGGGATTGCAGAGTCGATTGAGGGTATAATTCCCGAAGAATTTAGCCAAGGGCATATGAATTTTGAAGAAGAAACCCAAGAAAAAAACCAAGAAGAGAACCCAACTAAAGCAACGGCTGATGAGGACCAAAACCCTGTTGAGCAAACAGGCCCAGAAAAAGGAACAACCATTCCATTGAGAAAAAGGAAGAAAGTTACTGAGATTGAAAAGCTTCGAAGGGAACGAATGAAGCTTCAGAGACTCGTGGAACAACTCAGGAAAACCATTAGGGTTCTGAGAATGAAACAAATGCCTAAGCGAGCCCCCAAGAGAAGAAGCATAGCTACCAAGCGAACTTCGAAAAAGAGAAGAGCGGCCACTAAGATGAACCCCCAAGTTGCAGAAGACAGGCCTGAGCCTAATTATGAAGATACGGAACAACAAACAGTTGTTCCAACACAATTTGTTCCAGAGGGACCCGCTTCAAGTGAAAACATGCAAGCTAGTAGTCAGAATACTTTTAGTGACCCCACATTAGCCAGACTCCAAGAGGAGTTGGCACAGGCTCGAATGGAAAGGCAAAGGTTGGAAGAAGACATTGTCCCTAGGAAGAGATATCAGGAGTTGCAGCAACACATGAAGATTATCCATGAAGCAGAAGGTGAAGCTCATGAGAAGTGTCGAAAATCAGAGGAGAAGGCTTAAAAGGTAATGAATCAATTAAAATTAGCCCACAATCGAATGGACACTCTCTGATCATTGTACACTGATGTCTTAGCCTGTAGATGCCCTGCCAAAAACTATGCTTTATTTTTATTAGAAAGATATTTACAGCTAAATATTAAGGCAGTTAGGGCAAAAAAATCTATAGAGCTAAAAACTATAGATGACTTCGTATCATGCTGCAAACTTTATGGGGTCAAGGTACAACGCCTTTTGTGTGAGTTTTATTTGCATAATATAATATTTGAAAATGATTGTGAGTCAAATCCTAGCCCTTTTGTGGGAGATGTCCAATACCAGGCATTTATTTCCTTTGCTGTAAATCAGTTAAAATGGCTTAAAGCCTTTCAAAGGCAGGAAAATGAATTAGATTTGTGGGTTAGGAGTGAACCTCAGGACCCATTTCAATTTTGGGCTAGGCAGAAGAGTTTGATGACAAAGGAAGGTGTTATCCAAGCATTGGGGTCTGTCCATAAATCGATTATCTTGAATGGGACAGATTATTTCTTATCTATTAGGAACCAGGCTTACATAGCAGCTAAGGTCCGATGGAGAATTTCCAATCAGAATGTGCAAAATGGAGAACCATTTAATTATAAAAACTTTGGGCTAGCTGCAGACCGCTTGATTTCCTATAGTAATCTCATTTTAAAAGAAAGACCATTCTGGCTAGGGTGTAGGTTCCAAAGCCCCATTGCATGGTATCCTGCTACGTTGTGTAGCTGGGTGCAGCTAGAGAGGAACTCATGGAGTCTCTCTTGTCTTGTTTTCTTCAGTGGAGGGGTGATCCACTCATTGGAGGAGCTGCAAGGAGGATTCCTAGGCTTGATTTCAGATCAGTGGCATGAGGCCACACTTCCATCATCTTCCACTGCGCAGTCCATGTAGGAAACTCCGTTATTTTGGAGGAGGCAGTGAGAGAGGGTTTCTCGAGCTTCAAAGGAGGATGTTTCTAAGACAAAATGATCAACACTTTGTATTGGGGACATGATCAGAGGAGGGAAATCATATTTCAGATCAGCCACAACCTCATTCATATTTTGTATCAGTTGAAGTGACAACTCTGTTGTCACATTTTTGGTTTGTTCGACATTTCTAGAAATCTTCATAGATTGGCTAGAAATCTTGTATTTTAGCCCATTTCTCTGTTATTGGGATATTTCTTGTATTCCTTTAGCCAAATATGTATTTTATTCATATTCAACAGCTTATACCTTCATATATACTGTGTAGTTGCAGTTACTCTAGCATTTTGTGGAGTTGTAGCTATTCTTGTATTTCATTGCTATTTCATTGGAGGTTGGATCTTAAAGCTTGAATGGCTTGTCCCTCAGCTATATATTGTATTTATTTGCTGATATATCATAATATCATGATGGCTGTAGCATTTTCCCTCTTATGGTGTATTTTAGAATTGCAGAGTTAACATTATGTTCACATATTGCTGTAAGCTCTCTCATTAAGCATTTTTTTAGAGATCTAGTTTGGGGATATCTATATAACCCATCTAGATGCATTTCTTTGAGCTCATTTTCTGCAAGGGAGTTTTATATGAGTTGTTCCAGGGCATCCCAGTGGTGGTTTGGCTTATTTATGCAGCAGCTTCCTTATACAGCGTTCTCAAGGACCCTGTGGCAGAAATTCCCGAGGTGGAATATTGCATATCCATAGACAGAGTCTGTGAAGGGCCAGCTAGCCTCAGGATTTCTCCCTTATTTGGAAGGAGTCATATCCTGTAAATTACCCAACAGTCAATCTCTGAAATGGACTTGCAGTAGCTCACTGAAGAAGGAATTGGAATATCTTAAGATATTCCCAATGGAGTAGAAAATCCCTCATTTGGGATATTACATACTTTGACAACTCAAGATTCATAAGGAGTTTCTTGTGTGCTCTTGTTCTAATGGAATTTTTTCCAATATTATATTGCAGTGGTGTTTTCTTATGTTACTCAGAATTCATCAATGATGCTCTGACTTCCTTCTTAAACAAGCTGACTGTGTGTTTCACTGTTCTACATGTTTTTTCCTTGACTTGAACTCTGATATGCCTTGACTTCCATGCTAGGTATATTATCTTGATTTTGCTGAAGCTATCATGACTCCATAAGCCCAATGAACACTTGCTAATGTGATTTACAACCAGTTTACATCATTTGTCTATTTTTATCTCATATAGAGTTAGCCATCTACATATTTATAAAAAATCATAAACCCTTGAGAGAGCCCTCTCAGGTTGAGGAGGCTAAGCCTTAACCAAAAGATTGGTTTGAAATAGTTGCGCAAGATTGGTTTGATGAGCATCCTATCAAGTCTGATTTTGTGATAACAACTTCCACAAGTATGGTTGGCCTAATAATACATCACAAACTTAAATAGGAGAAACATCACATAATACCTCGTCCGTTAAGGGCTTGATGTTGTAGGGAAGACGACATTGATGGATTACGTGGAGATCCTGTCCTTGGTGAAGCCACCTAATGGTGTATGGTTGTGGGTGTGTTATGATCGACATGCCCAGTCAATTGACGACCTCAACTGAAATGAGGTTATTTTGGCTCCTGCTATCGACGATGAACTACAGCGGGGAACCCTTCACCCACATCTAGGAATGGAAGAGGTGCTCCCCCTCCTCTGGATCTTCAAGTCCTTCCTTCTGGATCTTGGTGGTAGGAACGGTGGCACTAGGCTCAACATCGATAATCCACTTCCATTTATCATTTCCCTTCTCGGGTTCTGACTCAGGGTCAGAACATGCATCTGATTCAGAATCCTTCACTTTGGCCACCAGTGATTGCTTGGCATGACACTCAATTGTGCTGTGAGTGGAGATCTTATGGAACTCACACCGCTTTCCTGTGTCTTTCTTTAGCTTCGTGTTTTTGTTATTTTCTTGTGGATTTGACAGGTTATCCTGGTCCACCCTGCCTTGGGCTTTTCTTTTGTTCTACATTTTGAGGGCACCTTTCCCTTGCTTCTGATTCACAGATCCAAAGTCTCGCTTCTTCTATTTGAATTTCTGCTCAATCTTGGCAGCTTACCAATATGTTGCACCAAGCAAGGATATGTAGAGGAACCCCATTTCCTCCTAGATGTATCTGTGCATGCAACTACAGTACCTAAGCACCAAATATTTCTCTGAATATTTGACACCCAACTTTGTGTGCAGGGTATGGAACATATTCGTCAGCTCATGCACATCTTGATCCCTTTGTTGCTGTAGCGTAGTCCATTGTATGTAGTTGTCCGCATAGCTCCCCATGGGGTAGTATTATTCCTTGATGGTGTCTCGGAAATAATTCCAAGTGGGTGTGGAAGAAAATAGGGAGGATTCTCCCTCGTCATTTTTTTCACAATAGGCTTCCCACGAGTCCTTGACATGGGAGGTGTCTTTAAGGAGTGCAAAAGTAATCTTTTCCCAATTAGAAAATTCATGAATCGAAAAATTTCCTTATAATAGATCCAACCATCTACCTATAGTGTCTGCATCTATTCAGCCCTCAAATATGGGAATGTCGAAGTTAACTTGTACCATAAAAGGAGTGGCACCTCTAGGGTGGTTTTCGGATGAAGATGCATCACCAATGGGTATCCATCGAAGGATCTCAATAAATTTGTCCATCATCGTGTTCCTTTGTTTCTCGAGGGCCTCCTCGAGAAATATTTTGATAGGATCTCCTACTCTCTCGTCTTTGTTTTCCTCCGCCATGGGAGGTCATCGGGGTTTGTGAGGTTGATCTTGCAAAGGTTCAACCAGATCAAGCCCTAATTCCTTATACCCCGATCTCATTGGGGGCATGCAAAGAAAGATCAAGAAAGAGAATACCTCTCTGATACTACTAATCCAGATTTATGCAGGAACATCATAAAATATAGAAATAAACATAAAAATAGTGATTCAACCTAAAATATACTTCATTTCATTAATATCAAATAACTAAAATAAGCTTACAGACATAATGGAAATAAACTATCTCAAGCATTGGTAGTTTATCTCTAAGAAGATTTGTGGCAGCTACATGTCTCTGAACTCCGTTACAATGAGGCTCGAAGGCCTATTTATTATTAAGATACAATGGTAAACCCTTAACATCCAAAAACCTAACCCTATGAGATGAAGTGCCAAAACTATGGGCCTCGTTTGGTTAAATTTGTACATCAACTTCCTGGGGTCCTAACTTTGGAATATGATCTTCATTTGACACGCACAACACCTCATTAGAAATATCTATCCGAGTACAACAAATTTCGAGTGACCAAAATTTTATAAAATCTCATGTTGGTCTTGGTTTTCCAAAAAAACATCGTTTACGGCCTCAAAACGGCTTCGGAAGTTTAGGAGCCAAAAAAATCCCAAAAATAGTAAATTGTGCTACAATTAAGGAAAATGAAAGAAACAATGTTGGGGCCCCAAGTGGAATAGGTGGGTGGCCACCAATATCCACCTATATTAGGATCTATCTTCATCTCTCCTCCACTGATAACATACCCCAAATACACCAAATACTGTTGCGCAAACTCACACTTCTTGAGATTTGCTAGGAGTTGGTGCTTCTTCAATGTCTCCAGCACCTGTGTCAAATGTGAAATATGCTCCTCCCAGGTAGCACAATATACCAGCATATCATCCAAATAGACAACAACAAATGAATATATAAAAGGGTGCAGTACATCATTCATTAATCTCATAAATGTGTTGGTGCATTAGATAGGTCAAATGGCATGAATAATAACTCATACAAACCTTGTTTGGTTTTGAAGGCGATTTTACAAGTATCTTATTCTTTGATTCAAACTTGGTGATATATATACTTCAAGTCCAGCTTGGTGAAGTATTTTTCTTACTGCAATTATAGAAAATCCACATAGATTCAATTGATTTTTTAATATGTTAAAACAAAATACTTGAATCTATTCTACAAATTGCGGAAACCAATTAAGATCGCACAATCACATGAACAAGAAAGAGAATTGCAATCCCAAAATACAAATATGTATCTAGAGAAATCCTCAGCTGAAAATCTAATTATCTTTATATTGCATTAAGTCAAGAAAATGAAATAATACAATGTTTATCTCGGGATTGAGAGCTCTCTTCATCATCTCTGATTGTTTCACTCTGCCAACCTGTGCACAATATTCCCTTAGTACACCTTTCTCTCCCAAGATCCACGTATAAACATTGTGCTTCCTATTTCTTTGTCTCACCAAAACAATGTTAAACTTGTGTATTCATTCCTCCTTTTAAAGATAATTTTCTCTAATTAAAGAATGATTTATTTTAGGCCTTCTTCTTACTGCATGCACCACCTCTACAAATTGGATAATTATACGACTGATAATAAACTTCCCTTTAACTCCAATCTCAACTGGGTCTTCCTTAGAATTGACATGCAACAACTATTGATAATGAATTATCATTTATCTTATTAATCACTGCATGTGAATGAAATTGGATTTAATTCACTGGACCTCTCACTGGCTCATCAATCAGTTAGAACTAGTTAAACTGATTTTATCTCAAATAATTAAGTTAAACAATTAAAAATCAAAATAAACTGCAATTGGACCCCCTAAAACTTAGAGAGAACTCTACATGCATCCAGTTTGACCCTGTTGTGTTGTACAAACAACCCTCCCCATTTCAAATTTTTATATTAATTTTTAATAAGAAATGGGTCCCCTTTTTCTTTGAATAGTTATAGAATCAATAAAATGTTTTGAGGAAATCCAATCTATCATGAAAAAGAATCGAACCCCAACGAAAAAGGATTTGTTTAACAAAAAATAAAACATAAAGGCCTTTATCGCATTTCGCATATTCAAAATTTAGAATCAAATGTGCTATCATTCAACCCCAATGCGATTAATCAATCGTAAAATCACATATCGCATCGAACATGAGTTTTAGTCTTCCACTTTGAAAATTCCGATGCAATGAACCCAATCACAATCACAAATCGGGGAAATCACATTCTTATACATCTTTTTTAAAATCTCTGATGCGATAAGCCCGATCACTATCGCGAATCGGTAAAGTCATATCACAATTGATTGTGAGTCCCTTTTAAAAAGCTTCGATGCGATAAGCTCGATCGCAATCACGAATTGGAGAAATCATATCACATCCTCATGCACCCTTTTTCAGATGCGATAAGTTAAATCGCTCATCGCTAAAAACGCATAATTCATATCCAAAGATACTCCGCTAAAAATCTGCGATGTGATATCATTAGTTCATAAAAGCGCTCCTCAATGAAAAACATAAAATAGACCATTTTTACAAGAAATGCCAATAATTTGATATGATTTAAAAAGCATCGCGCCATCCATGCCAACTCAGCAATAATCGCAAATCTCAAGTCTAAAATGGGAATACTTAAACCTGATATTTGAAACTTCTGATCTCCGATATATGAATATCGTTGATCGGAAAATCTTAAAAAGTTATGATATAAACGCTTTAAAAGGACCGTTATGAATGTACGACGAGACAACTTAAAATGCAATTAAAATATCACATTATACGAGGAAATCATTAATAGATAATCATGATTGAAGTATGTCGTGGATTTCATATTCAATGGAATAATATTTCTTTAATCCATCATCTTTATTGTGATTAAATGCCATTAGCTCCTCTCTGTTTGGTATTCATTCTTAAATATAATTTTTCCATCATTTTGCTAATCTACTCCATTGTGCAGACCCGAGAAAAACCTACGAGTCATGAAAATTTCTAAGAAATCCAAGAGAGCGAAGGTCCCCGTCATTCCAAAAGAGAAACCAGCTAAATCGGTGTTAGTAACTTATACAACCTGTCTGGATCTTGGAAAAACTTCATGGGAAGGAGTTTATAATCTACTAGAAGCAGAAGATCCAACTATAATATCATAAGAAGAGTCGCAGGAAGATTCAGATAAAAATCAAAAAGCACTCTTAAGGAATTGGCAAGCTCCTATCTTCATAAAGTAGCAGCTCGCGCAAATGTTCTCCCATATAATGACTTAGTAAGATGGGTTATACAAAGCATCAATATAACAGACAGAGAATTCTTTACGTCAGATGGAAGGATGTTCGGGTCTTTCAAAGCAGAAGACATCAAGAAGATGTATCACTTACCAGACCCTCAACAAATCTACAATAAAGAATTTTTGGAAGACTTCGCCAAAGAAAATGAAGTGGAGTCAGATCCCATTAGAGATTGGAGGCATTTTCCTAAAAAACATAAGCACGAATCTTCGGGTATGTACTCTGTAGAATCCTTGGCATCTCCTTATTGCTATGCTGCAGCTATGATGTGTAGATTATTTGGAACTGTCAACTCTGAAAAAATTTCTATTGAGATGGTACCCTTAATTGAAGCTGTTGTTAATTCCTACAAAATGGATTGGGCAACCATTTTATCTGATAAAATGGCAAGCAAAATCCTCGATTATAGGAAAAATAGGTTTGTAACTACCCGGATAATACCCCCATTTTATATGAGTGCCTATATCATTGACACTATATGTTTCAACTTTGAATTCCCTATCTTAGGCTGGAAATGGACTCCTCAAAGCCCAATTCTTATCCACATTTATCACAAATATCTGTGGAAGTCCTATTATAAAGACCACATATACAAAATTTGTCATGGATTCATCTTGCCAGCTCATCAATTTATATTCAATAAACCCACTCCAAGGTTATCCGATGAGGCCAACATTGACCTAACCTCAATCGGAAGTTGGTTTGGAGAAGAAAAATTCACCTATATCTGAATATTCGGAAGTATCACTGATCCTCATGTTCTGCCCTTATACATACCCGATAAATTATTGGCCCGAGAAATAGATTATCAAATAACGAAGAAAGGGATGTCTAGAAGCCTAAAAAATTCTAAGAAGCTGATGTGGCCTACATTTCCCCTTCGATGTGGATCTTTTTCTATACATGATTTTAAACATGCAGAGAAAGAAGCCCAAAAAATAAAAGACCTCAGATTAGCAACCATCCCCAAAAGACAGTTTGATCCGAAAAAATTTTCCTTTAACTTTACATCCATGGTACAGGTTGCCAAATTTGAACATGAAGATGTTGATTTTGATGATCTTTTTGCCTCAGCCGAAGGATTTTCACAAGTTAAACATTTAGCAAATTCAAATTTTGGAGCAAGTGGCATGGAAGAGTTCTTACAGTTCAGAAACAAGAGACTGCTCACAATACCTCTTGATCAGTTGAGAAATACTCTACTGCAACAGGAAGAATACAGAGAAGAAAAGAACACTGAAATAGAGAAGGAAAAGGAAAATACAGGCAATAAGGCTGATATTCAAACTGAACAAAAAAATACAGGTAAAAAATATGGTGATTCCCCTGAAATGGATATACATGATCATTAAAATTTATTAAAAGAATGGGAACAGTTTGATCGGCAGATCAAGGGCCATAATGATTCTCAGAATGTGTCTACAATGCAATCGCCTGCAACACAACAACTCATGATGACTAGTGTTATAGTTGAAGGAACACTCAGCAATACTATTACCCGAGATGTTGAGATTATCCCAGAAAATCATTCTAAAGAAATTGTATTAAATATTGAAGATATATCGCCCCTGGATGTCTTCTACAATCCAAAGCATAGGGTTGTAGTTAGAAAACAAAGGAAGAAAAGGAAAATCGATCAAGGGCCATTATAATTTCCTCAAGTTGAATTAATGAATGTTGTCTAGAAGGACTCTGAAGTTAATCCTTCAGAGGATTTAACCAAATTGTCTCAATATGCAGGAGCCTATACGGTAGCGACGATGGACAAAGCCTCTGAAGTTAGTCAATTGATTAAAGAAAAAGATCAAAAGATAGCATTGTTGGAAGAAAAGGCAATAGCAGATCTACAGAAAATATCACAGCTAAAACAACAGCTGATTGAATAAAAAACAATATATTGAGCAGCTTAAAGAGCAATTGAATATTGAAAAGAAAAAGCTTGATTAGAAAGTTATACATAAAGAACAGCAGCGGTCTCAAGAGTTAAATAAATTACAGGTGATGCTTCAACAAGAGAAGATGGCCAAAGAAGAACAGAGTGTCTTGTTACAAGCACAAATATAAAGATTTAAGGATTATCCTGAACTTGATCAATTTAAAATTGAGGCTCTCGAATTAAGTAAAATGTTGTCACAACAACTTGATATTTTATGTCATAAAATATCACTGGCTGAACCTTTATGTGAATAAGAACATCACTTATAGAAAAGGCAGTAAATACGAGGATAGAATTTGAAGATGTTAATGAGAAAATTTAGGGATTCCTCACATGGCAAGACACAGACCAAGGCATAGCTACAAACCTTCCCAAGATTTAGGAATCACACAAAGAAATTTTATTTGCAGAATGGGAAGCGCAGTTGATCAAGGAAGAATGGGCAACCTCCAGATCAAGAGCTGTAATGAACAGTTTAGTGCAATTAATCAATGACAGTTTGTATGCAACCAATCTGATTTCCGATTGTATCCCAGGGAAGCTACCAAAGGTCAAAGAAATAGAGAAACAATGGAAGTAGGACTTAGCCAATAAGGACCAACAGATTAGTGCAATACAAGGAATCACATGGGACACATAATCGTCCTATTTGGTTAAGCCACATAGCCAGCAGATGACTACAAAATGCCTCTCTAATGCCATCAGTTATATCATCCCAGAGCTTTCGGATGCCACATATACCAGCCAGCTACATTCTCGATTGAGTCATCCTCCAGAAGTGAAAGATATGCTATCAATCTGCCAATTGTGCACACCAGACATGAAATAAATACAATGAAATTGTTTTCTTGCAGATTGTAATTCTATTTTTATGAAATTGGATCTCCGATTTTACATTTTTTAGCGATATTTTAGATAGTTTGTTTTAAGATTATTATTATTTAAATCCCTTTCATGTATTTAGAAATGGTCCTCAATTTGTATTAATTTTTTACTTGAGAAGTTACATTTATGTACTTCTGAATACATTATTTTTATTAATGGTGGATCACATTCTGCAATTTTATAAGGAAATTGTTTTCATGAATATGCATTTTTGTTCTTCCTGAAAGCTGTTCTAAGTAAGAAAGCGGGATCAGAGTGTTATTTGCATCAAGAGCTTACAAATGTATATGGTATTTTTATCATAATCATGTTGTTCAATTTTCTTTATGCAATGAAACATTCCCTTTGGAAATTGTTATTCTTTACATATATATGCCTGTGAAACAATTCTTTATTATATCATTTCTAAAAATTTAGAATTGTCATATTTCAAAATATATGTGAGCAATACAAGTATATGAATGCGATATGTTATCATCATTACTTAGTTTAATTTCCTAAACAAAGTAATTATTATATGTGTATACATCTTTCTTTTGGATGAATAAGCCATCTATATGATTATTCATTTAATCGGAACAAATCCAGAATCGCATTTATTATATGATACTCGGGTTTAACTAGAATTATTTGTATTTATTTAAAGTTATATATTATATTAATAATTACTTCCATTACCCATTATATCAAAAACCAATCATCAACCCATATATTATTGGGAAACTAGTCCCGTATTATCCAGTCGGAGCCACTATCCCAAACGGAAAAGGAGTTGTACTAAGGTCCGGACCGGGTGGTTTTCCCCAATGTTTGAAGCTAGGATTTTAGGGGCTTCAACATTTTTGGTGCTAGAAGGAGGGCACTAAGCTGTGAATGGCAAGTAAATCCAAATCCACAGGCAATTCCTAGAGAAATTCACCCTCCTCACCTTCTACAATTTCTCCTTCATCTCAAATTTCTAGGGAAGAAGTTGAAAAGAAAATTACTACACCCACTGCCAAAACCCTAGACATATCATAAGAGTCATCTTTTGAATCTTCTGAGGTATAATATTTAATTCATAAACTTGAAGGGTTTTCATTATCACAAGAAGAGTCTGATTTATCCCAAGACAGTGTGACTTCACAATAAATTCCTTCCCAGCCTCTTACTAGACTGCAGAGTGAAAGGCTTGGTATTTTACAAACTGAAATTCCTCTGCCAAGTTGAAAAAGAGCTAGAAAAACACCTTTACAGTCAGATAGTGAGACTCTTTCATCATTATCATCCACATCTTTCATATCATTGCCATCTACTTCCCAACTTCAAGTCACAATCCAGAAGGGTACATTTGTTTCAACAGTATCTACTCAATCACTTTCAACTGTTCCTTCACCTTCTTCTACTGTTAGTATAACAATGGCACAAAGACCATGGACCAATCCAGGAGCTGTTACAATGCTTTCACCTCTGAGTGCATTACCAGCTCATCCGGAGAGATGGTTACCAAAGTTTAGTCCTAATACTGGCATATTAGCTGAAGAACACATTAACAACTTCATGTTGTCCATAAACTTAAATGGGGTAACAGAAGAAGATGTTGTAATCAGAATATTTCCTTATACTTTGCAAGGACAAGCGGGATCTTGGTATTTTTCATTATCATCGGCATCCATTACTAGCTGGGATATTTTTCAAGAACAATTCCTAACCAAGTTCGGAGATGATAGGTCAATAGTAACTCTGATTAATGATCTCTCCAATTTGAAATCAGAATCTAAAGAACCCATCAAAGACTTCAACTCTCGATTTAACAAGTTGTTGAATAAAATTACTACAACATCAAAACCTAGTGAATAAGTTCGAAGTGAATGGTATATATCCGCTTTGCCTTCAAATAGAACCATCTTTGTAGATAGAGCTGCTAAACCTACACTAGCCAAAAACATGAAGGAAGCAATCGCAATAGAAAAACGTATCATTGCTTTAGACAAAAAGAACGCTAGTGAAGAGAGAAAATCCAAAAAAGTTAGTTTCAAGGATGATTCAAAGAAGAAAGCACCTAAAGATCCATATGATATGGAAGGATTACAAAATGTTCTGAAAACTATGTCCAATGAAATGGTAGAAATTAAAAAACAGGTAGCTGAAACTTCCACTAAAAGGCTTTTTAGGAATTTTAAAAGAAATCAGTCAACTGAATCTAAACCACCTAATGCAATATCTAATGTAGAGTCAGATTTAGAGGAAGAAGAAGAGGAAGATACACTTATATCATCAAAAGAAAACGAAGAAGAAGAATTTGTTTAATGCCATGGGATTTTGGATTTTATTCTGCCTAACTCAGATAATGAGAATGAACAGGAAGATCTTCCAGTCAATACTAGAAGTAAGAATGCATCAGAACCTGTTCAAACATCTCCCAAGAAGAAAAATTCAACTCCTACTACTAAAGATAAATCTCCTGTAAATAAAGCTTCTCCTTTGCCTACCCAAAATCAACCATCATCTTCTAATCCTCCATCAACATCTAAAACGCTAGTAGCGTCTGATTCTATGGATCATAACATTATAGAAGATATGAAGAAGACCAAAGCAAATATTTCTTTACATGAACTCAGCAAGATCAAGCATCAACAGAAGCTGTTGTTAAAAGAATTAAATGCAGTGCCTGCTTCCCCTCTCCCAAATGGTGTAATATCCAAAGCAGCTGAAGGATCAGGTAAGCCACCACTCGATAAAGTAGATGCTATTGATATTGTTTTGATTGGAGATAGATATAATTCACAGACACCTCCTTTTCTCTTAACTTACGAGATCTGTAATAGGAATTACATAATTTCTTGATAGATTCAGGGGCATCATAAAACATAATGCCAGCCTCAGTGTGCTCTAAATTAAACATTGAACCCCAGAAATCTGCAGTTCATATTGTCCATTTAGATCAAACTAAAGTGCAAGTGTTAGGAGAGATTAATTCAGTCACTATTAGGCTATCAGCTGATCCTAGAATAGTTCAGAGAATTGATATATTGATTGCTGGCATCCCTGAGTTTTACGGTTTAATTTTAAACAGGGATTGGTCTGAAAAAATCCATGGTTACATTTATACTGATTGGTCTCACATGTGGCTTCCCTATAAAGGGAAACCAAATCAAATTAAGATTGATCGGGAGAAACACATGACTCATACGGTAACATAGTTTGAACAAGAAAACCAACCTGTGGCTTTCAATAATAACATTCTTGGAAATTATTCAGCCGAATCATTCTTTGGAAATTTTAATGCCCAACAATCACCTTTTTCTGTAAATAGCTTCACTTCACAAGTTGAAAACTTCTCACATTCCAATACTTCAAGATGTGTTAATATTGCCGATCAATCTGTAAATAATTTTGTAGATAAATCTTTATTTTGGTCTTTGTATTTTGATAGATCAAGGTCCAATGATGGTGCAGAAGCAGGATGTATTTTAGCTAGTCCGGAAGGGGAAAAAACTATGTTGTCATGCAGACTAGAATTTGAGTGTACAAATAACACCACAGAATATGAAGCTTTGATTCAAGGACTTTACAAAGCAATAGGCTTGAATGTTAAATATCTGAAGGTATACGGTGATTCTGAAATTGTCATCAGGCAAGTTAGGAATACTATTCATTGTCTTTCAAGTCATATTAAACATTACCAAGCCCTTGTTCAAAGTCTTACAACTCACTTTTTAGCATTCAATATTTCCACTATTCCAAGATCTCAGAATTCAGCAGCTGATTTATTAGCTAATGTTGCTTCTAAGCTCCTTCCAGCTGAGGATTATAGTCCAGATAGGTTTTCAATTGAAGTGATATTTTGACCATCTGTCCCTGACAATGTAACCAATTGGCGAGTATTTAATCATGATGAAGACATCCTAAACTTCTTAACTTCGGATAAATCTTATGATGATCAGATAATTGATGAAAGTGATCATGATCTTCAAATAAAATAAGAAAACAATGAAAATTCCATTCCAAAATCTGTGGTTAAGCTTGAAGATCTCTATGATATCAAAGATAGATTAAAAAATGTTACTAATACCAAACTTCAAAGTTCTACTTTAAAGTTTGAGTTAATAAATCTTGGTACTGAATCTAAACCACAAAATGTCAATCTAGGTCTCGAGCTAACACCAGAAGAAAGGTGTGCTTTCATCAGACTTCCAAACAAATACAAAAGTGTTTTTGCTTGGAATTAAGAAGATTTAAGAACTTACAATACTTCTATCATTCAGCATACAATTCCAATGATCTCCGATGTAAAACCGATGCAACAAAAGTTAAGGAAAATTCATCCCAACTTGGAAATTCAAATTAAAACAGAGTTGAATAAAATCTTGAAAGCTAAAATTATTTTCCCGATTAGACATTCGAATTGGGTTTCAAATCTGGTACCTGTTAGAAAAAATAATGGAGACATTAGGATTTGTATAGATTTTAGAAATCTCAATAAGGCGTGTCAAAAGGATAATTTCCCACTACCTACAATGGAGCAGATACTTCAAGCAGTAGCTGGTTCTGAATTAATGTCTTTTCTTGATGGTTTTTCAGGATATAAGCAGATATTGGTGCATCTAGATGATAGACCGAAAACTACATTCAGAACCAAATGGGGAACATATGCCTACCAAAAAATGCCTTTTGGTTTAATAAATGCTGGAGCTACCTTCCAAAGAGCCATGGATATAGCTTTCAAAGGTTTGATTAATAAGTCAGTTGTTGTCTATCTGGATGACATAACTGTCTTTTCAAAGAAAATAACTAACCATCTACATGATTTAAAACAGATCTTTGAACGATGTAAAAGGTATGGCATTTAATTAAATCCAAAAAAATCATTCTTTGCTCTTAATGAAGGGAAACTTTTAGGATTTATTGTGTCTAAAGATGGCATATATATTGACCCTAACAAAATAATGGAGATTTCTGATATCCCTTTGCCACATAATAAGAAATCCATGCAGTCATTTTTAGAGCAGATAAATTTTGTAAAAAGATTTGTTCCTGATTTTTCTCATATAGTCTTACCTCTATGATTAAGAAGAATTCAATTTTCAAATGGGGACATAAAGAAAACGAAGCCTTTGATTCAATCAAACAGGGAATTATTAATGCTCCAACATTGAATACTCCTAATTTTTCTAATCATTTAATTTTGTACACTCTAGCCACTAAAACATCTTATGTTGTTGTTTTGACATAACTCAATGATCAGCAAATTGAAGCACCTATCTCTTTCTTTAGTTCAAATCTGCAAGGAGCTGAACTTAACTATCCAGAAGTAGAAAAACAAGCTTTTGTTGTGTTTAAATCTATCAAACACTTTAGGTCGTTTCTCCTAAAAACGCATACAAAAATCATTGTCCCATTTTCTGCAGCAAGACAATTGCTAGTACAAAGGGAAGTAGGAGAAAAAAGAGCCAATTGGGTAACAGCCTTATAGGAATATGATATTGATATTAAACCAGCTCAAATTGTTAGAGGACAAGGTTTTTGCAGGTTATTAGCAGGAGCTTCCAATATTCCAGAACATCAAGATCAAGATAATACTTTTCAAGTAAATGAGATAAGTATCATAAATTATGAATCCCAATATGCTGATCTAATATTTTACTTAAAATATGGGTATGATCCTCCTAATCTCAGCTATAAAAGCAAGTGTGCTTTAAATTTCAAAGTTAAAAACTTTGAAATCATTGATGATGTGTTATTCAGAAAAAATTATGATTCCATTTTTCTAAGATGTCTAGAAAAAACTGAAGCACACAAGGTTTTGCAAGAATTACGTGATGGACCAGCAGGTGGACATTTTGGAGGAGACACTACAGCTCACAAGATAATTCATGCTGGATATTGGCCTACTTTGTTTAAATATGCCCATGACTATGTGAGGAAAGGTAAAACTTTCCAAACTGCCAATGGAAGACAACGGAAACCAGCTTTTCCTTTACAACCAGTAAACATTGAGCAACCATTTGGACAATGGGGACTTGATATTATAGGAGAAATTGTTCCACATTCTTCCAAGAAACACAAATACATCCTTACAGCAACGGATTACTTTACAAAATGGGTAGAATTAATTCCTTTAAAGGTAGCCAATTCTGATGCAATCATTGAATTCATTGATTAATTCATCATTACCAGGTTTGGTGTACCTAATGCCCTTGTTTTTGATAATGCATCTTATTTTTCTGGAAATAGTATAATGGAATTTGCTCTCAAAAGAGGTTTTAAATTAAAATATTCTGCAACTTATTGCCCCCAAGGTAACGGTTTGGCTGAATCAACTAATAAAAATATCATTAAAATTATCAAAAGAATTGTTGATCAAAATCAAAAGAATTGGCATAAGTCTTTGATTTTTGCACTATGGGCCGATCGTATAACTCAGGAGTCTTCAATAGGTACTTCACCTTTTAATCTTGTATATGGGAAAGAAGCCATAATACCTTCAAACCTAGCACTCCCATCTCTATCCCTAGTACAATTTATTGAAGAAAATCCTTCATCTTCTGTCAAACTAAGATTTGATCAAATCCTCAAATTAGATGAAGAAAGGGAAAAACCCAAAATCACTCATGATAAACATCAACAACTTCTAAATTCTTCTTTTGATGCAAGTTCTACTGCATCTAAAACATTACAAATTGGTGATCTTGTTTTGAAATGGGACAAAGCACATGAAGATAAAGGTAAACATACCAAATTTCAAAAGATGTGGCTTGGACCATTTCAAATCATTGAAAAGATAGGCTCATCTACTTTCATATTGCAAGATCTAACAAGAAAGAGAGAGTCTCTTCCTGTGAATGGGCTTATTTTGAAAAAATTATTTTCTTAAGAAGGTAACCCCTTATCTGTATATATTCATTATGCAAGTTTGTTTGCTTTAAAAATAACGTTGTAAATAGTCTTCCATTGGCCTTTTACTATTGAAAATATCTTTTGAAGAAAAATTGTGAATACATGCTTTTATAGATAGAAATTTTTAAGGAGGTTACAGTTTGGGAAAAGTTAAATAAAATACCAAACTCTAAGAATTTAGTTAAAGTTTGTAAAATCTTCCAAAACCTTGAAAATATTGTAAATAATTCTAAGTTTATAAAGTAGAGAGAGGTTATTTATAAAAAAGTAAAGACTTTTTTCAAAAAACTTGGCACCTAAAACTCTAAAAAGTCATCCATTAACTCTTGAGGAGAGAATCATTCACCCCATCCACCAAGTTTATGATTTTTAGAGTATAATTCTAAAAATATGTCTGATATGAAAGATAAGAGGTCTCATCACGAGCCTGCTTACCATGATCATAGGGAAGTAAACAAACTGACATTTCCAATATTGCATATCAAAACAGGGTAATGGCTTATAATAATAAGACAAGGGGTCTCATCACCAGCCAGCATGTTCAGTTTTGTTGCAACTGGTGAATGGCATTGCTATCAGCTGGCTCTCAAACCAGGACAATGGCTTTTAAGTTAAAAGAGTAAAAAACAAAAGATAGAATATCTTTATGGGTTTATCTTTTAAAAAGTTATATTCTTAGATGGATGGGATAATGAATGATTAATGGTTAAATGTAACCCTGTAAAGACTATAGACGTTTGCTGGCAGCAGAGGCACTACCTGTGACAAAAGAGTAAATTCCAAAGCTAAGTTGGAGAAGCCCCCTAATTTATCTTTATCAACCAATCAAAGCTTGATGAAACAAAAAATGTTTTTATTTTTAAGGGATTAAACAGAAATTGCAAGTGATTCTTATTTTATTCAGAGTTAGATTTTATCTAATTTTTCTGGGATAGTTTTATTTGTCCTCAAAACTTTCTACTTACAAAATATTTAATTATCGTTTTATTTTTTCAGAGATAATTTTTTCTCCCAGTGAATTGCCAATTGTTGTGTTGTACAAACAACCCTCCCCATTTCAAATTTTTATATTAATTTTTAATAAGAAATGGGTCCCCTTTTTCTTTGAATAGTTATAGAATCAATAAAATGTTTTGAGGAAATCCGATATATCATGAAAAAGAATCGAACCCCAACGAAAAAGGATTTATTTAAAAAAAAAAATAAACATAAAGGCCTTTATCTCATTTTGCATATTCAAATTTTAGAATCAAATGTGTTATCATTCAACCCCGATGCGATTAAGAAATCGTAAAAGCACATATCGCATCGAACATGAGTTTAAGTCTTCCACTTTGAAAATTTCAGATGCGATGAACCCAATCGTAATCGCAAATCGGGGAAATCACATTCTTATACATCTTTTTGAAAAGCTCCGATGCGATAAGCCCGATCGCAATCGCGAATCAGTAAAGTCATATCACAATTGATTATGAGTCCCTTTTAAAAAGCTCTGATGCGATAAGCCCGATCGCAATTTTGAATTGGTGAAATCATATCACATCTTCATGCATTCTTTTTCTGATGTGATAAGTTAAATCGAAAATCGCTCATCGCTAAAAACGCATAATTCATATACAAAGATACTCCACTAAAAATATGCGATGCGATATCATTATTTCATAAAAGCGCTCCTCAATGAAAAACATAAAATAGACCATTTGTACAAGAAATGCCAATAATTTTATATGATTTAAAAGGAATCGCGCCATCCATGCCAACTCAACAATAATCGCAAATTGCAAGTCTAAAATGGGAATACTTAAACCTGATATTTGAAACTTTCGATCTCCGATATACGATTATCGTTGATCGGAAAATCTTAAAAAGTTATGGTATAAACGCTTTAAAAGGACCGTTATGAATGTTCTACAAGACAACTTACAATGGCATTAAAATCTCACATTATACAAGGAAATCATTAATAGATAATCATGGTTGAATTCCGTCGTGGATTTGATATTCAATGGAATAATATTTCTTTAATCCATCATCTTTATTGTGATTAAATGACATTAGCTCCTCTCTGTTTGGTATTCATTCTTAAATATAATTTTTCTGTCATTCTCCTAATCTGTTCCATTTTGCAGACCTGAGAAAAACCTACGAGTTAAGAAAATGTCTAAGAAATCCAAGAGAGCGAAGGTCCCCGTAATTCCAAAAGAGCAACCAGCTAAATTGGTGTTAGTAACTGATACAACCTATCTGTGTCTTGGAAAAAATTCATGGGAAGGAGTTTATAATCTACTAGAAGCAGAAGATCCAACTATAATATCAGAAGAATAGCCGGAGGCAGATTCAGATAAAAAATCAAAAAGCACTCTTAAGGAATTGGCAAGCTCCTATCTTCATAAAGTAGCAGCTCGTAAAAATGTTCTCCCATATAATGAATTAGTAAGATGGGTTATAGAAAGCATCAATATAATAGACAGAGCATTCTTTACGTCAGATGGAAGGATGTTCGGGTCTTTCAAAGTAGAAGACATCAAGAAGATGTATCACTTACCAGACCCTCAACAAATCTACAATAAAGCATTTTCGGAAGACTTCGCCAAAAAAAATTAAGTGGAGTCAAATCCCATTAGAGATTGGAGGAATTTTCCTGAAAAACATAAGCACGAATCTTCGGGTATGTACTCCGTAGAATCCTTGGTGTCCCCTTATTGCTATGCTGCAGCTATGATGTGTAGATTATTTGGAACTGTCAACTCTGAAAATTTTTCTATTGAGATGGTACCCTTAATTGAAGCTGCTGTTAATTCCTACATTATGGATTGGGCAACCATTTTATCTGATAAAATGGAAAGCAAAATCCTCGATTATAGGAAAATTAGGTTTGTAACTACCTGGATAATACCCCCATTTTATATGAGTGCCTATAGCATTGACACTATATGTTTCAACTCTGAATTCCCTATCTTAGGCTGGAAATGGACTCCTCAAAGCCCAATTCCTATCCACATTAATCAAAAATATATGTGGAAGTCCTATTATAAAGACCACATATACAGAATTTGTCATGGATTCACCTTGCCAGTTCATCAATTTATATTCAATAAACCCGCTCCAAGGTTATCCGATGAGGCTAGCATTGACCTAACCTCAATCAGAAGCTGGTTTGGAGAAGAAAAAATCACCTATATCCGAATATTTGGAAGTATCACTGATCCTCATGTTCTTCCCTTATACATACCCGATAAATTATTGGCCCGAGAAATAGCTTATCAAATAATGGAGAAAGGGATGTCTAGAAGCCTAAAAAATTCTAAGAAGCTTATGTGGCCTACATTTCCCCTCCGATGTGGATCTTTTTCTCTACATGATTTTAAACATGCAGAGAAAGAAGCCCAAAAAATAAAAGACCTCAGATTCGTAACCATCCCCAAAAGACAGTATAATCCGAAAAAAGTTTCCTTTAACTTTACATCCATGGTACAGGTTGCCAAATTTGAACATGAAGATGTTGATTTTGATGATCTATTTTCCTCAGCTGGAGGATTTTCACAGGTTAAACATTTAGCAAATTTAAAGTTTGGAGCAAGTGGCATGGAAGAGTTCTTACAGTTCAGAAACAATGGACTACTCATAGTACCTCTTGATCAGTTGAGAACTACTCTACTGCAACAGGAAGAATACAGAGAAGAAAAGAACACTGAAATAGAGCAGGAAAAGGAAAATACAGGCAATAAGGCTGATATTCAAACTGAATAGGAAAAGACAGGTAAAAAAGATGGTGATTCCCCTGAAATGGATACACATGATCATTAAAATTTATTAAAAGAATGGGAACAGTTTGATTGGCAGATCAAGGGCCAGAACGATTCTCAGAATGTGTCTACAATGCAATCACCCGCAACACAAAAACTCATGATGACTAGTGTTACAGTGGAAGGAACACTCGGCAATACTAATACCCAAGATGTTGAGATTATCCCAGAAAATCCTTCTGAAGAAATTGTATTAAAGATTGAATATTACCACCCCTGGATGTCTTCTACAGTCCAAAGCATAGGGATGTAGTTAGAAAACAAAGGAAGAAAAGGAAAATCGATCAAGGGCCATTTTCATTTCCCCAAGTTGAATTAATGAATGTTGTCTAGAAGGACTCTGAAGTTAATCCTTCAGAGGATTTAACCAAATTGTCTCAATATGCAGGAGCCTATATGGCAGCGATGATAGACAAAGCCTCTGAAGTCAGTCAATTGATTAAGGAAAAATATCAAAAGATAGCGTTGTTGGAAGAAAAGGCAACAACAGATCAACTGAAAATATCACAGCTAGAACAGCATCTGATTAAAGAAAAACAAAATATTGAGCAGCTTAAAGAGAAATTGAATATTGAAAAGCAAAAGCTTGACCAGCAAGCTATACATAAAGAACAACAGCTGTATCAAGAGTTAAATAAATTACAGGTGATGCTTCAACAAGACAAGATGGCCAAAGAAGAACAGAGTGTCGTGTTACAAGCACACATACAAAGATTTAAGGATTATCCTGAACTGGATCAATTTAAAATAGAGGCTCTCGAATTAAGTAAAATGTTGTCACAACAACTTGATATTATATGTCATAAAATATCACTAGCTGACCCTCTATGTGAAATAGCAACATCACTTATAGAAAAGGCAGTAAATACGAGGTTAGAATTTGAAGATGCTGATGAGAAAATTTCGAGATTCCTCACATGGAAAGACACAGACCAAGGCATACTTGCAAATCTTCCCAAGATTCAGGAATCACACAAAGAAATTTTATTTGTAGAATGGGAAACACAGTTGATCAAGGAAGAACGGGCAACCTCCAGATCAAGAGCTGTAATGAACAGTTTAGTGCAATTAATCAATGACAGTTTGTATGCAGCTAACCAGATTTCCGATTGTATCCCAGGGAAGCTACCAAAGGTCAAAGAAATAGAGAAACAATGGAAGTATGACTTAGCCAATAAGGACCAACAGATCAGTGCAATACAAGGAATCACATGGGACACATTATGGTCCTATTTGGTTAAGCCACATAGCCAGCAGATGACTACAAAATGCCTCTCTAATGGCATCAGTTATATCACCCCAGAGCTTTCGGATGCCACATATACCAGCCAGCTACATTCCTGATTGAGTCATCCTCCAGAGGTGAAAGATATGCTATCAATCTGCCAGCTGTGCACACCAGACATGAAAGAAATACAATGAACCTGTTTTATTGGAGATTGTAATTCTATTTTTATGAAATTAGATCTACGATTTTTAGCGATATTTTAGATAGTTTGTTTTAAGCTTATTATTATTTAAACCCCTTTCATGTATTTAGAAATGGTCCTCAATTTGTATTAATTTTTGACTTGAGAAGTTACATTTTTGTACTTCTGAATACATTATTTTTATTAATGGTGGATCACATTCTGCGATTTTATGAGGAAATTGTTTTCAAGAATATGCATTTTTGTTCTTCCTGAAAGTTGTTCTAAGTAAGAAAGCGAGATCGGAGTGTTATTTGCATCAAGAGGTTACAAATGTATCTGGTATTTTTATCATAATCATGTTGTTCAATTTTCTTTATGCAATGAAACATTACTTTTGAAAATTGCTATTGTTTACATATATATGCCTGTGAAACAATTCTTTATTATATCATTTCTGAAAATTTAGAATTGTCATATTTCAAAATATATGTGAGAAATATAAGTAAATTAGTGCGATATGTTATCATCATTACTTTGTTTAACTTCTTAAACAAAGTAATTATTATATGTGTATACACCTTTCTTTTGGATGAATAAGCCATCTATATGATTATTCATTTAATCGGAACAAATCCAGAATCGCATTTATTATATGATACCCGGGTTTAACTAGAATTATTTGTATTTATTTAAATTTATAGATTAGATTAATAATTACTTCCATTACCCATTATATCAACAACCAATCATCAACCCATATATTATTGGGAAACTGGTCCCATATTATCCAATCGGAGCCACTATCCCAAACGGAAAAGGTGTTGTACTAAGGTCCAGACCGGGTGGTTTTCCCCAATGTAAAAGAAATCTTTGTTTATGAAATAAAACTTAATTGAGCTCATAAGACAAAATTGATCTAAAAATGAAAAGAGAAATATTCTAAAACGTATCTCACAATATCTGATCTATGATAAACTTCTACTGCATGAAGAGGAAATAAACTGATCTATGATAAAGTACCTCTGCGTTTTAACCATCTAATAATTAAATCTATGAAAGAAACAGAGCATCTACTCTAGCGTGACAATATTTTGGAGATAATGATAATAGTAAATGAAATAACAATCATAAATCTAAAAATAATTGCAATGGAAATAACACTGAAAACAGAGCATGCATCCATACTACAACACACTATAAACACATAAACATTTGAGCTATGCAATGACAATTAAATAACAAAAATGAAATGAAAACCTTTTATGTTGTAGGGGCCCTCCACAACAAATGGCTTGAATCTACTCCTTACGAACTTCACATTAGAATTCTAGAACGCTTCTTCATTCGATTAATGGATAAAGAAAAAAGTTTTAAAAGATGTCACAATCTCGCAATCATTCACATCCTTTACACAATTACTTAGCCTTCTATTTATAAAAGCCCGGCATTAAATGTTTTGAGGCTTTTACGCCTTCTAAGACTGAGAAAATTTTATCTATAACTCTGAACAGAAATGAGAATTTCGCTGCTTCACTATTTTCCACATGGAAGAGAAAATCGTGAAGCTCAGACTTCCTCGCTCGCTTGCTCCAGCTCTGAGTTGACTTCTCCTTTGACCGTGTTCTTTGGCGATTTTTTGCTTGATTCTGGACAAATGAATAGGATATGATCCATGACCAGATCATATGTCAACTTCCCATATATTTTGTTGCTCAATTAATACCTTAGAACCTTTCGAACCATGGAGGTGGCTACAGAAACAAAGTTTGGCTGCAGAATTCTATTAATTCCGTAGCAAAAAACAAATTTCATTCTAATAATAAGGAACAATTGAAAATATGAAAAATATATCATTAGGATACCTTACCAAGTCAAAATGTGCATTCAACACTTGTTTTGAGCATATGGTGTTGTGAGAAAGAAAGAAAGATAGTGAAAAGGAGTGTCAAAATTGAGGTAGTCTTGAGGCTCCACAAAGACTATGATTGGTTCAAAACACTCGAATTGGGTTGATCTCTTTTGGGATTTTTATTCAACTGGTTCTTTGTTTTCTCCTCGATATTTTGGTCCCCATTCTTGTTTTTCATCTACATTCAAACCCCCATATTCTCCAAATATCCCCAGATTTATATTCAAGGCTACCATGAGCAGGCTTACATTGCGGTTGATATTCGTGCCTTGTTGTTCCAACCACATAAGCCTCACCTCTACAGGATCATGAGGTTCATTTAAATATTCGTCGCCCATGATTAGGGTTTTATGATTTTCTAGATCCCTCAATATCCAAAAATACCCAAAGAAACTATTCCACTAGACAATTCGTCACAACAAATATGATAATAATATATTAAAAGATGGAAATTTAACACTATTACACATTTTATTAAAATTCTAGATTTGTATATTTTGTCAGGCCAGGAGGTAACTCCAGAAAACTGAAGATGCATTAGATGGAGATTGTGTGTGTACTTATACATGGAGGTGATACTATTGGGATTCACTTCACAATGTCTCTTGACCTTCCTTATTTACTAAATTACAATAATATACAATCTCACCCAATCCCTTAGGATTAGATGTCAACATTCCCCACTTTAATTTTAAGGGATTTTGGTGAGTCCAAGCATCGTTCGGAACTTTTCAAAATTTTCTCTTCCAAGCGCTTTGATGAAGATGTCTGCAGTCTGCTCATTTATGGGACAATGGCGTAGATGGATAGTTTTGGCCTCAACATGATGTCGAATCAGATGGTGGTTTGTTCGATCATGGAACTTTGGGTTCTTGGACATAATATTGCAGAATTGTTTTCGATAATGAGTGGTGTTGAATGCATTTGTTTCATCTGCAAATATTCTAGGATTTTCCTGAGCCACACAATTTCCTTTATCGCTTCATCTGTTGCCACATATTTTGCATCGGTTGTGGAATCTGCTGGAACTCACTATTTGCGTGATCTCCATGAGATAGCTCCTGATCCAAGACTCATGGTATAACCTAAAGTAGACATCCCAGTTTATTTGTCCCCATCAAAGTCTGAATCAGAGTATCTGATCAAGCTGAAGTCTCCTACCTGTGTATATTTGAGTCCAAAGTCTTGATTCCCCTTCAAGTACTTTAGAACTCTTTTTGTAGCCGACCAATGTCCTTCACAAGGTTTTTTCATAAACCTGGAGAGGATTCCAACAACAAATAAGATGTTTGGTTTGGTGGTATTTAGGTAGATAAGACTCCCTACAAGTTGTCTATACTTCGTTGCATCCTCGAATTCCTTCCCTTCAATGGATGTGAGCTTCAAGTTTTGTTCCAATGGAGTGGTTAAGAGATTGCTTTCATCCATGCCAAACTTGTTCAAAAGATCTCCAATGTACTTCTTTTGAGAAAGGAATATAAATTTAGGATGTTGAGTTACTTCAATACCCAGATAGTAATGAACATATCCCAAATCATTCATTTCAAAACCTTTCTTCAAATCTTTCTTTATGGATGCAATATAACACTCATTGTTCCCTGTCATCAAAAGATCATCTACATACACCACAAGATATACAATATTTTTTTCCAACTTTTTTAACAAACAAAGTTGCATCATCAATATCAAATTGTTTGAAGTTAAGTTTCAGAAGATTCTCAGTTAATTTCTCAAACCAGGCTCACAGTGCTTACTTGAGTCCATACAAAGATTTTATAAGTTTGCATACTTTGTGTTATTGGCCCTTCACAACAAGTCCTTCTAGCTAGGAGATAAAAAATTTCTCCTTTAGATCTCCATTCAAAAAGGCGGTTTTGACATCCATCTGATGGACTTTCCATCCCTTCTGAGCTGCTAGGATAAAGAGTGTCCGGATGGCAGCCCATTTTGCTGTCGGGGAAGAACTTTCTTCATAATCGACCCCTTCTTTCTGTGAAAAATATTTTACCACAAGCCTAGCTTTGTGCTTGTCAAGTGAGCCATCTTCTTTGTTCTTGTTCTTGTAGACCCACTTGCAACCAATTGGTTCGGTTCCCAAAGGAGGATCAACCAACTTCCAAGTGCCATTCTTTATCAAGGCATCATACTCCTTTTGCATCACTTCATTCCATTCCACATGAGAAGTGACTTCTTTGAAGGAAGTTGGAAGACAAATTCAATTCACAATTATAAGAAGTATCCATATCAATAGGTGAATCAGAATTATCTATGTCACCTCCGTTTTGTCTGGTGGAACTTCTTGTTCCTGTCTTTCCAACCTCATCGGGACGAACGCTTTCTAGTGTCTTTGTCAGCCATTTTGGGGGACCTTTCTGAGATGGCCCAGGCTACTCATTTGACCGAGTTAGAATGGAATCAAGATTCAATCTCTCAATTATGTCAATCACATCATTCAAGGTGTCATCCGTGGTTGGTTCTTCATGTGGGGGAGAGAGTGCTTCGGAAAATGATTACACAGATTGATTCAGTATAGGAATCCCCCCTTCAAGATGTTGAATCTGATTATCAAATTAATGAAAATACTTTGCATGTGTGAATCTATCCAGGCGATCAAGTTTCGCTCAACAACATTGTCAGTCTTGGAAGATTCAAGGAATGTGACATCTATTACTACTACAAAATTCTTATTGACTTCATCATAGAGACGATATCCTTTGGAGGAATTGGAATACCCCTAGAAGATACATTTTCAACTTCTAACACCAAGTTTATTCCTTTTTACCTTAGGTATCAAAGCATAATAGGTGGAACCAAAGACCCTGAAATGCTTTACCAAAGGAATGTGGCCATGCCACATTTCATAAGGAGTTTTGTTTCTGATTGAATTTGAAGGACACCCATTCTTTATGTATACATCACATAGAACTGCATCAGCCCAAAACATCAATTTTACATTCTTAAAAAACATCATGGAGCGAACCATATTTAAAATTGTCCTGTTCATTCTTTCAGTTACACCATTCCATTGGGGAGTATAGGGCACAATTTTTTTTTATTTTTGATCCCATGTTGACTAAGCTAGTTTTCAAATTCGTTTAAAGTGTATTATTTTCCATTATTAGTGTGAAAAGAGACAATATGAGTTTGTGCATCATTTTCAATCCATGCATGAAAATTCTTGAATGTTTTAAAAGCATCATATTTGTTATTCAATAATTAAAGCCAACACATTCTGGTTTAATCATCAATAAATGTCAGCATATATTTATTTCCATTTGCAGAAGCAATAGGCATAGAGCCACATAAATCTGAATGAATAAGCTCAAGTTTTCTATGTGCTCTGGAATGTGAATCATGAAATGGCTATTTTCTATGTTTTCCTAGAATACAAGCATCACATTGCTTAAGTTTCCTAGGAATTGTAGGCAGTCCAGTAACACCATTTTTCTTCAACAATCGAAGGTTGTCATAGTTTAAGTGTCCAAATATAGCATGCAATAAAAGAGTTAATGGGAATGTACCTTCATCATGATGTGAACTGAATGCAAATTTTTGTGCATGAGTAGAGGAACCTTGCAGCTTCAGGACTCTTCCTTCTTCTATTCCCTCCATGACAAGTGAGTGATCTGATACTTTTCTAACCTCAACCTTTCCATCAAACATGTGAATGGAGTGTCCTTGCTAGCAGATGTGGACCAAGGACAACAAGTTTCTCCTCAACTCAGGGAGGTATAGAACCTCATGTAGGAGATGACCTGGAAGACCAGGCAACTTAAGCCTGATTGTGCCAAGCCCTAATGGCTTGAGTTTGGTTTTATCTATGAAGTATACTGCTCCATAAACTTTTTCAGTAAATTCTTCAAACAAATATTTTCTAAATTTCATGTGACATGTTGCTCTTGAATCTAGCAACAACTCATTTCTCCAAGAATTAAATGAAACATCAAACAAGTCTTCAGTTAATCCATTGTTACAATGTGCTACAACATAATGAGTGGATTCAGGTGCTTTACCTTTGTCTCTGTCATGATTTTTACCTTTTTCTTGATTTCTTTGCTGCTCAATTTTATCCCAAGGCAGCTTACATGTAGATGCATCATGCCAGTCTTTATTGCAGCGTATGCAATGAAGATCAGATTTTTCAGTTTGAGTTTGTCTGCCCCCACTTCTTCTGAAATTTCTTCTTCCTCTTCCTCTTCGACCGCCTCTTCCTCTGGAATAATCTCGAGCATGAATCTTTTCTCTATGTGCAAAACATACAGCCTCTTCAGAAGACAGAGGGGTTGTCATTTTTCCAAAAGCCTTCTCTCTTTCTGCAAAATTTTTCTCAAGGGAGTCAAAGGTGATTTTCATGAGGTTCCCACTTGCTTGCAATGACTCAAGGTAATGTGAGTTAGTGGGATACAATGCCTTAACATATTCTATGAGAGGTGTTGTGGCTCATTTGCATTTTCCTTTATTTTATTTTCAAAATACAAAAAAAAAGCATACATGGTAAAATGAAAATCCTTCATATGTGTGAAATTCATTTTATATTCGCATATTGATCAATTAATATGTTTTCGAAGCATGTGAAGGTGGGACCGAGAGTTCCAACTAATACCCGTGCGAGTTGGCGGGCGGGATTAAATCCCGTTTCATTTGATGAAGATTAGTGGGAGCTCGCGGGCACAAACAACTCGCAGGTTAGTAGGAGAGGTGCCTCCACAATTGACCCCGTTGACTAATAGTAGATCAAGAATTGATGGTTCTTGTTCACTGCAGGGGTATCATCCCGACAAATGCTTCGTACCCCCGAGCGCTCCCACAGTGACGTATGCATCCATTTGGCGATAACTCATCTGTCATTTTCATATGTACCATTACTTGTCCTTTAAGCATTAATTCAACATTAATGTTTGAACTCCATGCCATATATTTAAAGGATTCAAGTATTTCTTTCTTCTATCAGTCTCTTATTCTCAGTCATCCACGAAGTCATTCTAGTCATTCTATTTGCTTATCTCCACATACTACTGTCCACCACCCTGCATTATTCCATGTCTAAACAATCTTCCCTATCCGGCTTTGCTAGCCATACCCCTCTCATGGATACTAAGCAAGATATTAGAGACACCATCTGCACCATTCAACATTTTCCCTTCTACTAGCAAATTATCTTGAATGAGAAAAATTCCCTCATTTATTTAGCCATGGATAATTTTGGTGTTCTCTCTGCATGCATCCCTAAAACATATCTTTTTCCCAAATTTGGGCGTTGGTTAGTGTCTGCGTTGTATCCCGGTAAATGTTTTGTGATGAATTGCTTAGGGGGAAATGTTCTTCAGGTTTCAACCCAGTTAATTCACCAAGCCCTGTGTTATCCATAGTCTTAGTCTTATATCTAGTTCACTGACGAATCATTGGTAGCATTCTATGATAATCTTGCAGGACATGAGTTTAACCAAGTCATCTCCTTTTTGAAGCCGAATATAGAGCAATTTGCAGCAAATGATAAAGAATTCCGATTAGATGATTTTGACGTAGAAGTCAGGCCAGTGCTACAATCTCTGTCAAAGATTCTTGGAAAATAATATGCCGCTCAGATTGACAGGTCAGTGTTGGGATTGCTTGCCATGATGATGAAGTCTAAAGTGGTGTTGAATATTTCCTCTTACTGGAAATAGGTTTTTAATACTCAGCTCATGAGCTTATCCCTCACCGGGTCCTTCAGGTTCCCCTCACTTATCACTTATCTATTTCTGTATCAAAATGTAGAGGAATTTTTACATTTGGTTTTGAACATAATGGATGCAAATAAGAAAAGACTGTCAGTAGTTTTCTGGATTGATATAGTAAGAAATGAACCAGATGAGGGAGGGATATTTGATTTTGCTACCTAATTTATGCTAGTTTCTTATAAGGTTTTAAATGGTGTTCCTCCTCCATGCTTCCTGCCTAAAGCTCGGGAGTGTCTCTAATTAAGTAATAATTATAAATTTGGAAATTGGTTTATATATGAAGATCATTCAGAGATTAGATTATATGGAGCAAGAATAGCACCTTATAGGTTGCAAACTTTTGTCCCTATGAGGTTGTTTGCATTGGAATTTATTAGACAAGGTCTGAACGGAGATCAAGTTCATTTTGTTCCAATGAAGAAGGGTCATTTGTTTAAGTTTCCTATGTCTGTGGGTCCATTTGTAGTAAATATGAGGCAATATTTTAATGAAGCTAGCAAGATGTTAGGAGATATGCACTTGTTATTAGGTGAGAAATGGGCCTATGACCCTCACAAGGTGATTTCTAACATAAGGGTGGAAAATGGCTACTCTGCTTTCATTCATGACAGTAAGCCTAAAATTGAAAAATTGTCTAATTAATTTTTTGCAGATTCTGTTAGTTCCAGCATACAAATCCCCATCATCTCAGAGAAATTGAGCAAAATAAGTAAAGAAACAACTGTTGATTCTTAATATGAGGAACAGAGGGCTGAGAAGAGGGCAAGAATGACTAAAGAAATACCAAGCACTCAGCGTAGTCTCCTCCTTCAATTAGGAGATGAACAGAATGTACCAACTTCACCTACAAGACATGAAGATGTTCAAGATCAAGTCCCTCTGATCGAGCAGGTTTTTTCTCAGATTGTAGAGAGGAATCAAAAGATGAAAGCTATTATGGAAGCGCAAGCATAATATAAGATTACTCCTGACCAAAATAGATTATTTACTGCCATGGAATTAGAAAAGGATCACCCATCTAAAATGATAGTAGGGTCATAAAGTAGTTTTAAAACTGTTAATTTGACTGTTGATGTGAAGAAAAATCCTTTACCTAATAAATTTAATTTACATATGCAGAGAAGGAAATTGATTGTTAATGATTTAACCAAGTCTAGTGCAGCTGCTCAAAACGCAGAACATGTGATAGGAAAATTGATCAAGCAGTTGAAATTAGAAAAGGTTAAAACAAGGGCTCTATCAACTCAGAATGAAGAATTGAAAAATATAATTGTAAATATTGGAGTGAATCCTAATGATAAGTCGGTTGTACAAAAAATGTTACAGAGTTTTGAGACAGAGATAAATGTGCTGAAGAAGAAATTAAAGTTGCCAACTGGAGAACACTCAATCGCAGCAGAGGTAGCATAGGTTGAGAATGAGAAATAAAATCATTTAAAACAATTTTTACAAAAAGAGGAGGAGATCTCTAAGTTAAAGGAGTATGTCCTTAACTTGCAAACTCAAATTGATTCTCATTCTTGTACTATAGTCATGCCATCCGAAACTGATGATCCAACAACAAGATTATCCCAGTTAAGTACAGAGTTGAAGATGGAAGAAAAGGATCTCAAGAAGGCTCAGAGCGACTTGGAGACAGTGACAAATATAATGCAGGCTCAAGAAGGAGAAGTTAATAATTACAGATCAGATTTTTAGACAACTAATAATGAGATCAAGGGTTTAAAGGAAATTTTTTAAGGAAATGTAACTATGATCCAAGCAAAATACATTGTATGGAATGAGATCATTGAAGCTATGAGAACAACTTGGGATTCCCTGAAAATAGTGTCAGAGGAAAATAACATTATCAGAGACTTAGAGGAAAATGTTATGGCAGATAAACAGAAGACTCTTAACATAGCTTTATGAGCAAATAATTTCATTGATTTCATCAATTCTAAAATAGATCAAGAGATGGAAGAAAATGAAATTAAATACATAACATTATGTGTCCTAGAGATTAATAAGTTGATTCTAAAAAATTATTGTAGGAAGTCAGCAGAGAATAAGTTGGCAGAGATTAAACAAGTTGTAAACATGTTTGATTAGATATTCGACAAAAGGGCCAAAGCAGGATTGCCTTCATGCTGGGATATCAAAGGTGGTCTTTTATCATGGGATTCCTATGAGCCACTGTTAGTGCTAGCGAAGAGTAAAGTTGATAATACCGATGAGAAGACCGCTATCCTGAAAGGAGCTACAATTTTTAATTTCTTGCAGAGGCATTTTCAATTGCTTTGGATGGTAAAGACTTTGTTCACAGAACGACCTACTATCAGGAGGATCACAACCTTCTCGCTAGAATATCATAAATTGATCAATACTCCCAAAAATAGCATCGAGATATAGAAGAAGTGCAAAACATGGATGAATGATCCACCTGGTGACACCTCAGCGTCACAGAAGGACACGTCAACAAATCCGGAGAATATAGTGGCATCCAATCAAATTAAAATTCAACAAATAGATTGAGGCTTTAGTTTTAATTATATTTTTTAAAGATGCATATTGTAATGAAGTTTTTAATTTCCATGTAATAGGTATTTTATGCACTTTTAGGTAGTTCGAATAATTACAATTAGTTTTCAACAGTTACAATGCTTTGCATTGTATTTAAAGTAATGAAAAAGAAAGAGGAGGGTTCCGAGTTTTGGACCTCTAGATGACTGTAAATTTTGTACTGAATTTTCTGAAAATTAATGAAAGAAGATCAAGTTTCTTGCATCTGTTGATGTTGATGTGTTTTTTCCAGTTTCATCATATATTTATTCTTCTATGAATGAGGTGAAGTAATGTAGCTGCAGGCCTCTTTTTACATTTGTAAGTAAGAGTTAAATGTCCTTAATGTGCGCTCCTTCACTCCAACTATTTTGTCTCCATTAAGTTTCTTCTGAGATTTAAAGTGATAGATTATGTTATTCAGCATATCATTTTAAGTTTCCTTTCCATTTTCTTCCTTCCATTTCAATGAATATCAGCAGATAATGGCATTGTGAAGGCTTTCATTATATCAGATTATTAAGGGTTATAAATAATTAATTTCAAAGGTGTTAAACAAAGACCATATTATATCTTAACTTTGTGACATACATTTATAAATGTCTTGAGCATTGATTCCTTACCACAACCAAGGGATTGTTTCTTGAGATACAACATTTTTTGGTGCCATTGCCAGGGAGTGAAGAAGCGAAGTTCATTTCCCTAGGTTTTCTTTCTATTTCCTCTGGTTCTTCAGTGAGGAGGAAATATTCGGCTTTGTTTATTCTTTTCAGGATTATGGCTTTCAAAAGGCCACACACGAGGTCGGATACCTCGCAGCAGAAAGTACCTACTTTGTCAGATCCAGAAAAAATGGTTTCTAAAAATCCTACACCTGATCCTACATTGTCTACTCCTAGAAGTAGTTCTCATAATCCCTTATTTGAAGATATTTCCAAGAAACTCTCTTTCTTGGACCAAGATTCTCCTTCCACACCCACTCAATTTCAAGAACCCAAGATAGAAGAACATTCTTTCGAATCTGTTTCTTTTACCTTTAAACAAGCTCAACCAAATATAGCTGTTGGTTCTTCTGCTATCGTTCATCAACCCACTCCCATATCAACCTTATCACCACCTTCATTCACTTTCACAGCAGGTTCATCAACCTCAACCACCCAAGGACCAATTAACCAAGGTGTCATTATGGCAGCACCAACTTTCTTAATGAATAGATATGCACCTTTAAATCTTCCACAACCAATGAATTCCATGCCTCAATAATACCTCAAATTACTTCCTTGTTTCACTAGAGGAGATGAAGTAACTGCAGAACAACATTTACCTTTGTTTTGCACTTTTGCAGAGAATTTAAATGTTAAACATCTGGACGTTGTGATGATACTATTTGTGCAGTCCCTAAATGGAGAGGCTAGAAAATGGTTCAAAATTTTTCCAAATGATTCGATAAATAACTGGGATGAGTTGGAAACTCAATTTACTCAGAGATGGGGAGAAAAGAGAGATCGTGGTTACTTATTTATAGATTTTAATGCAATTAAAAGAAAGCCCAATGAAAACATTTCTGAGTTTGTAAAGAGATTTAACAAATTGTGCAATAGTTTACCTATTGAGATGAAGCCCCCCCTGTTGGAGTAAAGGTAGTTTTTGCTGGGAATTTTGAAGATGACTTTAGTTTTACATTGATTGAAATAAGAGCCCCGTCTCTCGAAAAAATACAAACTAATGCATTGGAGATTGAGGCTAAAATGACTGCAGCTGGAAAAATTAAAGAGAAGCAGTCAGTTCAAGATAAGGGAAAAGCAAAGGAAGAATCACCACACGATCAAAGAATTGATGATATGACAAAGGTGATCAAAAATTTATCAAATAAGCTAGTGAAGATGGATTTAGAAAGTAAGAAATCCCAAGGACCTGCACAACAAAACAGAGGAGGATTCAATCCTCAATTCAGAAAACAACCCCTGCAAATTTTGCAGAGGGAAAGAAGAGATCAAGACCAAGTTCAAGCACCATTGTACATTGAAGAAACACCTGCACAATCAGCAGGGGATGATAAAAAATAAGTCGAAGATCAAATATCTACTATATACATAAGAGAAGATGAAGAAGAGGAAGAATGTGAAGGAGAATATGTTGAAGCAGAGGTGTCTTTTGATCAAGATGAGATGGATGAGTATTGTAGTCAATTTACAGATTTTATACAAGTTGAGTTGCTTAAGAAGTATGATTTGAGATCTGGAAAAAGATCAAGGGTACAAGATGATGAATGTGAACAAAAAGATTATGTTCCTTATCCAATGGTGACTCCACCACAAAAGAACTTAGTAACACAAGCAGACAAAGGAAATTAGCCTGTGAATTGAGTGAACGAAACAGAAGTGCAACAGGCTTAATCCTCCAAAAGCAAGTCTGTTGATACTAATATTTTGGAGAAGGTAGTTCTTGTCCCTGAACAGGTTTCAAATCCTAGAAGAATTGAAGAAGAACCTAAGAATAATGTCAAGCATATTCAAGCTTTCAGTCTATCAAAAGAACTAGATAAGGTCAAGATTCAAGTACCTCTCCTTGAATTTGCTAAGACATGAGCTTATAAAAAAGAAATTGTTGAATTCATTAATCTCTCACAGATTGAAGACATAGGTGATACTGTAAATTTTCAAGAATAAAAGCCAATAGTCACTTTTGGTCCTCACATCGAAGAAGTATATTCTTATGTTCCTCTGTTTTACATTTCATTTCTTCTTCATGATTTTCTCCTACACAATTGCATGTTAGATTAAGGTGCTTCTCACAACCTTATACCATTGTCTATTATAAAAGAGTTGAATTTACATATCACTAAACCATCCAGAGACCTATACTCATTTGATTCTAAGAGGGTGAAGTGTATTGGGCTAATCAAAGACATGGTAGTATCTTTGGCTCATATTCCAGCGAAGAGTATTATGATGGATGTAGTGGTTGCTGATATTCCAGCTAGATTTGGAATGCTCGTGTCAAGATATTGCGGAGAAAATTTGGGAGGAGTTTTAAAACTGGACTTCACTTATGCTATTATTCCTGTTTTCAATGGGGAAGAAAGGAGGTTGTATAGAGAAACAAGATTTGTGAAAACTACCACAAAGAAATATGCATGCAATTCCCCCATTTACAGTCTGGGAAAAGAATATCTTTATTGTTTATGAAGATGCAGAATTTGCTGAAGACACAGAAAATCAACTCTCTTCAGCAATTGTACATAAGGAGCTATATTCAAAAAATGTTTTGAAATGCTATTTTTATGGTGCCTACTCAAAAGATGGCACAAGAGTTGGATTCTTATTGATATATCCAGAAGGTAATCTTATGCATTTTTCTTTTAAGTTAGAATTTGATTCAACAAATAATGAGGCTTCAATCCTAAGTCTACAAACTGCCAAAAAAATGGGAATTCAATGTATGTTTGTTTTTGGTGATTCTAAATTAATTATAAAGCATATTAAAAATCAATGTCAGACTAAACATCCAAGGTTGAGATCATATAGGAACGAAGTTTGGGATTTGATTGAGAATTATTTTGAAGCTTTCAATCTACAGTTTATTCCAAGGGAAGATAAAAAGTTGTCAGATTCATTGGCAGTAGCAGCAAGCACCTTCAAGCTGCCTATAAATCCAATATTGAGGTATGAGATTGAAATCAGACACGGGCCTTCCATTCCTGACAATGTGAAGCATTGGAAGGTGTTCGAAGATGATGAGTAGATAAATCACTTCTTGACCATGGTCAAAAGTTTTAAAGATGCTGAGATAGATAAAGAAGAAGAATGGATAGAACAAAAAGGAGAAATAAGAAATTTGAAGCAGTCAATAGGTGAGCAAAAGATTATCCAATTAAAATATAATGTACTTCCTAAGGGATTGGTTCCTCTTGAAATATTATTTGATTCCAATGATGTTGTTGTCAATTCAAAGAAAATACATCAAGAAGGAGAGATGGAATATTGTAATTTTGGAACCTATCAGGAGCCAAAGATGGTGATATTATCCAAAGGTGTTCCAAAAAATTATAAAGAGAATTACATTGATCTCTTCAAGAAGTATATGGACGTGTTTGCCTAAATATATGAAGACTTAAAAACATATGAAAAAAGTATAATTCAACACAAAATTCCGTTGAAATAAGGAATTAAACCTCATAGACAGAAACTCAGACAGATCAATCCATTATTGCTAGCTCCAATTGAGAAAGAAGTGAATAAATTTTTGCAGGCAAAAATTATAGTCCCTCTCAGATATTAATATTGGGTTTCAAATCTAGTTCCTGTAAGGAAGAAGAATAGAGAGATAAGGTTGTGTGTAGAATTCAGGAACTTGAAGAGAGCATCCCTAGAGGATAATTATCCATTGCCAAGAATGGATTATGTATTACAGAAAGTGACAGGGGCTTACAGGCTATCTATGATTGATGGATTCTCCAGGTATAATCAGGTAGCAGTGGAAAAAGAAGATCAGAAGAAGATTGCTTTCAAAACGCCCTGGGGCACCTTCATGTATGCAAGGATGCCATTTGGCCTTATGAATGCAGGTGCAACATTTCAAAGGGCTATGGACATAGGGTTCGTGGGTGACAAGTTTGTAGTTATATATCTGGATGATGTAACCATTTTCTCTGGGTCAGATGATGAACACTTGGAACATTTACAGAAGAATTTTTAAAATTGTAGGAAGTTTGGTCTGTCATTAAATCCCGAGAAGTATGTATTTTCCTTAGAAGAAGGTAAATTATTGGGTCATATAGTTTCAAATCAAGGAGTAAAAATTGACCCAGCAAGGGTGGAAGCCATTCAGATGATTCCTCTACCTAGAAGCAAGAAAGATATCCAGAGATTCTTGGGAAAAATAATTTTTTTGAGGAGATTTGTGCCTAATTATGCTGATAGTGTGAGAAGCATAACAAATATGTTGAATAAAAATGTAGAAGTAAAATGGGATAAAGAAGTAAGAGAAGAATTTGCAAGAATTAAAGAAGCACTGCAGAAAGCTCCAGTTCTGATTAGCCCAGACTATCAAAAAACCATTCAAGTATTCTCATTTGCATCCCATACTACTATCACTGCTATATTGTTGCAGAAAAATGAGGATAGTAAGGAGCAACCAATAGCATTTTTTAGTAAAGTTATCAGAGATGCCGAGCTCAAATATAATATTTTGGAAAAGCAAGTATATGCTTTGGTCAAAGCATTGAAAGCCTTCAGGACATATGTGTTACAGTCTAAAATAATAGCTTATGTCCCTAATTCTATAGTAAAATACGTGCTGGTTCAAAGTGATGTTGAAGGAAAAAGGGGAAAATGGATAGAAAAAATCCAAGAATATGATTTAGACATCAAGCCTACCAAGTTGGTCACGAGACAAGGTTTAGCGAAGTTGTTGACATAAACAAATTTTCAAGCCCTGGGAATTAACCTGTTGGCACCAGTGGATGGAGCTGTCAATGAAGAAGGTTAGAGCAAGTCCAAGGCTAGTATTCTATACAAATTTTTGTGCTCTGATTGGTATAAAGATATTGTGCATTACTTGTGTTTCTTTTCTTGCCCAAATTCACTAAATAAAACAAAATATAGAGCTCTCTAGCTCAAATCTCAGCCATATGTCATAGTGGAAGGAAAACTATACTGGAAAGATCCTGTTGGCATTTTGTTGTTGTGTTTGACCGAAACAGAATCTTCTGAAGTTACCAAAGAATATCATGAAAGTCTGTGTGGAGGACATTATAATTGGAAGGTCACTGCTCATAAGATTCTCAAGTCAGGCTTCTATTGGCCAACCATGTTTGCATATGTTTTTAGACTGGTCAGAAGTTGTCAGAAGTGTTATTTGTTTACTGAAAAGAAAAAACTTGCTCCATTACCTCTCATCCCAGTATTCATTGAAGAGCCTTTCAAGCAATGGGGATTGGATTGTATTAGAGAGATCAATCCACCATCAAGTGGACAGTTCAAATGGATTCTAACTGCCACCGATTACTTTACAAAATGGGGCGAAGTAATCCCCACCAAGAAGGCGAATGACCAAGTAGTGATGAAGCTTTTGGAGGAAATTTTTTCAGTAGATTCGGATGTCGAGTCAAAATTGTGACTAATAATGCTCAGGTATTCAGCTCTGCTCTTTTCATTAATTTTTGTCAAACATATAATGTTATTTTATGACATTCCACAACATATCATCCCCAGGGGAATGGATTGGCAGAAACTTAAAATAAGACATTGGTCAGAATCTTAAAGAAGACAATCATTGAGAATCAGAAGGATTGGGATATGAAGTTGAAATTTTCTCTGGGCAGTTCGAGTTACTACGAGAAGATCTACTGGTAAGTCTCCCTATGAACTAGTTTATGGAACCCAAGCATTATTTCCTACTCAGCTAGCCAAACCAGTGATTTATTTCCTTCAAGAAGCTCAGGAAGAACCTAATGCTCTGATGAGAAGATTGAACAAAGTAATTGAGTTAAGCGAACATAGAAACAAAGTCAGGGATAAATTGATTACTTATGAGGAAAAAATGAAGTCTATATTTGATAGGAAAGCAAAATAAGTTCTTTTTCAAGCAGGAGATTTGGTACTGAGGTGGGACACCAGATGAGAAGAAAAGGGAAAGCATGGTAAATTTGACCCTCTTTGGTATGGTCCATACAGAATCTCTGAGATAAGGACAAATAACACATTCATTTTGGAAGACCTAGATGGAAAGTCAGTACAGCTGCCTGTGAATGGGAAATACCTGAAACACTATTTCCAGCGTTAATAATTCAATGGTTCACCATTGTACATACCAAGATTGTTCACTATTCATATACCACCAAGAAATATTTGACTCCATGCCCGAAGTGAAGGCACTAATCTGCGGTTCATAATGTTTCTTGGCAAAAAACATTATCCCCAAGTGGAGCCAGATGTTGTGGCTAATTTGCATTTTCCTTTATTTTATTTTAAAAATACAAAAAAAAAGCATATATGTTAAAATGAAAATCCTTCATATGTGTGAAATTAATTTTATATTTTCATATTGATCAATTAATATGTTTTCGAAGCATGTGAAGGTGGCACCGAGAGTTCCAACTAGTACCCATGCGAGTTGGCAGGCGAGATTAATGCCTGTTTCATTTGATGAAGATCAACGAGAACTCGTGGGAAAAATAGCCTGCAGGTTAGCAGGAGAGGCGCTTCCGCAATTGACGCCGCTAACTAATATCAGATCAAGAATCGATGGTTCTCGTTCACTACGAGGGAAGCACCCCGACGAATGCGCCATACCCCCGAGCGCTCCCACAGTGATGTATGCATCCAGTTGGCGACAACTCATCTGTCATTGTCATATGTACCGTTACTTTTCCTTTAAGAATTAATTCAACATTAATGTTTGAACTCCGCGCCATCTATTTAAAGGATTGAAGTCTTTCTTTCTCCTATCAGTCTCTTATTTTCAGTCATCCACGAAGTCATTCTAGTCAATCTATTTGCTTATCTCTGCATACTACTATCCACCACCCTGCATTATTCCATGGCTAAACAATCTTCCTTGTCTGGCTCTGCTAGCCATATCCCTCTCATGGATACTGAGCAAGATATTAGCACACCATCTACACCATTGAGCATTTTCCCTTCTACCAACAAATTATCTTGAATAAGAAAAATTCCCCCATATATTCAGCCATGGCTAATTCTAGTGTTCTCTCTGCATGCATCCCCAAAACATATCTTTTTCCCGAATTTGTGCATTGGTTAGTGTCTGCATTGTATCCTGGTAAATGTTTTGTGATGAGTTTCTTAGGGGAAAATGTTCTTCAGGTTTCAGCCCAGTTAATTCGCCAAGACCTATGTTATCCAAAGTCTTAGTCTTATATCCAGTTCACTGATGAATCATCGGTAGCATTCTATGATAATATTGCAGGACAAGGTTTAACCAGGTCATATCCTTTTTGAAGCCGATTATGGAGCAATTTACAACAGATGATAAAGAATTTCGATTAGATAATTTTGACGCAGAAGTCAGGCCATTGCTACAATCTCTGTCAAAGATTCTTGGAAAATAATATGCCGCTCAGATTGACAGGTCAGTGTTGGGATTGCTTGCCATGATGATGAAGTCTAAAGTGGTGTTGGATATTTCCTCTTACTGGAAAGAGGCTTTTAATACTCATCTCATGAGCTTATCCCTCACCGGGTCCTTCAGGTTCCCCTCACTTATCACTTATCTATTTCTGTATCAAAATGTAGACGAATTTTTACATTTGGGTTTGAACATAATGGATGCAAATAAGAAAAGACAATTAGTAGATTTCTGGACTGATATAGTAAGAAATAAACCAGATGAGGGAGGGATATTTGATTTTGCTACCTATTTTATGCCAGTTTCTTATAAGGTTTTAAATGGTGTTCCTCCTCCATGCTTCTTGCCCAAAGCTCAAGAGTGTCTCTAGTTAAGTAATAATTGTAAATTTGGGGATTGGTCTGTATATGAAGATCATTTAGAGATTAGATTATATGGAGCAGGAATAGAACCTTATAGATTTCCAAAATTTTTCCCTATGAGGTTGTTTGCATTGGAATTTATTAGACAAAGTTTGAACATAGATCAAGTTCATTTTGTTCCAATGAAGAAGGGTCATTTGTTTAAGCTGCCTATGTCTGTGGGTCCATTTGTAGTAAACATGAGGCAAGCTCTTAATGAAGCTAGAAGGATGTTAGGAGATGTGCACTTGTTATTAGGTGAGAAATGGGCCTATGACCCTCACAAGGTGATTTCAAACAGAAAGGTGGAAAATGGCTATTATGCTTTCATTCATGACAGTAAGCCTGAACTTGAAAAATTGGCTAGTAAAAGTTTTGCAGATGCTGTTAGTTCCAGCATACAGACCCCTATCATCTCAGAGAAATTGAGAAAAAGAAGTAAAGAAACAGTTGTTGATTCTGAAGATGAGGAACAAAAAGCTGAGAAGAGGGAAAGACTGACTGAAGAAATACCAAGCACTTAGCCTGGTCCCCTCCTTCAATTAGGATATGAATAGAATGTACCAGCTTCACCTACAATACATGAAGATGTTTGAGATCAATTCCCTCTTATCAAGCAGGTTTTTGCTCAGATTGCAGAGAGGAATCAAAAGATGAAAGCGCAAGTAGAATATCGGATTACTTCTAACCAAACTATATTATTTATTTCCATGGACTTAGAAAAGGACCAGTTTAAAATTGATTTTTTTCACCCATCTAAAATGACAGTAGGGTCATCCAGTAGTTTTAAAACTGTTAATTGATTGTTGACGTGAAGAAAATTTCTTTACCTGATAAATTTGATTTACATATGCAAATAAGGAAATTGATTGTTAATGATTTAACCAAGTCTAGTGTAGCTTCTCAAAAGGAAGACCAAATGCTAGGAAAAGTGATCAAGCAGTTGAAATTAGAAAAGGCTAATTAGATGGCTCTGTCAACTCAGAACGAAGAATTGAAAAAGACAATTATAAAGATTGGAGTGAATCATAATGATAAGTCGACTGTACAAAAATTGTTACTGAGTGTTGAGTCAGAGATAAATGTGCTGAAGAAGAAATTAATGTTACCAACTGGACAAGAATGAGAAAGAAAATCTTTTACAGCAATTATTACAAAAAGAGGAGGAGATCTCTAAGTTAAAGGAGTATGTCCTTAGCTTGCAAACTCAAATTGATTCTCATTCTTGGACTATATTCATGCCATCCGAAACTGATGATCCAACAGCAAAATTATCCCAGTTGAGTACAAAGTTGAAGATGCCATAAAAGGATCTCAAGAAGGCTCAGAGCGACATGGAGACAATGACAATTATATTACAAGCTCAAGAAGGAGAAGTTAATAAGTACAAATCAGATTGTTAGACAACCAATAATGAGATCAAGAATTTAAAGGAAAATTTGAAAGGAAATATAACTCTGATCCAAGCAAAAGACATTGTATGGAATGAGATCATTAAAGCTATGAGAACAGCTTGGGAGTCCCTGACAATAGTGTTAGAGGAAAATAACATTATCAGAGACTTAGAGGAAAAGGTTATGGCAGATAAACATAATACTCCTAACAGATCCCTATGGGCAAAGAAGTTCATTGATTTCATCAATTCTAAAATAGATCAAGAATTGGAAGAAAATGAAATTAAAGACAGATTATGTGTCCTAGAGATTAATAAGTTGATTGTAAAAAATGCTTGTAGGTAGTTAGCAGAGAAGAAGTTGGCAGAGATTAAACAAGTTGTAAATAGGTTTGATAACATATTTGACAAAAGGGATGTAGGTTTTAACCCTGAACATAAATTATCTACACACAAATCCTATAACAGAAAATAAACAATAGCGAGAGCATAAAACATAAAACAGATAAACACAAAGATTTTCCCCTAGATCCCAAATCGGGACGACCAGCTTGATTTTTCATTATATTCCTTTTAGTGTTACAACACATATATATACATGTTGAAGCATACATGAACCCTAATCCATTAACCCTCGATTAGAACATAACCATAGTTCCCTTGACTGGATCTACAAAAATATCAGGGGCCGAAAACCATCGTAACCCAAAACCATGTGCAAAACCATGGGTGCAGACTACCCACCGAAAATTAAGGAAAGAAAACCATGGGCGCGGACTACTTAGTCGTGGAAAGAATATAACACATACCCAACATTCTCCCACTTGTTGTTTTCTTTTTGCAGGGGGCCACATGAGAGCTTAGCCATTGGCCCAATTCTTCTGAGAGCTTAGCCATTGGCCCAATTCTTCAACACCCATTGTTTCTCTACACCAAGAGAACTTTTGAGTGCTCACAGACTTCGTCAATGCATCTGCAACATTCTTCAAAGTGTCCACCTTTACCAGCAACACCCTTTTAGCCTCAACCATATCTCTAACAAAGTGATATTGAACATCAATGTGCTTTGTCTTTGAATGATAAGCATGGTTCTTAGCCAAGAAAATTGCACTTTGGCTATCACAGTCTATCCTTATAGCTTGCTGTACCAACCCCATACTTGAACACAATCTCCGCAACCAAACTGCTTCCTTGCTTGCATGAGTGGCTGCTATGTATTCTGCCTCTGTAGTTGAAAGCGCCACTACAGACTGTCTTTTACTCATCCAACTGACTGCACCTCCAAATAGGCTAAACACATACCCACTTTTAGATCTTCTTTGGTCCAGATCTCCAGCCCAGTCTGCATCAACAAAACCACGAATGTCCAACATTCTTTCCAATCCTGGTCTTCCCTGGTAGCACAAGCCATAATCACTAGTGCCACGTAAATATCTGAAAACCCGCTTCACCGTTGTCCAATGCTCCTTCCCTGGGTTTGACATAAACCTGCTCAATACTCCCACTGCATGTGCAATGTCTGGTCTAGTACAGACCATTGCATACATCAGGCTACCCACTGCACTTGCATATGGAACATGGAACATATCCTCCTCTTCTTCTTGTGTCTTGGGACACTGTTCAGCAGATAGCTTTACACCTACAGGAATAGGAACTTTCACCGGTTTACTATCCTGCATATTGAACCTCTGCAATATAGTCTTGACATACTTCCTCTAGTTTAACCAGAGCTTCCTCTTTGCCTGATCTCTCTTAATTTCCATGCCCAAAATATAGTTTTCAGCACCAAGATCCTTCATGTCGAATTTGGAGAACAGTTGGGTCTTCAAATCTTGGATAATTTCTTTGTCATTTCCAATCAACAACATATCATCCACATACAAGACCAAATAAATAACATGGCCACCAATTAATTTAAAATAAACACAGTGATCCTCCTTGCTTCTGGTGAAGCCAAGTCCCCGTATATAGGTATCAAATTTCTGATACCACATCCTTGGTGACTGTTTTAACCCATACAGAGACTTCTTCAACCTGCATACCAGTTCTTTCTTACCCTTCACCATAAAGCCTTCAGGTTGCTTCATGTAGATCTCCTTTTCTAGATCCCCGTGAAGAAATGTTGTCTTCACATCCATCTGTTCTATCTCAAAATCAAATGCAGCAGCAACAGATAAAAGTAATCTAATAGAAGTAACCTTGGCAACAGAAGAAAAAATATCACCAAAATCAATTCCCGGCACCTGGGAATAACCTTTTGCTACCAACCGAGCTTTGTATTTCTCCACCTTGCCTTCTACATTCATCTTCTTTTTAAACACCCATTTTCTCCCGATGGGCTTCCTTCCAGCTGGCAACTCCACCAGATCCCATGCCTCATTTTTTTGCAAGGATGCCATTTCATCAACCATGGCCTCCTTCCAGAGTTTTCCATCCTCTGAATCTACTGCCTCCCTGACAGTTCTGGGATCATCATCAGTTATAGTTAAGGCAAAATTTGAACAGAAAGCAGATGGAATATACCTTTCTGGTTGTCTTCTTTCCCGAGCTGATCTTCTCAAAGCTGGAGTTTGTGGCTCTTCCTCTTCTGAGTCTTCTTCTGTTGTAGAGTCTGATTCATCCTCCTTTAGCTCAAACTCTATCTTCTCAGGTTCCTTTGGTAGGACTTCATGTGTAACAACATCTTTCACCTCTCTAAACACCACATCTCGGCTGTACACAACCTTCCTTGTTTCTGTGTTCCAAAGCTTGTAACCCTTTAAACCATCCTTATACCCAATAAAGATGCACCTTTCAGATTTATTATCCAACTTGGTCCTTTTCTCCTTTGGAACATGTACATATGCATCACATCCAAATACCCTTAGATGTGAAAAAGAAGGTTTCTTTCCAGTCCATACCTCATGTGGGGTCTTATCCTCCAACGCTGATGAAGGTGATCTGTTAACTAAGTAACATGCAGTCTCCACTGCCTCTGCCCAAAATTCTTGTCCTAACCCGGTACCACCGAGCATGCTTCTTGCCTTTTCCATCAACGTTCTATTCATTCTTTCTGCAACTCCATTTTGTTGAGGTGTGTATGGAGTAGTCTTCTGCCGTGCTATACCACACTTCTACAATCCTCAAATTCCTTCTTTAACCCCCCACCATTATTTGTCCTCAACGCCTTTATCTTCTTCGTTTTGGTTTTCCAACTGCAGCCTAAATTTCTTTAAATCACAACAATTCAAATTTCTTCCTCAAGAAATATATCCATGTATTCCTTGAGAAGTCATCTATGAATGAAACATAGTACACAGACTGTCCCAGTGATGGAACTGACACAGGTCCAAACACATCACTGTGCACAAGTTCTAATATCATGTTCGCCCCCTTAGCACCAGAAGGAAAACTCACCCAATTCTGCTTCCCATATACACAATGTTCATAGAAATCGAAATCTAGAGAAAAATTAGACATATCTTCTACCATACCATTTCTATGCAGTATCTGAAGGCCCTTCTCTCCAATATGTCCAAGCCTTTGATGCCATATCATTGTCTTTTCTCCAGAGATAGCTAGTCTTTCCACTCCACTTTCAGGAACCACATAATTTTTACACCCATCAATAAAAGTGCTACCTTGTAGCTTGTATAGAGTTCCAGTCTGAACTCCCCACATTAATACTAGTTCTCCTCGAACCATCTTGCAGGCATCTTTCTCGAACATTGTTTTTACACCTGCATCATCCATCTTGCTTACAAAAATCAGATTTCTGGCCAATGCAGGAATATGCAGAACACCAGGAAGTGTTATAATCCTTCCACCTTGGCAAACTTCTTCAGCTTGAGTTTTCCATGTCCGATGATTCTGGCCTTCTTATCATCCCCTAGGAAGACATCACCACCATCATATTTCTCATACTCGCAGAACCACTCCCTGTGGGGAGGGAAGTGAAAGGATGCACCTGAGTCAATCAACCATGACTCATGATCTACGTGTGTATTTGAAGAAGAATCAAACACGCATCCCCACCTTCATCCGAGGTGGTTTTGCCTCTGCAGAAGGAGCATCCTCAGATCCCTTTCCTTTCTCAGAGCTTTAGATCTGCACTCCCTTTTGTAGTGCCCTTCCTTTCCGCATTTCCAGCATACCTTTACAAACTTTCCAGGAGATTTAGATCTCCCTCTAGATTTGGATCTCCCACTCAAAACCCTATTCTTGTTTTTGTTTTGGGACCTTCCTCGTACAGATAAGGCATCTGCATTCTGGCCCTCCATATTTCTCCGTCTCATTTCCTCTGACAACAAGGCTGAGACAATGTCATCAAAATTCAAGGTAGTTGTATTGCTACCTATTGCAATAACCAGACGGTCCCACGAGTCTGGTAGAGAACACAACAAACTGATGCACTTATCTTCATCTGATATTTTAATATAAACAGATGACAACTGACTTACCACAGTATTGAAGGCGTTCAGATGCTCTGTCACCGAGTCTTCATCCTTCATCCTCAATTTATACAACTTTTTCCACAGGAACAACTTATTCACTAGAGACTTAGATAGGTACAAAGTCCCAAGTTTTTCCCACAAATTCTTCATCGTAGCTTCCCCAGATAAATTCAACAATACTGAATCTGAGACACACAACCGTATTGTGCTCTTAGCCTTCCGATCCAGTTTCTTCCAATCTTCATCTGACATTGCCGTTGGTTTAGTACTTGGATCTACCGTGATCCACTGATCTTTATCCACTAGCAAATCCTCCATCTTGAGCTTCCATAAGTCAAAGCTCTGACCATTAAATTTCTCCATCTCTATCTTCCCATCGCTTGCTATCTTCTTTCATCGCAAGAATCGATCCTGCAGATCTCCCACTGAACAGGGTCTACCACAGGCCCGAGCAAAAAACCCTCAACAACAAAGGCGTCCCCTTGAAGCCGAAACAGCTTCGATACCAAATGTAGGTTTTAACCCTGAACAGAAATTATCTACACACGAATCTTATAACAGAAAATAAATAATAGCGAGAGCATAAAACATAAAACAGATAAACACAGAGATTTTCCCCTGGATCCCAAATCGGGACGACCAGCTTGATTTTTCATTATATTCCTTTTAGTGTTACAACACATATATATACATGCCAAAGCATACATGAACCCTGATCCATTAACCCTGGATTAGAACATAACCGTAGTTCCCTTGACCGGATCTACAAAAATACCAGGGGCCGAAAACCATCGTACCCCAAAACCATGTGCAAAACCATGCACAAAACCATGGGCGCGGACTACCCACCGGAAATTAAGCATGGAAATAATATAACACATACCCAACAAGGGACAGAGCACGATTTCCTTCGTGTTGGGATCTCAAAGGCGGTCTTTTATCATGGGATTCCTATGAGCCACTTTTAGTGCTAGTGAAGAGTAAAATTGATAATACCCATGAGAAGACCTCTATCATGAAAGGAGCTAAAATTGTTAATTTCTTACAGAGGCATTTTCAATTTCTTTGGATGGTAAAGACTTTGTTCACAGAACGACCTACTTTCAACAGGATCACAGCCTTCTGGATAGAATATCATAAATTGATCAATTCTCCCAAAACTAGGATCGAGATATGGAAGAAGTGCAGAGCATGGATGACTAATCCACCTGGTGACACCTCAGCGTCACAAAAGGACACGTCAACAAATCCGGAGAATATAGTGGCAGCGAATCAAATTCAAATTCAACAAATAGATTGAGGCTTTAGTTTTAATTATCTTTTTTAAAATCCATATTGTAATGAAGTTTTTAATTGCCATGTAATAGGTAGTTTATGCAATTTTAGGTAGTTCGAGTAGTTACAAGTAGTTTTCAGCAGTTACAACTGCTTTGCATTGTATTTAAACTAATGAAAAAGAAAGAGGAGGGTTCCAAGTTTTGGACCTTTGGATGATTGTAAATTTTGTACTAAATTTTCTGAAAATTAATGAAAGAAGATCAAGTTTCTTGCACCTGTTGATGTTGATGCATTTTTTCAGTTTCATCATATGTTTATTCTTTTGTGAATTAGGTGAAGTAATGTAGCTGCAGGTCTCTTTTTACATTCGTAAGTAAGAGTTAAATGTCCTTAATGTGCGCTCCTTCACTCCAACTATTTTGTCTCATAAAGTTTCTTCTGAGATTTAAAGTGATAGATTTTGTTATTCAGCATATCATTTTAAGTTTCCTTTCCTTTTTATTCCTTCCATTTCAACGAATATCAGCAGATAATGGCATTATGAAGGCTTTAATTATATCAAATTATTGAGGGTTATAAATAATTAATTTCCAAAGGTGTTAAACAAAGACCATCTGATATCTTAACTTTGTGACATACATTTATAAATGTCTTGAGCATTGATTCCTTACCACAGCCAAGGGATTGTTTCTTGAGATACAACAAGAGGTATGTCAACTTCTACACCAATACTCTTAATGTCATGCGTGATAGATCTTACTTCTGAAGCTAAAGAAAGACGGTCATCATTTTTCAATTTAGGGCTGAACAACTTAATCATTAATTGAACAATTTCAAGTTATGAATGTGAGTCATAGAGTTCTTTTAGTTTTCTCAAGGCTTCATAGGCATTTGAAAATTTTGTAATATGGCAACTCACCTCTTCATTTATGGAAGATGCAATCAAGGCATAGGCCTTGCAGTTCTTGTTTTCCCATATGGAAATCTTCTTGCCTGAAGTGGGTTTTTCTGGTGGATGGTCTCCTTCTCCTTCACAAATTCCTCTCCATAGCTCATTAAAAATGAGAGTGTGCTTGATTTTCCGAGAACATTCAAGATAATTCCCACAATGGATATGAGAGAATGCATTCTTTTGAAAAAAAATCACATTTTTGTCATGAAAAAAAAAAAAAACTCAATTCTAGTTTAAATTCTGCACTTCAATTTTTTTTGGTTTTTTTTGTAATTTTTTTTTTTGGGAAAAAAACAGAGGTATTATTTGAGGGAGGGCTTATTCATGAGAGATATTTTCTAAGGGACGATTGCTGGTCAATTTAGTGTGTCCTAAATTGCCGCATTTAATTTGTCAATCCGAGATTCGTAAGCTGATGAAGTGCGGCGCACTATATGTGCAAGATAACCTATTTCTTAACTTTTTGTCGTTTTTGGTTTTCTAAGGTGAGATGGAAATTCTAAAATAAAAACAATTATGGTTATGTTTGTTCAAGGAAATGATATCCTCTATAATGATTTACCAACTTGAAACTTAAAAAGGAATTTGAAACTTACAATGACAAAACTTGAAAGGAAATGAAAATGTGCTGCTGAAATGAAAAGGTGTTGCTAGTCTAATAAATCAAAACAGTAAACTATTGAGCATGAAAACCAAACTATTCTTGTTGCTGTCTAAACACAAAAGAAACTATGCTTAAAGAAATCCAAAATTGCAACAAAGTAAATCTAAATCAGATTACATCAACTTGTCTTCTGATCCCTCATCATTAGTCCAACTATGATTTTCGGAAGTAACCATAAACAACTTTGAGTAACTGATATCTAGCTTGCAGAAAGTAAACTAATATCAAATCATACATTCATAATTCAATCCCTCACCATCAGTCCAGCTGTGGCTTTCGGAGGTAACTAAAGATGTCATGCACAATTTAATATATCTAAATTTGCAGAAAGGAAACTAATACCAAACTACACATTTCATAATACAATCCCTCACCATCAGTCCAGCTGTGGCTTTCGGAGGTAACTGAAGATGTCATGCACAATTTAATATATCTAAATTTGCATAAAGGAAACTAATACCAAACTACACATTTCATAATACAATCCCTCACCATCAGTCCAGCTGTGGCTTTCGGAGGCAACTGAAGATGTTATGAGCAGTTTAATATATCTAAATTTGCAGAAAGGAAACTAATACTAAACTACACATTTCATAATATAATCCCTCACCATCAGTCCAGCTGTGGCTTTCGGAGGCAACTGAAGATGCTATGAGCAGTTTAATATATCTAAATTTAACTACTGAAGCAAATGAACAAAACTGAATTAAACAAATAAATACTGAAATTAAACAGAAACTAAGAAAAACACATTAGCAGCAGAACAATGTTAATTCCATGTCATTAGTCAAAAAGCTATGAAAATGCCCGGGCTGCCTATCTATAACCTGAAACAAGAACACTGATCAGTGATTAACAACATAAAACATGAAAGACAGAAGTGAAATGGAAAGCATGAAAGTTTATAAACAAAAATGAAGTATATGAAAAATGCAATGTATAAACATGTGAATGGATTATGGTACAATGAGCTTTAAAGAAATTAAATAAGAACTATACAATAATTCACATAACCTCAGCTGAGCAGGGGCCCTCTACACCAGCCTTGGCAACAATCTTCAAGTACGAATTAAGTCTGAAAACAGAGTCTTCTTATATTAAAATGTAGTCATAACTTTAAGGTAGTATTACGGCACTAAGGCAGTGTAATTACATTACAGATCAGACTAATAAAAGATAACAGAGACTAACATCGACTAACTCTATATGCATATGCAAACGCATTATATATAACAAAAGAAATATAACTGTCTCCTAAAGTTTATGCTGGTGGAGAACACGTAGACCATTACGTCCACGGATCTAGGATCATGGCCGTGTTGCAAAGTAAATCTATGAGGAGTGGATGCTTGAATTCGGCTATGGAGCCATGTACAGATGTCGACTTGTCCTCCGCAAGCTCAGAAACGGCCATATGAACCTTCACGTGACACGAAACAGAGTCCTGTCACCGTGAGACTCCATGGTTGACTTCCATGTGGACGCCTTTGACCGCGGCTTCTTTAGATGAGTTTGCTTGAACCAATAGGACACGAACCATGTCCACGTCATTCCTGACCTGCCCATGTGGCTCGTTTTCCTTGTAGACACCTGTAGCATAGAGTTTCACAAAATAGCCGCGGAAAGTTGCAGCAGCTGCGGAAAGTGGCAAGATTCCGCAGCTGAATGAACAAAATCTAGATCAAATAGCAAACACAAAAATATAATTAAAAACCATGTTAGATGCTCTTTTGCACATGATATTGACAATTTGGGAGGTTTATGTGAGTGAAAAAGGTATGGAAAAGTGTATGGAAAAGATGCACTGAGACTAACAAATTGAGACTCAACACAGATGATTGTGAGGCTGCCGGGGGTATTTACTGGGAGAGGCGTTTTTAGGGGAGGTATTTACTAGGGAGGTGTTTTCTGGGGGGAGGTATTTTCTGGGGAGGCATTTTCTGGGGGAGGCTGAACGATGTAAAAATACAGAGAGGAGGCCAAGGGAGGAGAGGGATGGAGAGGCCAACATCGGGAGGGAAGTGGATGGGAGGGGAGGGACGAGGAGGCCGAAGGAGGATAGGAATGGGGAGGTTGAGGGAGATCGACGGTGGGAGGGAGGCGAATGGGAGGGGAGGGACAAGGGAGAGGGAGGGGCAAGGGGAGGGGATGGGTCATGGGTCATGAGGGAATGGGGTGGTAAGGGGGACAGGTTGTGAGGGAGGGCGGTGGGAAGGGGGATGGGTCGTGAGGGAGGGGTGTGAGGGAGACAGGGGATGCATGGGAGGATGGGGGAGGGACGTGAGGTGGGCGGTTTAGGGAGTGAGCAGGTTGAGAGTGAGGGAGGGGGTGGCGATAACGGCGAGGGGGTCGGGAGTGCAGGCGAGGAGTGCGTGAGGGAATGGTAAGAGTGAGTACAAGTGATGGGGAGAGCAAACAGAGTGAGCAGAGTGCGTGATGGAATGGAGCCAAGAGGCAGCGTGAGGGAATGAGAGAGATGTAAAAAACATGAGTTGAATTTGCACAATGGTGTGCAGAAAAAATGAGCTGAAATTGCAGAGTGGTATGCAGAAAAAATTGAGGTGAAATTGCACAGTGGCATGCAGGAAAAATTGAGGCAGAATTTTCAGAATGGCAGAAGGAGCACTTCTGCTAGGAGAAACTAGAATGCATCAGAAAAAATGAATGCCAAAAATGACTAGAATGCAGCAGAAAAACTGAATGCCAGAAATGACGAGAATGCAGTAGAAAAACTGAATGCAATAGGAGTAGTAAAAATCTAAATGCACAGTGACAATCTGCAAAAATGCAGAACATAGACAGGAGGGAGTTACACCAAGGGCAGGAATTCCAAAAAAGGGACTGGCTATGATACCATGTCAGGCCAGGAGGTAACTCCGCAAAACTGAAGATACATTAGATGGAGATTGTGTGTGTACTTATACATGGAGGTGAGACTATTGGGATTCACTTCCCAATGTCTCTTGGCCTTCCTTTTTTACTAAATTAAAATAATATACAATCTCACCCAATCCCTTAAGATTAGGTGTCAACATATTTAATTGTAATTAGTGCATGCATGTGAATTGAAATTATGCAGAAAAGTAGAGAACAACAAGGTAATATCACCCACACACATAACACACAAGATATGCTCTCTAAGAAACCCTTTCGGGAAAAAACCTAGCTAGAAGGTGAGGGTGCTTCGCTCTCTTTCTCTATCTCGAAATATGGTTGCAAGTACAAAGAAGTAATGCCTGTGGCCCGTGGGATGTGTAACAGCCCTGGTGAAAATTCCATGTAAGAAAAGTTAAAAACAATAACCACGGTTGATGGAACACGTATTCCAAGCTGAATGGTGCACAAGAAATCCTAGCAGTTGTTCATTCGATTTATTATGGATAAGGAAATTAGCAAAGGCAAAGGCTTTGGAAAGGAATGAGACATTAATTGGCATTTTATTTATGAAAATAATGAAAATTAAGAGAAAAGGAAGGTGAAAGGTTAGAGGTTGCATGTGAGGAGGAAAATGAAGGAAAATAATGGAAAATGAATAGAATAGAGGCCTCATATATAAAAAGGCTTCTTAGGATTAGTGGGAAAGGCTTGGTCAGTGCATTTTTGGAGCTCTCTCATTATTATCTCTCTCTCTCTCACTCTTGGACAATTAGATTTTTTGGAGCACTTTGGAATTTTGAGCAAGAAAGGTAAGAGAGCAGGAAAAAGGAGGAAGCAAGCAAGGAGGAGCAGGAATCAAGCAGCTACAGCATGATTCGTGGGAGGTATCGGTTTGCATGTGTATTTTCATTTCTAGATTTGGCATGCATGATATTGGATGTGGTCTTTGCTGTCTTGGCATGTGTTTTTCCAAGTGTGACAGTGTTTTTATCCTAGCCTTGCCATTTCCGTATAGCCTTGATGAGATGGGTAATCATACTTTGGTTGAGTTGGATAGTCGGATTGGATTCGAAGCTGAGTGGGATGGATCTCTAAAAATGAAAAACACATGGCCTAGTGGTCCCTGAACCAGACTGTGGATCACGGTAATGCCAATGGCCAAGTAACCCCTGAGCCAGACTGTGGGTTGTGATAAAGCCAGATTGTGTGCCTCAGTGGGCCTAGGAATCCTTGCCAGTGAATGGAAGGATATACAGTAATGCAAAGAGGTGGATTTCTCTTCGTTGGGCCTAGTAGTCTCGGGATGGGATGAACAATAAAGCCTGGAGAGATGGTCTCAGTGTAGGGCCTAGTGATCCCCGGATCAGACTATGGATTACGGTAAAGCCAGAGAGACTAGGAGGCACTCAAATTCCTCACGGTGTAGGCGGATAACTCTGGTAGCATTCATGCTTGTTTGGTTCTTTTTTTGTTGGTTATGAGTCCCACATTATTGCTTGGAATATGGCACGAGGGTGATTAGCTTAAGTAGATTTGGCTCAACTAATATATGGTTAGGTGGAATGTGCAAGTCCCATATCCAGTTGGTTTTACTGTAAATATTGAAGAGCTCATTTCTCCAATATTCGGTATGCAAATATACTAGTTTATGTATGGATTTTATTGCTATTGTAATCATTGTATTTCTGTTATTAATATGCTGGTTATGAGCATGTATTCGATCAGTGATGATGTATGGCTCTATTCATGTTTTTGCATGTAAATTATTATCCCATGTATCTATGGTGAAATTGATTGTAGGATAGCTTGTGATGTAGGGGAGCAATGCTTCTTATTCATTCTTAGATTTGAAAGATACCCCTTTTGTTATTTATGTTGTTTATGCCTAAAGATGCATTGTTTGTGACATGTTTGCTTGTTATGGCCGGATGGGTTCGGATGATTACCTAATGATTTTATTGCTTCCATATGTTTGTTTCTATGCTATTTACCGTTTCCTTGAGTTATAGGAATTTCTGGGTAGTAACCTAGGCACAGGGCCTGAATTTGTGGCACAAATCCTGGAGCTAGGCCCAAAAAGTTAATTTTTGAGCTTGGGCCGCTACCATAACAAGATTAGCCCGTGGCTAAAGACCCTTGGACCACTATATTTCTCTTTTATTCCCACGGCTCAGCCTCAAAGTCCTAGAAAATCAGTTCCCATTCAGGGAATAGGGCACTCAGAGGGTTAAGTTACTCCCTAGGGGAGTCAATGATCCAGTTTAGGGTGTGTTTTGGATATTTCTGTCAGTTCCACTTCCTTAAATTCATCTAGGAGTTTTAATGTCATATTAGTCGCCTATCGTCACATGTTTACCCCAGTTGGTTGGTTACTTGGGTAGATGTGGGAAGAGCGTGTTACAGAGTGGTATTAGATCGTGATTGTGCTCTCCTTGGGTCGTGTGTGTTTGTCGTGCATACATTTCAATTGAAAATATGTTCTATGTGCTTGTTGTGTATGCATGATGGTGGTGTTTGGTTTCTGTTCTCTTTGTGTGATATATGCTACCACATAGTGGTATCAGAGCATGGTTCAACCCTTTGACTTGATGGGCGGTGTGTGGATCATAAGTTTATGTTAGTTGTATGCATGTGTAGTATGCTTGTAGTCTATATGTGCTTATTGCATCCATGTTGTGTTGGTCATGGTGGCAGTGGTGTCGCCATGGAAGGGTGTTGAGCTGCCTTTTTGTCCATATTTTACAATTTTTATCAAATAATTATATGCTTGTGACTAGTGTTTTTAATCGTTATTATCTTATTAAGCTAATAGTTAGAGGCATTAAGAGGCAATAGTTATTAAATTATGAATTCTTCTTGTTAATTAATTTGAAATTTTTTTTGTGTAAATTTCATTAATAATATGCCTTCTTTATGGCAGGTGAACAATTCCTATTTTTTTACAAGTTCCTGCACCACACTACGCATCAAGTTCCTGTGCCAGCAGTGTAAATACTATGTTGCTGGCTGTGATCATTGAGGACATTGTCTGTTGGATGCATTGGGGTTGAGTCACGATTAAGACAAATTACATTGAAGATTAAACGAGAAACATTTGGGATGTTGCAATGTCATAGCAACACTTCTAGTCTAGGATATCATTGTGCATATTTTATGGGTTTACAAAGGCAAAAGGGAGTGCCAATACAGGAAGGTCAACGATTTGAAATATGTGGCACTGAATAAGGAGGAAATGACTTCAGTTATGAGTACAAGAACCTAAAATTGAACCCAAGCCAACTCCCACAAAGCATTCTCCCCAACGTTGCTTGGTCTATTTCAAATATTGTGCAGGAACTATATAATGAAGGGGCGAGAATTTTTTTAGTAAAGAACATTGGGCCTCAAGGCTACTAGCTCTTCAGTCTCTCTCTTGCCCCCAATGATTTTGACAAGTACAATTGCTCTATTTTCTACAACGGTGCAGCCCAATACTACAAAAATATGCTCAGACAAACCCTTTCGAACCTGTGTTCACCATTGCAAGTCAATGTGATCTCCAACCATTTTGGAATAGTTAGCAATGTCGATTTGATGATTTATGCTCGAGCATCTTCCTGTGAGACGACAGGCAGCACTTACACAAGCACTTTTCTCTCACTCTCAACAAAATATATGCATGGGATCTCGTTTAGTATGAACGCGTTGTCATGCTCGATGTAGACAATCTACTTCTGCGGAAATTCGATGAGATATTCCAGTATGGGAAGTTCTGTGTCGTATTCATTAACCCTTGCATTTTTCACACCGGGCTCTTCATTTAACAATGATCGAAGCAGGTTATCTGGTTTTGTCTCTGTTAACACCCAAAACAATAAATCTGTTATTAGGATGGGGCCTTTATGTGTTGAGCGCCTTGTCTCTCGTGTACAACACCATCAGAGCATATCCAATTTCAGTTATGGAAGATTTAACGCCATGGTTGTGCATATGTGATACGCTTGCAGTGATGGCTAATCCCCATTGTCCTAATGGGGTGGTCAGAGCGTTATCTGTGTGCATGTATGCAATTGGGTGAGCTCCATTAGTTTGGACAGACATTGTCAGAGCGGTGAGGTCTCTGGATCCTCCATTGACAGAGAATACTAATCACCACCCTCGGAAGATACGATCAAGGGCAGTTAAGAACCCTTAACAACTGGACAGAGGAAGCATGGTGCAAGCCGGATTTGGACAGAAAAGGAACGGGACAGGTTACTTATGCGTGCGGTTGGTTGTTAAGGAACGTGCTTTTCATATGGTCAAACGAGCAGTGGTAAAACATATACATCCTTTTCCTCTCAATGCAGCATTAAGCAGTAATCTAATCATGCGCTGAGTTGGTAAGGATGTGTTGGTTGGAAAATTCTGTAAGTAGCACATCGAAAACAAATTTTTGATCTATATCCTCCAAACTTAGCCAAATCGGATTTTTTTAGTTCTTGCTTCCAATTTGTTTTAACAAACCATGCTAAAACTATATACATAGATCCGAGCAAGTAGGGGCAGCGTTGCTGCTATAAAGCAGAGGGTTGTGCACTGAGGAGGACCCCCAATCCTCAGATCCAGATTTGGCATCGAATTTACAGAACAAGGGATCGAGTTATTGTGCAGAGTCTGAATTTCAATTGCGCCATGAGAGGAATCTGAGCCCAGTGGAATGATCCCTGGAGGGGATCACTAGAGCCCAACATTTAATTATTTAGCATTCATGTAATTTGATTTCACTAGCAATATGATTCCGCAATTAATTTATATTTTCCAGTTCTTTTGGATTTTCTGAAGACAGTATTTTGATTTAGTTTTATAGGAAGATTGAGTTGGGTAGTTAGGCCCATCATCCATCTCGTTTCTAAATTTCTTAGGATCTATTTATTCTACTACATTTTATTTCTTGTTAGTGTGATTACTTCACTGCATTTTATTCATTTGACTACGTTCCATTTCTTGAATTGTGTGGTCTGCTTTAAATTATGTTCTGCCATTTCATGATTTCCTTTATGCTTTATATTTAATTGCACAATTTTGATTAGTAAATTTAACGATATTGTTAATTTATTTATGTTCTAGCAACTAGAGTAGAGATAACAAGTGCTTCTTTTCTCATTTTCACTAATTTCCCTGTTCTCTGTATTATATAACAGAACATATTTTTAGTCTGCAGGGACTCAAGATGGGGACAAAATAGTATAAGAACAATAAGGATTTCATTCGATTTGGCATTCATATTGTTTGGCACTTATGAGAAAATCAAACCATTAAATGGAATTATCTTGGTGTTTTAAGAAAACAACATTTATTAAAATATCAAGATTAGTTTGAGTACACTTTTAACATAATTAAAGTGCCCAACAACACTCTTAAAGATATCCTCGTTCAATGATTTAAAATTCTGGGTTGAATACTTCCATGCATGTATGATTCCTTTCGAGCATCATTTGAAAGAAGCATTTTAAGTACGGATTTTAAAATAGTTGAAATTGAATTTGCTTCATGATTTCCATATTTGCAGTATAGTTGTAGTCTTTTAAGAAGCTTTGCATTCTTTATTTGTTGTAGTGTGTTTACTTTGGAATGTCTTTTCTTGAATGATTTCACTTTCAAAAAAAAATTAAGACTTAGATTTTACAAATCCCTGAGGTCGTATTCTGGCATATATTGTGCTATGTCTCTAAGTCTTACAATCCCATATTGATATTTAAATGTGGGTGTAAATCTAGAATTTATACCTCCCAACAAAGGGTTGATGATGTTGTTGTCAACATTTTGTCATGAGTGTATGACTAGTTATGTGTTGTTCGTGCTTATGTACTGACCGTGTATACTTACTTACATGTAGCTATATGTTGTGTATGCATTTCTTGTTTATGCTAGGTCACATATTGGTCATGCTTCGGTGTTATCCATGTATGCTTTCTTATGTGATGCTATATGTGGGACATGCATTGGTCATTCATGATTGATTATACATGTCAAGTGGGTGCATGTGGTCAAGTTTGCATTGGTTTGATTGAGGTTGTTGTGCTTAAGTTCATTGTATGCAATTAGGTCATCATGATGATATTGGTATGTTATCATGCTAATTTTTTGGTTGAGATAGAGTACGAGATGCATATCAGTAAAGTGAAGTTGCAACAATGGACTTTGGGGTAAGAGAATATCGTCATACAAGCATGCATGTATGTGATTCATAATTGTTCTAAACATTAGGGTTAATTATATGTTTTCCATTCTATTGTTATTTTGGTTATATGTGTGATAAATGCTATTTTATTAGCGTAGTCATATGCATTATGGTTATTTTCATGCCTTTCATTCTATTGATGTTATGGTTACATACATGACAAATGTTAGTTAACTAGTGTGACTATATGTACATGTGTTGGTTAGTTAGGCATGATATTAACTTGATCATTAGGTTACATGTTGTTGATGAGCATGATAATTAACTTGTTGTTGTTACATGATAATGACTTGATGATTAGGGCTATTTCATTAATATCTTGATGTTATATGATTATGTTAATTTGTACTGGCCCATGAAAATGGTTAGGGTTGTTAGTGTTTTCTAGTCCTGCAAGTCACTAGTGATCAAATGTGTTGTTACAAGATTTTGTTAGAGTCTTTGGTAAAAAATTTATGGTTTCCATAGGTTTTCAAATAAAAATTTGGTCACTAGTTAGTGTGTCTAGGTGTGTTACTACTCCTTTCAGTCCATGTTTTGGTCTTGCCATCATTAGTTTTGATGAGCCATCATTGAAATGTCTTCATTACCATCTCAGTCACATCACCATGGTCATCATTCAACTCATTTCATGTAGTGTCATTAGTAGGTCTTAGGGTCAAAATCATAAAAATCAATCCTTTCACCATTAAATTCAGTATTGAAGTAGTAATAGTGAAAAAATTTCAATAAAGGTTTCAAAAGTACATTTTCATTATTTTCATGACGCAATATCTTTCATAAGGTTCTAAAGCTAAAGTTTCAAATCAAAAAAGTGACAGAGCATGGTGGGGCCACTACACCACTATGAAGAGGAATCGATTTCCAAGCTATTTAAAGACCAAGGAAGCTTCACATTTGCTCATTCCATCTTCAAGAAAACACCACTCCATCAGAAAACTCATTCTCACCCTCAGAACAACAATTTGTTTGCCCAAGAATGCCCATCTCTCCACTGTGTTGCGCTTGTGTTGCGCATTCGTTGTGCTGCGCTTTTTCCAGAGTGTTGTGTTTTCTTCAAAGGAGGCACACATCATAATTTCAAAGGAATTATTCATCATCAATCAGGTTCCAGTGCTTCAGATATGTAAGTGGGTCCCCCAAATCACCTCTTGTGTATTCATTTTGTGATTGGAAAAAGGAATTCCCTCTTCTAGGGTTTTTAGTGCATTTTCTTGGTTTCATGCTCACATTAACAAATTGCTGAAAGAAACCCTAAGGCTGAAGCTCACTCACCTTACCCCACCTATTATACACCTACCTAATCACTTTCCCCACCCCCTATTCCACATTTTCCCTATTTTCTTACAAACCCTAGCCTAGACTAGACATTTCTAGGTTACGACCATTTTTTCCCTTTTTGGACCCCTTCCCCTCACTCATTACATCAAATTTAACTTTCCCTTACTCCCTAACATCTCTCCCTTACCCCCCTAAATTTTCTCAATAATTTAGGAAGCCCTAAACTCCTTCATCTCCCTTCATTCCAAAAAATACCCAAATCCCATGTTTTTCCCTTCACTAAACCCTAATTACCTTTCCCATTGAACAAGGGTTAGCAATGGATTCTGAAACCATTGAGAAGAAGAGGCACAAGGGAGGTCAGATCAACAGGTATGAGCCCACTTTAGAAAATGAGATCATGTCTTCACCCTTCCTCAAGAAATAATTTCAGGATGCTGGTTGCCTTGCGTTTTTCCAAAAGGTTGAGGAATTAGATTTTCATGACAAACTTACTAGTACTTTTGCCACTAGATTGAGGAGAGATAAGGTGACTATTTTAGGGGTGGTGTTCACTCTTTCAACATAGATCAGCGCCTCAGCCACAGGGATTCCAAACATTGGATAATACTGGTTCAAGAGTAGAGACCTTGACCTTGGCAACTATAAAATGTACTTAAAGCCAACATACAAAACAAATCTGACACGCATATTTCCATTTAGACAGTTGCTAGACAAGTATGCCCCTCTCATGAAATTTACCATGAGGTAATTCACATTTGAGGGAAGATATTCAAGGTTATATCAGTATCATATGAGACTCTTGATGCATTTCACCGGTGTAAAAACCCTAAACTTACCTCATTATCTCTACAAGAGCATGGTAAAGATGGCAGAGAAGGTACGGAGAATGGGAGAAAATAATCATGCTAGTTTGTTTCACCATGGATTGGTGAAGGTATTAGTTTTCCATCAGTTATCACAGATCAATTTGTCATGGGATGGATTTTTTTTTCAAATTCTCTTTTATCTTCTCTAGCTTAGTCTAGCAGTCACTCTACACCCTTGGTTTCACCAGCATATCAAGAGATTGCTTCCACAAGAAATGTAGAAATTTGCTGAATAATGATTAATTATTCAATTTTATATTCTATCCTTTTCGACCACAGAATTAATTATATAACAATATAATCTCTTCCACCAGATCATCACACATGCGAAAATAAAATCGTTTGATAAACACATCAAAATCATCATACACATTAACACAAGATGTATGGGAAAGCTATGTTTGAAAACCTCAGCAATGCATGTACACAAATGGAGAAACGTGCTGCAAACTCTCAGTACAATACTCCTCACAAGTACTCAGTACTTTCTCATAATGTTACTCACAATCTAGCTTAGTTTTGAACAGGTTACTGGTTCAAAACTCACCGCTAATTGCCTTGCCTCTATTGCGTGTTTCAATGCTATGGGATGGCCTCTTTATATAGATAAACCACCAGCCTGAACTGCGCAATCCTCATGGGCTTACTCCACCTATCTGTGTGTTGCAAATAGCAACAGTATAGTCACAACTGATAGCTAACTCCACCCTTTCATCTACCTCTTTCACTGGTCTCCACTGAACCGATCATGCACTGTAGTGAACTGATGTGTTCTTGAGTTGAATAATGAGTTACTAATTAATGAATTAAATAATATTTAATTCACTCCACTCATAACTAATTGATTAGCTAGTTAAACTAATCTCAACTAGTTCAACTAAAATAAAAAGAACACAACTCCACTATTATCTCATTAACTCCACCAAACTTCTGCCACTGAAGTCCTAACTGAAGTCAACCATGCATGATGCCATCAAACCCTTGGGAATAGCGTAATTCCTCTGTCAGATGCATGAGCCACTTCTGTAGCTTGAACTGAAGTGCTCCAAGAGAGTAAACTGCTGTTTATAGTCCAAATATTATTAAGGGTAAATAATATTTGACTTCCCTATTTTTAGGAGAGGGAGTCTAAAAATAGACTTCGACCTCTTCGACCTAAAAAATAGAGTCTCATCTATTTTTACCAACATTACCAATGCTCCAAGAATCTCAAACTGGAATCCCCGAACCATGCTCCATATGTCTAAAAATAGACATAGTCTAAAAATAGACTTTGCGCCAGAATTCGCCTGCGGGCCCACTTAGTGAAGGAAATTTCATTTCACTAAGCTCCATCATCTTGCTGCATTTTCAACAAGAAAATCTACCAAAATATTTCATAGGGCAGAGGTGACTCAGACCTATGTTAGAGCTAAGAGTCTTGTGTTTTCTCTAGATATTTTTGAAAGGGCCAAGCCTACATCAAGTGAACAAGGATCATCATCACATCATGAGGCATCATTGCAAGATGAGGAACCATTCCATCTTGAAACTGACATGGAAGATTTGTAGGGGAGTGAAGAGAACAAAACACCAGAGAAAATCATCTTGGAGAAGGAGTTTGACATTAGAGAGCTCAAATGAAACTTATCAAAGGCAAACTTCTTGGTCTCATTCTTGGAGTAGGATAACATGCAATTAAAGGTAAATCAACTACTCCTAAACAATCCCAAAGTTTATTTGAGCAAAGGTGATGTAAAGGGTAAGGCGGTGGTTGAGATTAATGATTCATATGATTATTTTAGAACAAAAAATACCAAGGACAAGAGGCCTCAAAAGGTCACTTGAGCAGCAAAAAGAAACAACTCCTCCAAGGACTAAAATGACAGTTGATGAACTCATGTTGGCACAAATTGAGAAAGATAGGGAATATTGGCTTGATCGGGTGAATTTCCCCTTGGAGAAGCTCCTCAAGAGGGCAAACAAGAACAACAACATACAAATACACATGGCTATGTGTTACTATACAAGCAATCAGGTCTCGAAGGTCAGGATCAAGCAGTTGAAGAAAAAGCTCAAACAAACCTTAATGAGGAAAAAAGAGAAGGGTAAGTTAGATTTGCTTGTTGAAGCCTCTCTCATAGCATGAAATATCATCACAAGCCTTCATGGTACAATTTTGGGGAATTTTTGAAGAATTTTTGAAAATTTTTAGTTTTTTGTGACTTTTGGCCAATTTCGAAAACACAGTACAACGAAAAGCACAACGCCTTGGCGTTGTGCTTTTTTCCTCAGCCATCCAAATGCCAAAAATTATATATTTATTGATAGATAATCACTTCTACATGTCATTTATCCATATGGGGTGCCTTTTTAGCAAAATGGTTGAGAGAAAATGCCAAAAAAGAGGTAAAAAGCAAACTTTCTGCCATTATTTTGGACTAGGCACTCCGCTTTTGGGAGTACCTGTAGGAAAATGCATTTAATCCCTCATGGAGTGTCCATTTTTCTTATTTGAGGTGTCTAAGGACAACTATACATCCTACTATTTCCATAACATCTTTCAGAACTATATTTGGAGCATGAGAAGGCCTTCAAAAGTCTCTCACAAGCTAGGCGTTGCGCTTTATCAGACATGCATGTGCTTTTCCCTGTGTGTATTTTTTCGAGGTTTTTCTCAGTAAATCTTGGTATCATGATGTAATTACTATAGTTTTATGTTGATGTGATGTAAATAAGGGTAAATGGGCTTGTTATAGTCACTTTGATGTAATTTCGGACCTCATTAATGAGGAGCAACTTAGTTAACTCTATTTGGAGGATTTGTTTTAACCTCCCTAAACATTAGGGTTTTGTTGAGAGATATTTGCAAGTTGTTCCTACACTGAGGGATTCGACCCCTAAGAAAGGGGAAGTTGTTTTTGAGTCTATATATATGTGTTTTTCAGTCATTTTGATGGTTGGACTTCAGAGGGTGGAAATTTTATAGCTTGTACTAAATTACTTTTTACAGGAAATCAAAGGACAGTTGCAGCTATTATTCAAGAATTATCGTGTTGTGAGTTGTGATAATGTTTTCTCTCTGTTATAGTTTTATATTAATGTTATACTAGTCTCCTTACCATATCTTTGATCTTCAATGATTTTCCTAAGAGGTTATAGGCAAAATTCTTTTCATTAAAGCTCTGTTTTGTTAGGAATCTCATTTTATGTAATTTTCCTTCTTGATTAATGAATTCATGGTGCACATGCTCATTATGATATCTTGATCTTTCAAACCCAACACTACACCGAAAAAATCCTAATCCATCACAAAATCATAGCTACCTTGCTCCTCTATATCTCTTGTAGCTGCAACCTTTGATAATTTGACCTAGTTCCATGATATTCATCCCTGATACAACAAAAAAACCCTAAAACTTTCAAAGCCCTAGAACTGACCTATGTAGCCTAAATTCCACTCTTCCACCAGTAAAAATTCTTGGTTGTGTTTTTCATAGAGAGATCCCTCTCTAGTTTGGTAGGGATAACTGCCAAACTAAAATCTTGGTTTGAGGTTTACCTCCGTCGATATCCTTTCTACCTTGGGACATTGTGGAGGCTAAAATTTTTGGCGCCATTGTCGGGGACCAAAGTGACAAACATTCCTCGGGAAATATTATCAAAGTTTAGATCTGATTGCTGATGGTGAATAGTGATCAAGCACAAGAAGGTCGTGCATATTTCACCTAGCGACTCCAGTGTCGAAGAATCCAAAGGTTCAGAATTTTCATGGCGACTCCATTGTTCAAAAATCGGTAGTTTGAAGAAATTCCTGGTGAACACACTGTTTTCAAGATGGATTCAACTGCTCGAAGGTATGATCCTTTGAATCGAGCTCATATTCCTGGTTTTCAAAACCGTACTCCTTGTATAGATTGGAAAATAGGGTTGCCAAAATTTAAAGGTCAAGATGCAAAATATGCTAGTTCCATTTGGTCAAATTTCATTTTCATATTCACGGACTAAAGATTGAGTTTCCTGAAGATTTTCAGATGAAGATGTTCATGGTTATCTTGGAGGAAAAAGCGAGATCATGGTATGAAGGTCTACCATCTACTATTTTATATTCTCTAAAGGATTTTCATTCAGTTTTCTTTCAACATTATCACAGCTATAATTTTTTCCTTACCGGTGATGGATAGTTGTTGTAACATTTCTGAAAATTTCATTAAATTTCTTGAAATATTGTATGGGGATGAAGAATATATGGAAGAAGAGATGTTAGAAGCCCTTTATGATTTTTCCTCCCAACAAGAATCAATAGCTTCCTCTCTGGATGAAATAGACTAGGACCAAAACAGAGAAAGGCATATTCCTGATCTTGAAAATGAAAATCACCAAGCCAATGTTAACTGCTATAAAAAAAAAATTTCTCCTCTGTCTGAAGACGAAATAGATCAGCTCCTGAAGATTCATGTTACATCCCAAGCTAATTGTAATATTACGAATAGGAAATAATCAACAAAAAAAACAACATAAACAAAACTACAACAAATAGAGATGCACCATAAAAATCATTGCAAACATTTCAAAAAAGATGAGCCATTTTATTATATTTTTGGAAGTAGGGAATGAGTACAAAAGGTGATCAAAATGATGGCACCTTATCTTGCTCAAGGCAAGATGAAATATCTCTCCAAACCTCTAATGATTGCATAACTCTCTGGGCTGGGGCTGCTCCTACTGCTAGAAAGTGTTGCTTCTAGCTGGAACGAAGTTGCTCTTTGGGGTTGTTCCCCTACTCAGAAAATTCTGAAACTCCGGCTATGAACTATCCTCCTAAAACTCGAAATAACCCAAAAAGGAATCCCAGAAAGGCTGAACCCGAAATTTGACCCCCTTGGGAAAATTACGCACTCCTCGTGAGTATTTCGGCCTTTGGACTGATCAACTAGAAATGATGGCTTCTCAATACAAAAAAACACAACCTGTGAAGGGTTGATCCCCTCACACTTCTCCCGGACTGAAACTCTTGAATCTCCCTCACTTCCTGAGCTGCTCACCTCCAAGATGGTGTAATCCCTCTGAGTTACTGCGCTGCCTGATAAAAAACGTAACTCTTGAATTTTAGCTCTTTGATCTCTACTCTGAAAACTGATGATGAATCTCCTCACCTAAGCGGGCACTCGAATTCCCTCGACGCTAAGGTTGGGATCTCCGCTCAGAGACACCCACGTGCTGAATAACACTTGCAGACTTAGCTAAACATCTTAAGTGTGCTCAATATCTATTAGACAATAATTATGAAGATGAATGATAAAATGAATGAGAAGTTAGGCCCTCACTCCCTTTTATGCTTGAGGTCCCAACATCCCCTTGGGCCCCACTGCGTTGTGTTTTCCTCCTTGCCACACTGCCCCTGCGTACTTTGTGTTGTTCTGGCCCATGTTGCCACTAGGCTGCCTGGACCAGACTGTCCCACATTGTCCCTCTCCCTGCACTGCCACTTGGTCCCCCTAGGCCCTATGCTGAATGTATCATGTTGGCCAAGTGAATTTAGGAAGATTATTTCTCTTAAGTTGGGTTATGGGTCCCAACACCCTTTTTATTTATGGTTGATTATTAGAAATAAAAAATCCGAACAAAATTAATATTTCCAATTAGCTGCTGCTAATTGGGAATATTACATTCCTCCCCGCCAAAATGTTTCTTATCCTCAAGCAACTGCGAGGATGGATGTTGCAGGATCTTCTCACCCTTCTATGTGGCATCCTCATCTTGAAAATTCCTCCATCTCACCAAGTACTCCTTGATTGTCCTGCTCTACAATTGTCTCTCTCGGGTGTCTAAAATAGCCTCCAGTTGTAACAATAGATGCCCCTCATCATTCGTGGGTGGAAGCTCAGTTGTTGTAGTCACCTGTTGTCCCAAAGCCTTCTTCAGGCATGACACATGGAAAATTTTATGTATCCTGCTCCCAGCCGACAATTCCAACTCATATGCAACTTCTCCTACCCGCCTAATCACTTTGTAAGGCCCATAGAAGTGGGGCTTAAGCTTCTCAGCCCTCTTTTTCTTCAGCATAGACTTCTTGTATGGCTGTAGTTGAAGGTATACCAAGTCACCAACCTCAAACTGTCTCTTTACCCGCCCTCTATCTGTATAAAGTTTATGTTGGTTCTGTGTTGTAGCCATGTTGTCCTTAAGATCCGGAGTATATCTTGGCTCTCTTGGATCCAGTCCTTGGCCTCGAGGGCCTTGCTAGCTCCAAACATAACATCATCAAAAGTCAAAGCATTATATCCATACAAAGCATAAAATGGATACATACCGATAAACATATGGAAAGTGGTGTTGCAGCAGTATTCTCCCAGGTGAAGCCAACGCAGTCATGCCTTCTGCTGCCATGTGACATAGTTCCACAAGTAGCCTTCCAGCCACTTGTTCACTATCCTTTTCTTCACATTCATCTGTGTGTGGTAGTTGGTACTGGGAGTTAACTCCATACCCACCAAACGAAAGAGATCCTGCCAAAAAGCGCCCATGAAACGACCATCCTTGTCACTGACTATGGTCTTGGGGAGACCATGTAGTTTGAAAACATCACGGAAGAATAACTCGGCCACTTGTGGAGTTGTGTATCGTGTGGGTGTGGCGAACAAATGGGCATACTTTCTTAGTCGATCAACAATCCCAAAGATACAATCCTTGCCCTGCACTGTGGGAAACCCTATGATGAAGTCCATGGAATGTGAAGGTACTGTAGAAAACCAGCAGGGTGGATCATCTCCCCCTTATTCCTCTGACACACTTTGCACTCCTTTACATGCCAAAGTACATCCTCTTTGAGGCCTCTCCAAAAGAACCTCTCCCTGATGGCCCTGTAGGTCTTTGTGAAACCCTGGTGGCGTGATAGCGGAGAATCATGGGATGCGTGTGGTATCTTCTCCTTGAGTTGGGAATTCCCAGTCAAGAATATCTTGTCCCGGTAATGGATGACCTCATCCATCACCCGATACCTATCATTTTTAAGTTGGCCATCCAACAACTCACAGGCAAAGCGGTCCTTCAAATACTCCACTAGCATTTGAGCCCTCTAGTCTGCGTCTAAGCTCATCAAGGATAATGTTGTTGGCCTGCGTGACAAGGCATCTGCCACCATGTTGTTCTTCCCTTTAATATATTCAATGTAAAAGTCGTAGGCCTATATATTACTAAGCCACTTCTCTTGCCTCTCCTGCAACTGCTTCTGCTCAAGGAAAAACCGGAGGCTGTTGTGGTCAGTCCTCACTCGAAACATGTTACCCACCAAATACTGCTGGAACTTTCCCAATGCATGCATAATGGCCAACATCTCCTTGTCGTATATCATATACAACCTCTCATGCGACAGTATCTTCCGACTCTCGAAAGCTATAGGGTGGTCCCCCCGCATCAAAATTGTGCCTGCTCCTTTCCCTAAAGCATCACACTCCAGAATGAAGGGTTGCGTGAAGTCCAACAAAGCCAATACCGGAAAGATACTAATCACATTTTTGAGCTTTTCAAAAGCCCTCTGCACAGTATCAGTCCAGAAAAATGCCCCCTTCTTGGTGAGGTTTGTGAGGGGTGCAACAATTTGTGAAAACCCCTCGACAATTTTTGGCAGTAGGTGTAGATGCCTACAAATCCCTAGAGCTCTGTCACATTTCTCAGTTCTGTCCAATCCCGGACGACCCAGATCTTCTCCTCATACCCCAGCCACACCAATGATGTGCCCAAAATAGAGCATCTCTGTCAGCTCGAATTCGCATTTGGAGAGTTTAGCATAGAAATTCTACTCCTCCATGATACACAGAAAAACCTCAATGTGCTACAAGTGCTTCTCCCTTGTGTGAATATAGATGAGGATGTCATCAAAGAACACCAACACAAAATTCCTCATTTGATCACAGAAAATGTGGTTCATGCAAGATTGAAAAGTGGCTAGTGCGTTGGTTAGCTCGAAGGGCATCACCAAAAACTCGAAATGTCCATAGTAGCACCTGAATGCAGTATTGGGGACATCCTGGTCCCTCACCTTGATTTGATGGTAAACTGACCTCATATCGATCTTGGAGAAGAACTTTGATCCCCTCAACTCATCCCTCAACTCGTCAATCTTGGGGATGGGGTATCGGTTTTTCATGGTCTTTTTGTTGAGTGCCCTGCATTCAATGCACATCCGCAATGTGCCATATTTCTTCTTCACCAAGACAACAAAAGAAGAAAATGGGCTAGTACTGGGTCAGATGTGCCTTAGTGCCAAGAGCTCATGGATAGCTCTCTTAATATCATCCATGTAGGCCTTGGGACGCCTATAGGGGGCGGTTATCATTGGTTAGATCCCCTACTCCAACTCAATACTATGCTCAAACCCCCGGTCCGAAGGCTGCCCCGGTGGTATGTCCCCAAAAACCGTGGAGTATCGGTCCAACATCGACTACATATCAAAGTGTATTTGCTGCCCTGTGACTCCTGCCTCTAAAAGACGTAGCTCTACTGCACAGTCTATGTCCCCCTTCCGGAATTCTGCCTCCATCTGGTGTGCTGAAACTATCTGAGGAGGGTATGTGTGCATGCCTCTGATCATCACATGCTTCCCACTCTTCTTGTCTATCCACTCCATCTCCAATGTCTCCCAATATGAAGTGACCTTGCCCAGCGTAATCAACCACTGCAATACCAATACCACGTTGGTATTTGGGATGTCGACCACAAAGAAGTGGTCAATCACTGTGTATTTCCCCATGGTCACTACCAATGATGGAACATACCTCATACACTGCATGGTTCTGGCACCCGGAACCAACACTGATAACCCATCAAAACTCATTGTCGGTATGCCCCTCCTCTGCACTAGATGGGCATCAATAAAGTTGTGAGTGGCCCCGATATCTACCAAAACTGAAACACGCTACCCTTGGACTATGCCACAGACACGCAGTGTCAAATACTTAGGAACTCCTTACAAGGATGCAAGGACTCCTCCTGTGGGTGAAAATGCTGCCCCTCCTGCTCTTGCGGGAGGTGGTGTTGTACGGTTTCCTCTCGTTGCATCAACGCTAGCATCTCCCTCAAACTCCTCATACACATATTCTTCTCCCTCACTTTTGGAGAAGACCTCGATGTGGTGTGCCTTTCCCGTGGCACATCGATATACCAGTGCCCCTGGATCCTGACATGTGAAGCATAGCTTCCTCCGTCTCAGATCTCTCCGTGTATCATCATCCAAAGGCCCTAGGCCCTGGTTCCCCTTCGGAGGTGGAAATCTCATGTCTTTCCCCTTTGGCTGGAATGTCAGTCTTTGGGGGAAAGGAGCTCTAGTCCTGGGTAAGGCATCCTCCAAGTCCCTTTTCCTCCCAACTGCGTCCTAAAGTGTAGCAGGCCTAGTAGACCTAACTAGCCCACGCAGGGGCTCTACCAACCAGTCAATGAACATGTAAATCCTCCTGGTTGTACACAAATCTAGAACCATCACTGAAAGTCTCAGGAACTTAGAGATGTAGGTCTCCGGGTTTCCAGTCTGCTTTGGCTCGGTCAGCTCGACAAAATTCTCCTCAGGATCCTTCCGGTCAAACATTTCCATCAATCTCCGGGTGAAATTTGCATACATTGTCACTTTAAAATTACCCGGCGTGGCCATCCCATGCAACCACCAGTCATGGGCTTCTCCCTCAAGGTGTAGCGCTGCCACCTTGATGGTCTCCACCTCTGCCATCTAGTTCAGCTGAAAGTAAATGTCCAGCTTTTCCACCCAAGATTTTGCTTAACATTTTGATGACCCGACATATGTCGACAAGAAAAATCTTCCCATGGTACGTTTCAATTCAACTCCCTGCGTGTACCCACCTCCTGTATTCTGGCTATGGGGTCTGATATTATTCTTTAGTTGGCAGAAATCGTGGTAAGTGAGGGATTCTCCAAACTCCCGCCCGTATGACTGATATTCTACAAAATAATCCTTGTAATGGGCCACCTCTGAATCATGGGTTCCTCCCGTTCTCGTACCTACAGTCAAGAATGTGGGCATAGTGGAACATGGGGAAGTGTGTAGCACCACCTACTACACAGTGTTCTTCTCCTGCGTATGATGAGAAGTGTCGGACCCTTCCCTAATGTAAAATCCCCTTGGGGTCTCACATTGTATGCTCTACACAGAAATATTCTGACCCATCTCCTCTATTTTTCTGGAGAGTTCTTATACAAATTTCAAGAGGAGATTACCAAACTCCTTCTCGTCATCTACTTCATCCGCCATGAGTGCTTCCTCCTCTGCTTCCTCTACTAGAAAGTAGTCCCCCTTCACCAATGTGGTCTCGAGCCTCCGCTCTCTGCTCTTGTACCCCTACTTCCGGTAAGTGATGTATTCTTTGTCTCTGAGATTCATAGACTGATCTGCTCCACAGGCTAAGGCAGGTCTATAAGCTTTGATACCACTTTAATATTATGAATAGGAAATAAACATCAATACAAAGCATCATAAACAAAACTACAACAAATAGAGATGCACCATAAAATCACTGCAAACATTTAAGAAAATCTGAGCCATTTTATTATATTTTTGGAAGAAGGGAATGATTAAAAGAGGTGATTATAATTATGGCACCTAAGCTTGCTTAAGGCAAGCTGAAATATCTCTCCAAACCTTGCTATGGAATGATTTCTCCTCTAGTGACTGTGTAACTCCCTGGGTTGTTGTTGCAGCTGGAAAGTGTTGCTTCTAGCTGGAATGGATCTGCTCTTTGGGGTTGTTCCCCTGCTTATAAAATACTGAAACTTCGGCTCTGAACTCTCCTCCTAAAACCCAGAAAGACATAGGAAGGAATCTTGCAAAGGCTGACCCCAGAATTTGACCCCCTTGGGAAAATTACGCACTCCTAGTGAGTACGGTGGCCTCTGGATTGATCAACTGGAAATGCTGGCCTCTCACTGTTCAAAAACACAACTTTTGAAGGGTTGATCCCCTCACACTTCTCCCAGACTGAAACCCTTGTATCTCCCTCACTCCCAAATCTGCTCTCCTCCAAGACTGCGTAATCAGAGATACATGTAACCCCAGTTTACCATTTATAATAAAATGTTGAGATTCTTCTTGTTCAATGTGTAATGGATTGTAGTTCTTTTCATGTTTTTGTTTTACATGGAATTATTTTGATAAGTAAATGTTGATTTTACGACATAAGGTGGGGTTAAGTTATTTTCGGCAATTTTAGTTAAAATATCCCATTTGGGATATTATAGTGGTATCAGAGCCTTGGTCTTGGCTCAGTTGCGAGATTTCGGATTGGATGATTTCAAATTTTATTGTAGAACGAAGATTTTGGGTTGTTTTCAAAATTAACAAATAGAAACCTGTTTGTCCGGTGACATTGGTTTTTTTTTTGCAAGGTTCCCAAATTATTGTAAGGAGTCGAGTATTATTTCAGGGAGGCCAAATTAATAAATCTAGTGGATTGCAATTTGTTGGATTTTGCGTGACATTGAATATATGATTTATTTTAGCGTGAGTTGACATGCGATTTGGTGTTGTGTGAGTGGGTAAATCAAAGGTGTGACCAACCCGCTTGTGAATGTAGTGTTGATCGATTTCTACGCCAGGAGCATGTGACTGCCTGTTAAGCACATGAATCAGGGTCAAGTTTGAGAAAAATGCTCTGCATAAATATCATCATAATTTAGGCTGACGATAACCTCGCGTGGTTATCACTATAACGACCATTGAGCTGGTTCGCAGAGAGTCCGATTGTTGCGAGTGCAAGTAAATCACACAAAGCAGCGTTCAAATTCTTGAGTGTTGACAACGTAAAATGGGCATCTGATTGATTGAATGACGGTTGTGTTACTGAAGGGGCCTAATTGATTTCCGAGAGAATGAAGTGGAGCCAAATCTGTCTATCCATGTCGATTGACTAAACATTGTCGTGAGAAAAGGGTTGTCGACTCATTGTATGTCCACGTCAAGTCACCGTCGATTGATCAAGCATCGCCGTGAGACGAGAGTCGTCGATTCAGTGGAGTATGTTGGCACTAGAATCAACACTTGTATTGTCAAAAGCGCCTAACCAGACACATCTTAAGCTCAAGGGCTTTTCTTATCATTTGATTGACTTTTTTTTTTAAGTGCTTGAAACTCACACACACTGAAAAGGATTTGAGAAAATAAGAATCTCTCACACATATGAGGGAACTGATCTATGATGTGGTAGAAAAATTTAGTTTGTAGCATGATGGTTAGAAGAATGGAAGATAAACAGTGGATATGTAAAATAGAAGCCCACTGCTAAGAGGAAAGTGTGACACAAATTCTAGATCTAAAATGTATAGTGGAAGAATGCTTTTAAAAGACTTACAAGAGTATCACTTCACATTTAAATAATCCTATTACAATGAATTCTTCTGACTAACATGACCTCATGAATCAGGAATGCTTGGTGATTCAAGACCAACAAAAACGAATTAACATGCATGCTAGATCAAAAGACTTATAAAAACATGAAACATGGTTTAGTTCCACCTCAAGGAATGCTTATGAACAATCTTTAATTCATATTGAATCGGGAAATCTTGGAACAATACTTACAAAAATGGATCCATATGTCTTGGAGGTTCACAAGACTTATAAAATCATAAGATAGAAATTTTATGGTAAATCTGGAAAGACAGATAAATTATGTAAAAAAAGAAGGGAAAATAATACACACACCACACAGTTTGTGAGTCCTCAAGAGTGCATCTGGATATATTATCAACTCAGAAATATTCAACACAATATACGATAATATGAACAACCAACAAACCCTTTCTTCCTTTGTCTTCTTTCTATTTATAGTTTTACAATGGATCTTCCGGCAAGATTTAGACCTCCGGATTAATTTCATAATAACTTAACAGAAAACAAATAAGGAGAAAAAGTAGACTTTATGCTATTTTTAGCCATTTACAATCCTAACAGAACTCTGATGGAATTAATCACATTGACACACTGTCTTTAAGCTTTTAAGAAGATACAGTTATTTGCTTATAGGTGTCGAATTTTTAAAATCTTTGCTACCAGATTTTCTGTAAACCTGTGTTTGTTTCTTGAATGCTGCCTGGTGCCTTGTGGAAACGTCCTGGTGCTGAGAGTAATGGTAGAAATATGTTTCAGAGAAACTCTGTAATTGTTCCTTTCCTTTGGTTTCTTGTTTGTCATGATATGGTTTCGAAATAAATGTGGAAAGAGTGTTGGAGTGGAAAAACCCGTATAGATAGGCTTCAAACAAAAGGACCGAGCACATGAAAGATATGAGAAGGAGACACATTGAATTGTGGGCCAGCAGGAGAAATAAAAGAGGAGAGAGAAATATGGAGGTTAAACAGGTTATGGAGGCAAAGTGAAAGATATAGCGAGCTTTCATTTTATTAGTGGGAGAGATTATTAAATAAATGATGAGCGAGAGGAGACAAACCCTTTATACATATATCAAAATCACAGATCGAGGTTGGAACATTTAAACATAAGACACAAGTGGGAGGGAACGTGATTTGCGATGGGGGTGATTACGTGGAAAGGAGGTTGGGCCACTCGCAAGTCGCAAATTGGGATTTTTGTTATGAGAAATGGAAGGTAAGTGTTAAAACTCGCAAAGTGAGATGTGCAATGAACAAAGGGTGATATGGCAGGGAAGGTGGGGCCCAGACAATACCACAACTCGTGAATCGGGATTTTTTTTATGAGGAACAAGAGTTAAGTGTTAAAATTTGTGAAGTGTGATGTGCGATGAGACGATGGGGCCCATTTACATCGCAATAGGAGAATTGGGAAAACCGCAAAACCGCAAACCCTTTCATTTAGCGCTTCATTGCGCATCGCAAAACTTACCTTGTCGCAGCTTCGCAACTTTAACTTATTGAAATTTCACAATTTCCGCTATACCTTATCGCATGCGATGTGTGATATTTATCACATCACACAGATATTAATTTACCGCTCTTCGCATCGCATCGCCGAACCACATCTTATCGATTCGCAACTTCGCAAGTTTAACCATATTGAAAACTTATATCCTTTACCGAATGCGATATGCGATGGAACCTATGGTCGACACGTGGCCACTCTTCACAACCTTCGATCCATTAATTCTCTTTTATATTTATTTTCTATATCTATTCTCGACCGCTTATCTCTGACTTTGATCTCGCGATCTAATCTTGTCCATCCATCTAACTTGCATTTTTGTGCCATGATCTCTACCATCCATCTCTCTGCTTTAATTTTGCATTTTGATCCTGACCATCTATTTTCCCCTTTACACTTCCTCCAAAACTCTTAAGTTTTAAGGAAAATATGCCAATTCTCTGTCTTCATGAAATCTGTACGATTTCTTCAATAATGAACACTGTTTCATTCAACAGGCCCGCATACTTCCCTTAACGAATAAATGATCTTAACTACTAATTTGTTTTTCTCCACGCGTAACCCTCCTGAGCTTGTTCGGTATTCTGTAGCGTTAGTCTCTCCTGAGCTTGGATCTAGTCCATATTTAGAACTATCCAACCGCTGTAAACTTCTCAGCTCACTGTCTAGTTCTTCTCGAACTCACCTGCACACCACTACACTTTGATAGCAACACTTTCATCTTACAACCAAACTGAAAAGTCAGATTGATTCCTTGGAGAATGATGACCAGACTTTGAAAATCTTTGAAAAATTGCAGTGCTAACAGTGGCTCCTATTGGGGATGAAGTACTCCCTATGAGGCTTCAAGAATCGTAGTTCCAGTTTCTTTTCCAACCCTTATTTATCCAACCAAAAATTATGCTCATTAATTCAAAAATACCAGCATGCCTAGCCATTGGGTAATGGAGTCATAAGCTAAATTTCGATCTTCTGCAACTTCTTTCAACATAACTAAAAACTAAATCAAACTGTAATCTAAAATTGAAACCAATACTCGAGTGGTGAGCTTATGTATGTACATCCCTACTTCTAATTAGCTGAAATTCACTTGATCAAGTGTATACAAACTTCCAAAAGAAATTTTTAAACAACTGATTTCTTGACATGTCTTTGCATCCACTGCAGAAAGGCTGAAAATTATGAAACATAATCTCTAAATGTGACTCATGCTTGCTACTATGGACGAGAATTACTCCAATACTAATAACAAGAGACACTTTCAAAAAACTAAACTCCATATAGTCATCAATAGGATCATCAAATTGAAAAGGAGACTTACTCAAAACAACGTTGATTTCAAGGATAGAATGACACATACTTTCCTCTTATAGAACAATTCTTCCATGAAGAGCATGTTCTTCATTTGTTTCAAAAATTTCTTCTTCAGCACTGTATCCTTGCAACTTAGATTCATACATTTCAAACATAGACTCATAACTGTATTTCTTATCATCAATTGTCAGCAAAGGTGATAATTCCTTGGCAATTTGTCTGAAATGAGCATAATCTTCTTCCCCAGATTCGGATTCATAACTGTCATAGATTGGATCATCACTGTAAACTTTAAAACAAGATGACATAAAAACCTTCTCTTCATCAGTAGGATGGTTATCAAACAAAGGTTGATTTCTGAATTTTTCAGTATGTTCACCTAATATCTCATCATGCTGCTCAAAAATCTGTTGTTTATCCTCTTCTTGAATGATAGGAGATTGTAGAAAATCATAAGAATAAAAGGATTGTTGAATACCATCGGGTATAACCATGTTTTCTTTACATTTATGTTGTTCATAATCACTTTCAACTTGCTTATCAAACTGATAGCAACATTCCAGAGCGAAACACTTGACCGGATACCTATCTTTATAAAAGGAATTAAAAGCATCATGAAACTCTTTCAAACAAGTGATGCTATTTTTAGGAATATCTCTACACCAATTGAGGGTTGCACCCTCCAAAGAATATATATACAACTTAATATTTATGTCTTCGAGAACAAAATGCAGCCTATGAATCCAGTCATGAAAATCCCATAAAAACTCAGCTGGTACTTCCCAATCATGTCCACTAAACCTTGGAAGAGAAAATTCCCACTTTCTTCTATCTCACAAAGGATTAAGAAAACAATCTATCTTTGAAAATTTGCAAAAGGCATATATTTTATCAAGGATTGCTTCCATCAGAGTGCTGGATCTAAACCTAGTGGAGTTGCCTCTGGATTCTTTGTCATGGAGCCGCCAGGTGAAAGATCACAATCTTCTTCAAGTATGCAATTCTTGTTCACCATCAAGAATTGATCATCAGCAATTTAAAACAAGAGACTCTAGAGAATACTTCATTCCAGGGCCTTCACCTCCCGGCAGATGCACTAAAAGACGTTGGCGCTGGAATCAACACTTGGATTGTGACAAGCACCTGACTAGACACATCTTAAGCTCAAGGGATTTTCTTATAATTTGATTGAGTTTTTTTTGGAAACCGGTTGAAACTCACACACACTGAAAAGGATTTTGAGCAAATAAGAATCTCTCACACATATGAGGGCACAAGTGTATGATGTGGTAGAAAATTTTAGTTTGTAGCCTGATGGTTAGAAGAATGGAAGATAAACAATGGATATGTAAAACAAAAGCCCACTGCTAAGAGGAAAGGGTGACACAAATTCCAGATATAAAATTTATAGTGAAAGAATATTTTTAAAATACTTACAAGAGTCTCACTTTACATTTAAATAATCCTATTACAAGGAATGCTTCTGACTAACATGACATCATGAATCAGGAATTCTTGGTGGTTCAAGACCAACAAAAATGGATTAACATTCATGCTAGATCAAAAGACTTATAAAAACATGAAACATGGTTTAATTCCACCTCAAGGAATGCTTATGAACAATCTTCAATTCATATTAAATCAGGAAAGATTGGAACAAGACTTACAAAAACATATCCATATGTCTTGGAGGTTCACAAGACTGATAAAAACATAAGATATAACTTTTATGATAAACCTGGAAAGACAGATAAAGTATGTAAAAATAGAAGGGAAAACAATAGACACACCACACAATTTGTGAGTCCTCAACAGTGCATCTGGATATATTATCAACTCAAAAATATTCAACACAATATACAATAAGTTGAACAACCAACGAACCCTTTCTTCCTCTGTCTTTTGTCTATTTATAGTTTTACAATGGATTTGTCAGCAAGGCTTAGACCTTCGAATTCCTTTCATAATAACTTAACATAAACAGATAAGGAGAAAAAGTAGATTGTCTGCTATTTTTTTCCATTTACAATCTTAACAGAACTCTGATGGAATTAATCATATTGACAAATTGTCTTTGAGCTTTTAAGAAGATACTGTTATTTTTTGATAGAAGTCAAATTTTTAAAATCTTTGTTGCCAGATTTTCTGTAAACCTGTGACTGTTTCTTCTATGCTTCTTGGTGCCTTCTGGAAATGCGCTGGTGCTGAGAGTAATGGTAGAAATTTGTTTCAGAGAAACTATGTCGTTGCTCCATTCCTTTGGCTTCTTGTTTGTCATGATACGGTTTCGAAATAAATTTGGAAAGAGTGTTCGAGTGGAAAAACCCGTATAGATAGGTTTCAAACAAAAGGACCAGGCACGTGAAAGATATGAGAAGGAGACATGTTGAATTGTGGGTCAGTAGAATAAATAAAAGAGGAGTGAGAAATATGGAGATTAAACAGGTTATGGAGGCAGATTGAAAGACATAGCGGGGTTTCATTTTATTAGCAGGAGAGATTATTAAATAAATATGAGCAGGAGGAGAAAAACACTTTATACATATATCACAATCTTATATCAGGTTTGGAACGTTTAAATATAATATAGAAGCAGGAGGGAACACGATTTGCGATGGGGATGATGACGTGACAAGGAGGTGGGGCCGCTCGCAAGTCGCAAATCAGAAGTTTTGTTATGAGAAATGGGAGGTAAGTGTTACAAGTTGTGAACTGTGATGTGCGATGAGCAGATGGTGATATGGCGGGGAAGGTGGAGCCTAGACAATATCGCAACTCGTGAATCGGGAGTTTTGTTATGAGGAACAGGAGTCAAGTGTTAAAATTTGCGTAGTGCGATGTGCGATGATACGGTGAGGCCCATTTACATCGCAATCGGGGAATCGAAAAAACCGCAAACCCTTTCCTTTAGTGCTTCATCGCGCATCACAAAACTTACCTCATCGCAGCTTCGTAACTTTAACTTATTGCAATTTTACAATCGTCGCTATACGTTATTGCATGCGATGTGCGATATTTACCGCATCGCACAGGCCATAATTTACCGCTCTTCGCATCACATTCTCGAACCACATCTTATCGCATCGCAACTTCGCAAATTTAACCATATTGCAAACTTATATCCTTTACCGAATGCGATATGCGATGGAACCTATGGCTGACACGTGGCAACTCTTCACAACCTTCGATCTATTAACTCTCTTGCATCTTTATTTGCTATATATATTCTCGACTGCTTATCTCTGACTTTGATCTCACGATCTAATCTTGTCCATCCATCTGACTTGCATTTATGTGCCATGATCTCTGTCATCCATCTCTTTGCTTCAATTGTGCGCTTTGATCCTGACCATCTATTTTACCCTTTACACTTCCTCCAAAACACTTAAGTTTTTAAGGAAAATACAACAGGTCTCTGTCTTCAGGAAATCTGTACGATTTCTTCAATAATGAACATCGTTTCATTCAACATGCCCGCATACATTCCTTAATGAATAAATGATCTTAATTACTAATTTGATTTTCTCCACGACATAACCCTCCTGAGCTTGTTCGGTATTTTGTAGCGCTAGTCTCTCTTGAGCTTGGATCTAGTTCATATTTAGAACTATCTAACCGTTGTACACTTCTCAGCTCACTCTCTAGTTCCTCTCAAACTCACCTGCACACCACTACACTTTGACATCGAGACTTTCATCTTACAACCAAACTGAAAAGGAGGATTGATTCCTTGGAGAATGATGACCAAACTTTTAAAATCTTTGAAAATTTGCAGTGCTAACACAGTCAACGATTCTACATGGGGCCAGGGTTGAAAAATCGGTGATTGGAGAATGGCTTGACACTTTAGCAGCAAGCCCAATTTTTATTTGTGCAGTGTTGGAGTATCACCACCTAAGTATGTGGACGTCGCATCACCACCGGAAGTTAAGTCGTCACAATGAAATTCTTCAGCGATTGGAAATCCAAGCAGCTGAACGTATATGTTCACTGAGGGATGCTTCCGCCATAATGACCGTGTATTCTAACTGAGGAAAGTCGAGGGCATACATCGTGTTTTCCAGGAACCATTTGAGAAGGAGAATACACTATGATGGAGACAATGTCGTAACCAACAATGCGTCCTCAGACTGTGTGACAAAGACCACTGAAACTATAACCAAAGACTCAAGAATTTATTGTAAACTTGTGGAGATTCTGGAAGAGAAATTCTCAAGTAAAATCTCTGTAAATTGGTTGGGTCGATGACTGTTATAGAGGACGAATTATTGAAGAAGGGAATGGCTGAATAATCGAAATTCCAAGCATCATTCTTTGAACAAGGCACAAGTTCCTTGATGCTAGTGTGGCTAAGCACAAATCTGGGCACTTCACAGTATGTGGGAAATTTAACTTGCACCCAGCTAATGTAGGTTTTAACCCTGTACAGAAATTATCTATGAACGAATCTTTAAAACAGAAAATAAACAATAGTGGGAGCATAAAACATAAAATAGATAAACACAGAGATTTTCCCCTGGATCCCAAATCGGGATGACTAGCTTGATTTTTCATTATATTCCTTTTAGTGTTACAACACATATATATACATGCTGAAGCATACATAAACCCCAATCCATTAACCTTGGATTAGAACATAACCGTAGTTCCCTTGACCGAATCTACAAAATACCAGGGGCCGAAAACCATCATGCCCCAAAACCATGTGCAAACCCATGAACAAAACCATGGGCGGGTCCGCCTACCGGAAAATAAGGACCAAATTTTTTTTTCGGGGCGTTGCTCCAAACCCCGACAAGGGGGGCTACCGCTCCCCCTGTTACCCCCCCCCCCCCCGCACATGACTAGTCGTGGAAAGAATATAACACAAACCCAATAGCTAAGTCTATGCACCAGCTCCAGGTTCCTATGTACAATATTGTTTCTATATCTGTCTTGCTTAAATATTCATGCATTTTGGAGAAATATGAAATGCTACTATCATTATCTCTGTCACTATGTTCGGTAAAGAGGAAATACAAATACATGTCCCTATATAAGCTATTAAGCTTGGTCTATCTTTGAGTTCATTTTTCCTAAGAGCATGCTTGGCCACCTAATAGTTGAGTCAGTTTGGTATGCATATTGTATAAATTATGGGCATGATATATATTATTCAGAATATTGTAATATTGTTACAGTGGAACCCTCAACTCTCATCATCTATAATTTCATTTAACAACTCAGATTTGAAAGCCTCGGGATGAGGTTCTTAAAATTCCTCATGAACCAGAAAAGTAATACTACCTTGGACTGAAATATACAACAGAAAACAAAATTGAACAACGGACCCTTTTCAAGAGGAATATATGCCATCCTTCAAAAAGAATAGCCAAAATATTTGTAGGGAGAACTGTGGATTGGTCACAAAATTATTGCACTTGGAATAGATCTGAAACACATGAATATGACATGGAGATTTATGTCCAAACTTGATGAGCTTAATGAAATCCTGTCCAAAATAAGCCAAGTAGAAGGGAAAAACTGATTTGGGTTCTAAAACCTGCTATGCTTGCTCTTATACAACCCAAATTCTTGGAGGAACCTTGTGAGGGGTTCAAACTTCCAGTTACGTCATGTCTAAGTAACATTATGAATTTGACTGCACCTATAGCTCCATACCATGATGATGTTATGAGGAGTATTGTGAGATTGATAGTAGAGAATTTTCAAGATTTGGAAAATAGTGCAGGCTCTACCTTTGGGAAGAATATTGAGGTTTTAGGAGGCATGGCCACATTCAGAACGTATGGCATCATGTTCGATCTTGAGTGTGATGAATTGATTCTACATATGTTCCAATGCTTCTTCAACATTAGGAGACATCATCCTGACACCATCATAGCTCACATGCAATCCATCCTGTCGTAATGTATGAGAGACTGTGAGTCCATCTACTAGGAGTTGCAGAATAGGTTGTTGAGCATTTGAGGAGAGAGTGTATCACCTACTGCTTATGAGCTAGCCCAAGGGCTAGTTGAGCAGAATATTGGGCTATTTAGGAGACAGTTGACCAGGGAGGATATACTCCAGTTTAGTGGACTAGGCTTCAGAAATGAGCTGAGGAGGAAGGGACTTTGCTTCATCTGCAAAGAACCTTGGGGGCCTGATCACTCATGCTTGAGTGATGGAGATGATGCGACAGAGGCAGAACATAAGGACATTCCTTTTGTATTCTAGGATGAGGACCCTTCTTCAGATGAGTCCACAGAATCATACGAGGATGCTTCCGGGGAGCGAGAGTAGTCATGCGGAGTTGATGACAGTAGGTCAAAGTTGTATTCCAATGTGCAGGGTGAGCATTCAGGGGAATCGACGGGAGATACTCATGGTGATGAGTCACTTGTGACGATTCAGCCGAAGAAACATATGATGGAGCATGAGTCAGCAAAAGAGGATACTATGCACATCATGCACGATAGTCCTTTGGGGGAGAGCCTGATGGAGGCTCACTATTGAGGCTACTTTTTGTCTTTTATTCCTTACCTTCTTTGCATCTTTTGGCCCAGTTTTGACACATATATACTTCCTTTTTCCTCTCTTTATCCCTAATATGGCCAGACTTTCATAAAGTATTGTTAAAGGTAAAAGGTAGTACAAGTATAATTGTTTCAGCTACTCTATAGCTAGTTTAGGCATTTTTAGTAGCATGCTTATTTGTTAACTTACTATTATGGGTAGAATGATGGATTTCTTGCAAGACCTATTTGGTTGGCTCTTTGACTTGAAGGAAAAATATGTTCCTTCAACCATCCTTCAGTTGATAATCCAGCGTGCCTCAAGATAGAAGCTCCAGCTCAGCAAGTTCGATGCTCCTTCCAGCACTTCGACAAATTCAAGGATCTGTGAAGGACCAGCTGTCCACTATCCGTATAGTGGAGTTCAGTTGACAAGAATTAGGAACCTTTTTCCTATAGAAGCATGCGGTTTTTTATAAGAAACTGATAGTGTAAATTTAGGACAGTTAGTGCTGATTTCGTGGATTACCATATCCATGGTTTTCAACGTTCTGCTCTGTAATGGAATTGACACTGATTATGTAAGTAAGGATGCATATAAATGCAAAGACATATGGTTTGATTAAGGTGGTTAATATATTTTTGTTTTCATCTATCAATACTAAACTGCGATTTCATGTTCTGTTGGTGAAAGCCGAATTGTAATTATTCTGATGCGTTCTTGATTAGCTGTGGAATGTTGTGGATTTGATGAACTTCTAAGATAAGTTGTCGTAGGAGTAGTTAGGACTGTAATCCAACGCTTTCCTGGGTCTGGCAAGGGCCCACCACAACCGGACCAGCCCTGTAGATGTAGCTAGAGGTAATTCATAAGTATAGTTTGATTCAATTCTTGATTGCATAATTACTTTTTCTTGAAAGTCGATTTCGTTTCCTGGCATTTGATTTATGTTGCTGTAGCAGAGGTAATTTCATATATCAAGGATCAGTTTGGGAATGTCATGTTAAAAGCTCTGTGATTGTGGCTATAAGTGTGCCTGGTTCTTTCCATAAGGATTGCTTTCCATTTTTAATCCCATACGCATCATTCTGAATTGAAGTTTTGCTTAGAAACAGAGTTAAGCATATACTTTTTCATCTTTTTGGATAAACGATTTTACTGAATGCATTCCTGTGTGAATGGATAGAGCATGGTGATATGCATTTAATTAAATCTTTTGTGAGATAAGTAGATATGAATAGACTACGTGTGGACTTGCTAGATCGATTTCAGTAGGAGAGCATAGCTCGAATTTGCAACAGATTTAATGTTAATTGGTTCTATGTGTTAAAATAATCTACATCTCATTTCATGTGTGTGTAGCTCAGATTTGTAAACATAGTTCAATTACTCATATAAAATGCATGTCATTTCTTAGATTGAACAATTCTATTTGAATTCCATGCATTTGGTTTGAAGAAGTAGATTTTCGTTCAAATTGTAGTTTGTGGCTTGAGATTTATCATTGCTTAAGGTATAATAGGAGTGTGAGGTTTTGTTCATTGAAGAGTGACATATATAGGTTCTTTTGGGGTCTTAGCCGGCAAGTTACTAGAAGACCCATGTGTTGACCAGGTAGGAGAAAGTAGATGACTCATAGAATAGTTCTGAGCAAGTTTTCTTCATTCTTTTGGTGTGATTAAGTAGAGGTTTACAGTCTTGTTTCATTTTTCATAAGATTAGGATTTGGAGTGGGAGGCCTTTTACAAATATTGTTGTAGAATTTACGTTGTGGAAAGTCGAGTTGAATTGGCAAGATTATTTTGAGTGAGTGCATATTCCCTTAAGGACAGAACGATCATGGCAGAATCTTAACCAGTGTTCCTTTTTGGATCGATGCTTGAAATTGTGTGTTAGGGTTCATAGTTTGGTGCAAGTTTCACAATTCCAGTCCATAAGAATAGCAATGATGAAGTGATTTGACCTTTGCAACTTGGTTCGAAAGTAATTATTCATTGAAAAATTTTATTGCAAGTTTCAGAGGATGATTAGATGACTGCCAGTGATAATTTATATGAACTTGTCTGCTTTTAATTTCGAGATTGAATCCATTTATATTATTGTGTCTTAATGCAACGTGTGTTGATTGAATTGATAACATTATCTTATTGCAGAAACCAGAGTGTCGATTGCTATAGAAGTTTGAGTAACTTTGCCAAAGTGTAGTTGGTAATTTGATGAAAGACAATTGTAATTAAAAGCTTATCTCCAGAGTACAGTTGTGCATTTTGATAGCTTGAGTTTATTTCAGTTTGGTTTGAAAAGTAGAAGTTGGGGGATTAAAACTATCAAAAGTGGGTAATACATATATAGATGGGTTGGCTAGGTATGAAAGATCAATGGCTATCATGACTAAAGTCTGTGTGTAAAATTGGTATTCAAATCAGTGTGATAGTGTACCTTTTTGCTTGACACCAGTATAGTGAAATTGGCATGAACTGTTGTCATCAAAGCTAATTAGGGGTACCATTAGTAATTGCGAGTTCACTATGTGAGTGTGGAATCAACTTATAGGCTTACTCAGATTAGGTAATTCCTTTTAAGTGTGACCTTCAAATATTAGAAAAAGGGTTTTAAGATTTTCTGCAAGCAGTGAGTTATTGAATCAAAGTTTTTGTTGATTTGGTAATGGTTTTGATTTCATATTTAATGTTGAGATAAATTGAATAAGGGTTTCCAGTGTTCAAACCAGAGTTTGCCGATTGTTCCTATTTTTATGATGAGATGAATTGATTTATTTCCGACAATGTGTGTTTATAGATGTTTGTGTGTGCCTCAATTCTTAAATCAAATATCATAAGGAATCATACAAACTTAGACTCTAAAAGCTGGATCTTGAGAGTGAAGTACAGCTCGTGTTTACAAGCCCAAATTGATATAAAAATATTGGTGAATTAATTCGACAATTATTTCACACAACACTCACATTGAGTCTATGATGGATATGCGGCTAACCTTGGGGTCAACCATTGAGGAGGAGAAATCAAATGCACAAACATCGAGTGTGGTGACATTAGTTGTAGATCCATATCCTCTGGAGATGTTGGAGGTTGGTGGGATAGTTCTGCACGGTACTAGTAGACAACATGAGCATGACATTCCTAATCAGGAGAGGGAGGAGCTATTGGAGATGGTGGAGCATCCATCTTTGGGCCGACACACTGATGAGGTGTAGATAGATTCACATGCAGTCAATAGAGCTGCAGTACTTTCAAGGAGTAGCACTCTCCAGGAGTACATCGACAGGGCTTGCATCATATCTTGCCCACTTTGGCCCATTATAGAGAGAGGGGCCTTCTTCTGCAAGCAGATCTTGTCGGCAGATGGGACGGGGCAGCACGAGTTGAGTATGGAATGACGACCTCAGACCAGACTTGTTTTGTATACAGGGAGCATAGCAGAGCAGGGACCCTTAGACTTGACAGATGCGGCAACTTCCAGTTGGTAGTGGGGCACAGGTCAACAGTTCTTCAGCATTCCATCCCAACTTCAGAAGAGCAGGGTTAGCATGAGATCGAGTCAGGATTTTGAGTGGATAGAGGTGATAAGTTGGTATGCATTTGGTGGGGCCGCATATACAGTCATAGCTACAACACAACATGAGCCATGGAGCATTGATGCTTGTTGAAAAACTTCGCTTCATTGGGCAGCATCTATAGCTGGAGGCAGTGCGCAGTCTGAGCCATGGGACTTGGGAAATGATTAGTTGTGGTAGTGTTGGGATCTGGTAGGATGGATTGATGATAGATGTGGTGAGAGATCAGTTTGGGATATCGACATTGAGGGGTCTATTCTGGGTGGCTTGACACAGCTGCATAGAAGCACCCAGATGTTTGTATGGGATCCGGGCATTGGGTCTCAGTTGCATCGGGCAAACAGGGTGGCTCACATATTTGGATTGCTTTAGGGCAAGAAATCTTGGGGCGGAAGGTCTATAATATTCCTTTTTTTGGTGTCACCTATGATAGGGTTAGGATGGACTTCCAGAGTTAGGAGCAGACAGGTCACAGGTACAGGTTGGTGTCATCAGTGGGCCCAAGGGATTTTTAGAGGATTTTTGAGGAGTTTATATCAGTTTGGGTGGCATTCACTTGATATAAGCAATTTGCCTTTTGTTCCAGTGCATTCTGACAACTTTCGGAAAACTAAGTCATTTTTGGGCTTCACTCAATTAATTACGCTCAAGGTGGCATTCCGAGAGGAATACATGATAGAACACCTTAGTGTAATAGCTCGTTGGAACCGAGACGAGGATACCTACATGATGGGATGATTGGAGATGATTTTTAGTGACCTGAGGGGACATGGCAACCGATTTACTCTTTCTTGCATTAAAAATGAATATTTTAATAAGAGGGGAAATTGCTCCATGAATAAAATAATAATAAAATAAGGCTCTAGAAGGATCCAGGAGATATATAAAAGAAAAGGAGGAGGCCATTGAGGGACATCTTGGATTAGATCATTTTCTTGTGTGAGAGGTTTGAGAACTTGGTTCTCTACTCCATTGGTAGCCCCAGGATGGAAACCCTTGGGTTATTTATGAGTGTTGGATGAAAACCCAACTCTCTTGAGGAGACTTCATTCAGGAGTTTCACAGAGCTTCAGGGATATTAAAGTGAGGATCATTCAGATCCTCAATTGGTGCTTCAGTGGATTCAGTGGCAGTTTTTGTTGGAGGGAGAGTGTAGTTGTTCAATTTTGGAGGCCAGCGCAATGCAACAGTTCATCTTGATGGCCATTTTTCCATCTTAGCTATTTTCGGTCAGATATGAATGTAATCCCAGTTTACCATTTATAATAAAATGTTGAGATTCCTCCTGTTCAATGTGTAATGGATTGTAGTGCTTTTTATGTTTATGTTTTACATGGAAATCTTATGTTAAGTAAATGTTGATTTTACGGCATAAGGTGGGGTTAAGTTATTTTTGGAAATTTTAGTTAAAATATCCCATTTGGGATATTACATGCGCTGCGTTGTCCTCCTTTCCACGCTACCCATTCCTACTCTGGGTTATCCTGGCCCACGCTGCCACTGGGTTGCCTGACCCATGATGTCCCCACATTGTCCCTCTCATTGCACTGCCACTTGGTACCCCTGGGCCCTACGCTGAACGTATCATGCTGGCCAAGTGCCTTTAGGAAGATTATTTATCCTAAGTTGGGATATGGGTCCCAACACCCTTTTTATTTATGACTAAACATTAGAAAGAAAAAATATGAACAAAATTAATATTTCCAATTAGCTGCTGCTAATTGGGAATATTACACTAATGAGTTCTTACAGTGTTCACACAGTCAAGAATGTGTGAGTGAAATTTCTTCCATTATTGAAAATGAAAATATGGGTTTAAATGATGACAGTCATGAGACTGATGAAACTATAGAGGAAGTTGTTGTGACTAAGACAATTTGTGATGATGATTTCATGCAATGAGATCAGCTAACAAGGACTGTTTTCTTTCATGAAGAGGATAGAGCTGTCATGTTTAATAATCTTGAAGAATGTCTTCTGTTCAAGGATGATTTAGACTATGAATTGGAAGAGTATGAGTCTGGGATAGAGATTATGCCATAGATAGAATCAAAGTTGCTCATGCTTGAGGAATTTATAGCCAACACTCAGGTAGCAGAAAGTCATACTTCCCTCTGCCTTCCTATGGATCAACAACCAAGTATTCTTTCAGATCAAAATGAAAGGGGTACTTGTATTTTTTTTGGTTTTCAAGACAAGGTAACATTTCAAATTATTGAGGATCCTTACACTGATTTGCTATAGTCAACAAGGGAGATGACCTTTCTTGTATTTATTGATCATGAGCACATCTTTAGTGGACACTCGGAGTGGCCTATATTTTGTTTTCTCTACCTACTCAAGGAAAATGTGAGCATGATTCTAGTAAGTAGCCATTTGCTAGATTGGTTACACTGGAGGGATCATTTCACATGATTGTATATATATGTCTTCAGTAGGTGGGCGGTTATCATCAGGATTTGAAGCTCGAGGTGAAGGCCCTAAGATCTCGATGATATGCTGCCTTTAATAAGTTCTGTAAGTGTTGTTGCAGTGAGTACTAAGTTTTTTTTTTATTCAAGTCAGTTCAGTTTTTCAATCAGTATTCCATGTTGAGTTTTATCTTTTGATTTTTGAATCCATGCCCAATGGATAAGGCTACTTGGTCTATGGTGTTCTTGACACCTCCAAGGAGCTACCATCCCCAACTGGAGCCAATGTTAGTGTCTTCCAGTCCTGCCAGTCACTAGTGATCAAATTTTCTCTTACAAGATTTTGTTAGGGTCTTTGGTCAAATTTTTATGGTTTCAGTAGGTCTTCAAATTAAAATTTGGTCACTGGTTAGTGTGTCCAGGTGTGTTGCTACACATTTCAGTCCATGTTTTGGTCTTGAAATCATTCATTTTGATGATTCATCACTGAAATTTCTTATTACCATCTCAATCACGACACCAGGTCACCATTCAGCTCATTTTATGTAGTGTCATCATTATGTCTTCCGGTCAAAATCATAAAAATCATTCATTTCAGCATTAAATTCAATATTGAAGTAGTAATAGTGAAAAATGTTCAATAAAAGTTTCAAAAGTGTATTTTCAATATTTTCATGATGTAATATCTTTCATAAGGTTCTAAAGCTACAGTTTCAAATAAAAAAAGTGAAAGAGCATGGTGGGGCCACTACACCACTATGAAGAGGAATCGATTTTCAAGCTATTTAAAGACCAAGGGAGCTTCTCATTTGCCCACTCCATCTTCAAGAAAAAACCACTCCATCAGAAAGCTCACTCTCACCCTCAGAACAACAATTTTTTTTCCCAAGAGTTCCCATATCTCCACTGCGTTGTGCTTTTGCTACACATTCGCTGCACAGGTGTTGCGCATTTGTTGCACAACACTTTTTCCAGAGTGGTGTGTTTTCTTCAAAGGAGGCACAAATCATCATTTCAAAGGAATTATTCATCATCAAACAGGTTCCAGTGTATCAAATAGGTAAGTGGGCCCTCCAAATCACCTCTTTTGTCTTCATTTTGTGATTATAAAAAGAAATTCCCTCTTCTAGGATTTTTAATGCATTTGCTTGGTTTCATGTTCAAATAGACAAATTGTTGAAAGAAACCCTAAGGTTGAAGCTCACTCACCTTACCCCACCTATTATACACCTACCTAATCACTTTCCCCACCACCTACTCCTCATTTTCCCTACTTTCTTACAAACCCTAGCCTAGACTAGAAATTTCTAGGCTAGGACTGTTGTTTCTCTTTTTGGACCCCTTCCCCTCACCCATTCCCTCAAATTTCACTTTCCCCTACTCCCTAACATCTCTCCCTACCCCCCTAAATTTTCTCAAGAATTTAGGAATCCCTAAACCCCTTCATCTCCCTTCATTCCCAAAAATTACCCAAATCCCCCGTTTTTCCCTTCACTAAACCCTAATTCCATTTCCCATTGAGCAAGGGTTAGCAATGGATTTTGAAACCACTGAGCAGAAGAGGCACAAGGGAGGTTAGATCAACAGGTATGAGCCCACTTCAGCAAATGAGATCATGCTTTCACCCTTCCTCAAGAAATCATTTCAAGATGTTGGTTGCCTTGCCTTTTTCCAAAAGGTTGAGGAATTCGGTTTTCATGAAAAACTTACGAGTACTTTTGCCACTATATTGAGGACAGATAAGGTGAATATTTCAGGGGTGGTGTTCACTCTTTCAACAGAGATCATTGCCTCAGCCATAGGGATTCCAAACAGTGGAGAAAATTGGTTCAAGAGTAGAGACCTTGACCTTGACAACTATAAAATGTACTTGAAGCCAACATACAAAGTAGCTCCTACGCACGTCTTTCCATTTAGACAGTTGCTATACAAGTATTCCCCTCTCATGAAATTTATCTTGAGGTACCTAAAATGCGAGGGCAGATATTCAAGGCTATATCAATATCATATGAGACTCTTGATGCATTTCACCAATGTAAAAACCCTAAAATTACCTCATTACCTCTACAAGAGCATGGTAAAGATGGTAGAGAAGGTACAGATAATGGGAGAAAATAATCATGCTAGTTTGTTTCACCATGGCTTGGTGAAGGTCTTGGTTTTCCATCAGTTATCACAGATCAATTTTTCATAGGATGGTTTTTTTTTCAAATTCTCTTTTATCTTCTCCAGCTCAGTCTAGTAGACACTCTACACCCTTGGTTTCACTAGCATATCAAGAGATTGCTTCCGCAAGAAAATATACCAAAAGATTTTTTAGGGTAGAGGTGACTCAGACCTATGTTATAGGTAAGAGGCTTGTGTTTTCTCCAGATATTTTTGAAAGGGCCAAGCCTACATCAGGTGAACAAGGATCATCATCACATCATGAGGCACCATTGCAATATGAGGAACCATTCCATTGACAATGACAGGGAATATTTGGAGATGAATGAAGAGAAAAAAACACCAAAGAAAAATAATCTTGGAGAAGGAGGCTGATATTAAAGAGCTCAAAGTCATCTTGTCAAAGTCAAACTTCTTGGTATCACTCTTGGAGCAAGAGAACATGCAATTAAAGGTAAATCAACTACTCTTAAACAATCCCAAAGATGATTTGAGCAAAGGTGATGTAAAGGGTAAGGTAGTGGTTGGGATTGATGATTTAGATGATCAGGAAGAACAAGTTAGAACAATAATACCGAGGACAAGAGGCCTCAAAAGGGCACTTGAGTGTCAAAAAGAAATAACTCCACCAAGGACTCAAATGAAAATTGATGAAATCATATTGGAGGAAATTTAGAAAGATAGGGAATATTGGCTTGATCGGGTGAATTTCCACTTGGAGAAGCTCCTCAAGAGGGAAAACAAGAACAAAAACATAGAAATGCACATGGATATGCATTACTATACAAGGAATCAGGTCTCCAAGGTCAGGATCAAGCAGTTGAAGAAAAAGCTCAAACAAACCCTAATGAAGAAAAAAGAGAAGAATAAGTTAGATTTGCTTGCTGAAGCCCCTCTCATAGCATGGCATATCATCACAAGCCTTCATGGGACAATTTTGGAGAATTTTTGAAGAATTTTTGAAATTTTTTGGTTTTTTGTGACTTTTGGCCAATTTGGAAAACACGGTAGAGCAAAAAGCACAACGCCTTGGCGCTGCACTTTTTCCTCAGCCATCCAAATGCCAAAAAGTCTATATTTATATATAGATAATCACTTATACATGTCATTTATCCACCTGGGGTACCTTGTCATCAAACTGGTTGAGAGAAAATTCCAAAAAAGAGGTTAAAAACAAACTTTCTACCATTGTTTTGGACTAGGCACTGCGCTTTTGGGAGTACATGTGGGAAAATCCATCTTTATCCCTCATGGAGTGTCAATTTTTCTTACTTGATGTGTCTAATGATAATTAGACATCTTCAGTGTTCCATAGCATATTTCAGAACTAGATTTGGAGCATGGCAAAGCCTTCAAAAGTCTCTCACAAGTTGTGTGTTGCACTTTATCAGAAGGGCGCTACGCTTTATCAGACATGCACTGTGATTTTCCCTGTGTGTATTTTTCGAGGTTTTTCTCAGTAACACTTGGTATGATGATGTAATTAGTCTAGTTTTATTTTGATGTGATGTAATTAAGGGTAAATGGGCTTGTTATAGTCACTTTGATGTAATTTTGGACCTCATTAACAAGGAGCAGCTTAGTCAACTCTATTTGGAGGATTTGTTTTAACCTCCCTGGACATTAGGGTTTTGTTGAGAGATATTTGTAAGTTTTTCCTAAACTGAGGGATTCAACCCTTGAGAGAGGGGAAGTTGTTTTTGAGTACATGTGTATGTGTTTTTTAGTAATTTTGATGGTTGGACATCAGAGGGTGGAAATCTTGTAGCTTGTACTTCATTACTTTTTACAGGAAATCAAAGGACAGTTGCAGCTATTATTCAGGAATTCTCGTGTTGTGAGTTTGTGATAATTTTTTCTCTCTATTATAGTTTTATATGAATGTTATACTTGTATCCTTACCATATCTTTGATCTTCAGTAATTTTCCTAAGAGGTCATAAGTAGAATTATTTTCATTAAAGCTCTGTTTTGTTAGTAATCTCATTTTGTGTAATTTTCCTTCTTGATTAATGAATTCATGGTGCACATGTTCATTATGATCTCTGTCTCTTTCAAACCCTACACTACACCAACAAAATCCTAAGCCATCACAAAATCATAGCTACCTTTCTCCTATATATCTCTTGCAGCTGCAACCTTTGATACTTTGACCTAGTTCCTTAATTTTCATCCCTGATCCAGCAGAAAAAACCCTAAATATTTAAAACCCATAGAGCTGAGCTAGCTACCCTAAAATCCACTCTTGCACCACTCAAAAATCTTGGCTGTGTTTTTCATAGAGAGATCCCTCTATGGTTTGGTTGGGCTAGCTTCCAAACTAAAAGCCTGGTCTGAGGTTACCTCCGTCGATATCCTTTCAGCCTTAGGACATTATGGAGGCTAACAAGGATTATGAAATTCAGGAATGAGTCAACCTAATTATAATAGTTTGTTGTATTATGTCTAGATTGACTTTGCATGTGTGATTGTATGCATGAATGGAATTTGATTATGGATTTATGATGCGAACATGTTAGCTAGTTACTATTATGGATATCATGAACTTATTTAGGTTGAGTTGACGTGTCGTGAAGTTATATTGTGCTAATATAGATTGATTGTGAAGATAAGATAGCCTCCCCTAAGATACATCAATGTATGAGTTTGCTTATGTTGTGTACTTTATGCTTAATTGTTTGATTATGTCATCTATTTCGTGTCTGAGTGTTTTGGTGTCTATTACACCATCTAGTTGATTTATTTAGCATGGTATGTTGCAAGGTCTTTGAATGTTAGATTAATTGTGTGATATGAGTATATGTGTCTATAAGATTGCATGACTAAATGGTCTTGTTTTAAGATGGTTGTACTAACACACATGTGTTGGGATGGATGATATGTACCTGAGTGTAAATAGGTGATAGTTATAGCATTATGTATTATGATCGATGAATGTGAGTTAACCAATGGATTATGACATGGTTGTTAGTCTTGGTAAAATTTGATTTTGAATTGATAGATATGGTGCCTTGATGTTGATACATATGGCTGACATGTGTGTTCAGTTACAGGTCAGTGTGCTTGGCACAACAAGATAAGATAACAAGTATATTGGTATATTTATTTATGTGTTGACAATTGTGTGGTTATGGCAGTATGATGCAATGGATTTCATGGCAGGATACTGCCATGAAATCTTGAATAAGGCTAGGGTTGAGCTTTCCTTGGAACTATAGGGAACCATGGGGATTAAGTCATGGTGTTTGTTGTAAAGTCTTGTGCTTTCGGTATTTTGTTTTGTTGGCGCTTGATTTGTGGTCTTGATTGTGTCTTGTGCATAGCTATGCCACTTTGTTGTGGTGTCGTATTGATTTTGGTTCTCCTGGTCTTCTTCTTGTTCTTTTTTGTTCTTGCCTATTGTTTGAGAGTCTTGGAAATTGGTTGGGAGAGTGGAAAGATAATGGAGTTTGGGGAGAGCATTGTGGTACCCAACAGGTAATGTAAGACATGAATGAAGCTCAGTGCATGAGTAAGCGCAATGGAAGGTAAGAGTATGGTAGTCAGTTGGACTGGTTGGGTCCATTGTTGTAAATGGATGGTGGCAGTACAAACATGAAAAAGGAAACATAAAAGGTAAAATTAATGAGGTGTTAGATGCCTTGGCTATGTTGGGAACTGTTGTTCTCAACGTTGTGCATTTTGTGCACAAATAAGGAAGTTATCTTAACCTAGACCTTATGATATCTAGCCATTGTGTTGTGATCGTGATTTTGTTGATGTTTATATATGTATGCATGTATGCATGTATGTATGTCATTGATTGACAGGGTCGTCACGGATCTTGATGGTTTTATGTTGATGGTTTGTATGTATATATGATGTTACCTGACAAGATCATGATTGTTTTATGCTAATGATTATATATATGTATGTATCTATGTATCTATGTCGCGGTATGACAGGGTTTTCAAGGATCGTTCTTGTGGAGGAATGATTTCTTATGCAGGTGGGTGGCATGAAGATGTTCTTGGTCTTATGAGGAATCAAGTGGGAAAAGTGACTCTGACAAATCCATGAGGTCAGTATCATGTGGACATGAATTGATATTACATGTTTGTATTATGCTTGTTTATGTTATGGACAGGTAATTTTGAGGGGTACATCAACGAAGTGAAAGTAGTTTGATCCGCGACATGCTAGGGTGAGCATGGATAGTGGAAAGACACTAGAAGCAAGGTTGCTTGTGGGGTCAACGTGTAGTCTATGGTTATGCAGTTCTATTCTTGTGTATATGTTGTGAATGTTGAATATTCAATGATTAGACCTATTGTGATGTGTAATGTTGCATATGTAGTATTGTGTACATATGATGTTGTATGCCTGCTATATATATGGTGTTGTGTGTATATTGCATATGTAGTGCTAGGTATGGATGATGCTATGTACATGTTGGATATGGGGAGTTGTGTACGTATCGTACTATGCGCATGTTGGCTATGTGGTGTTGTGTGCATATGGTGCTATGCACATGTTGGATATGCGTTGTTTTGTACGTATGGTGCTATGCACATATTGAATATGCAGTGCTATGTACATATGGTGTTGTGTATGTGATGTACATATGGTGCTATGTGCATCTGGTGTTGCGTGCATGATTGTACACATGGTGTTGTGTGCATGTGGTCTTGTGTACAAGTTGTACATGCAGTGTTGTGTGCAAGCGGTGTCGTGTACATGTCGTGCATGTGGTGTTGTGTACATGTGATATTGTGTGCACATTGTACAGGTGGTACAATGTACATTTGGCATTGTGTACACGTTGTGCAGGTGGTGTCGTGTACATGTGATGTTGTGCACATGTTGTGCAATTAGTGTTGTGTACAGATGGTACCGTGTACATGATGTGCACATGGTACTGGTATACATGTAGTATTGCATGCATGTCGTACATGTTGTGTTGCGGGCATGTGGTACTATGTATGTGCATGGTGTAGTCATGGTATCACGACGTGTGTATTTGTTGTGTTGCACTTTGTGTACACATATGTATATGTATATGTATGTGTTATGTTGTTTTCCGGATGTATGCGTCGATACATGTATTGTGTTGTACACCAGGTATAGGTGTATGTATTGTGTTGTGTTCTACACCGGGTGTGGGTGTATGTATTTTGTGGTGTTGTACGTCTTGTGTGGATGTACGTGTTGTACATTGTGTGTATGTGTACGTGACTGAAGTGAAGCAAAGGCACTGGATGCTTTCCGAGTGTGTCAACCAATTCGGTATGTGTACGAAAGAACAAAGGCATAAGTAAGGACCAATGAAGGATAAGTATCAATATTTTATTATGCATGTGATATGTGATTCGGAATTATGATGGTTACATGTGATTTATGATTATGATTTATGATGATTGAATGTGATTTATGATTTTAGTCTATAAGAATATGGAAGCCCTACATGTATTTTTTCCTAGAAAAATATGGAAGCCCTACAATCACTAGCGAATGTAATCCAAATCATGGAAAACAAACAAAATTGTATAGACAATAAAAATTATAAGTAAACTGATTGCAAAATATGGAATTTCTCAATAGCATTTCAAGCTAAAATACTCACATATCCTCCAACACCAAATGTGCAGATATGTTTCAAACAATCCCTAAGACTCTGTACAATCAGTAGAGCAGGTTGGGAGGACGAATCCAGAGAGCGTCAAATATGAACTAAAAGCACGGAGAATAAAAAATGCATGGAATTGTATTTCAAAATATGGACCAGAGGCGAAAATGCAATAGGCCCCTCGACTATGAGAGTCTAAAAATAAAATAAAGCAAAATTTAACTGAGTATACATTTGCAAAAACAAAAAAAGTCCCCCTGATTAATTCAATCCAACTCCCAGAACAACTCGACAACATATTTATTTCTCTACACAAACCCACTGATTTCACAAACATTCCACCCCATCATTGCAATGCATTTAATATCGAGGGCAAAGATTCAAGAAATAGAGCAAGAAATACATTTAATATATGAAAAGGTAACCCATCGAACTATCAAGATTTAATGAAACAATGCACTCATTGAAATGAAGGTTTAAACAAAATCACTGGCCGCTGCTAGCACCATATATACGTACGTGCCCAATGATACGAGGTTCTCATTGCCTAAATTACAATCACAAGAGCATTGTTTCAAAGTAGCCTGTCGGCTCAACATGTCGACTGAGCCGCGAGCATTGCAACAATTTCTACAAACTGTAGCAATCTCAGGACGGGTAAAGTGAACAACGAAGAGCGGCTCTAACTTGCCACTACCCACCACTTAAATATTATAGCCCATATTTTTTATGAAATTCGTCTATACCATAAATACAATATATTCAGAATATCCAAAAATCTATTAAAAGTTTACCATTAAATATTCTAAACATCAAGCTTTTTCACATTGCACACCTAGTTTCCATGCAAATTAGCCTCCTTAAACCAATGGAAACACACTATCCATATTGTTTACATGCTGCCAACTGTAATCTAGACAATGTTATTGTAATCTGTGTTACTTGAAGTCGTCGGCCTTAAATGTATGATTATGCAGACGCCTCATAAATGCAAAGGAAACAATTTGAACTTCGAACTACTAGAAGATACAGACACATTTCACTAAATCACAATTTCCAGAGCAAATGTAAGGGTAATAGTGCATACGGAAATGAAAATCTAACAATTCCAAGTTTGAACAACCAGAATGTAACAACCTCGGGTTGATTTTCCATGTAAATAAAATAATACCAAGATTATGGGACATGTATTACAAGTTGAATGGTGGGTAAGAATTATAGTGAGCATCACTTGTGGTTTATTAATGGTTATGGAAATTGAAAAAGGAATTGGTAAAGGAAAAGAGGCAATAAATGACATTTAATTAAGGAAATAAAGGAAAATAGGAGAAAAGGAAGATCAAAAGACACAAATATGCATGTAAGGGAAATTATACGGAAATGAAAGAAAAAAAGGAAAAAGGAGAGGAAGAGACTAGACATCAATGATAAAAAGACACATGAGAAGAAATTCACAGCTTTTGCTCAGCACTTGATCAGTTTTAAAAAATCTAACTCCAAGAGGGGAGGGAGAGCACTTGGAAACAAGAAAGCAAGCAAGTGAAGGACAAGCAAAGGAAAACAAGGGAGCGCAAGTGGAATTTTGGACAACAATAAATAAGGGCAGAAAATAGTTGTGAATTGCAAGTAAGAGTGTGCATGTGTGATTTAGCATGATGGGATTCAAATGCTGGTACATGCATGTGGTTCTTTGGTTATTTAATTGTCATTGGCGTTGGATTTTCCTGGATTGATAGTGGTTTCAGCCTTGCCTTGTCATTTCCTGAATAACCATGATGTAGTGGGTTCTCTATTTTGATTAAGCTTTGGATGGTCGATAGACTTGGATCTTGGTTGAGGTGGTATCGGGAAAATTCCCAAGTGTCAAGGGTGGATATGGGCCTTCTCCTGGAACTCTTGACGGATGGGTGGAGACCGCAAAATTCCTCTGGAGATCGGAAGGAAGTCGAAGGCATCCAAGCTTGTTTGTCATTAGTGATTTCTAGACCGGTTTAGGTGAAATCATCGTGGTTAAGGTGGTTTGGCCTAGGGTAGCCTTGGTTGGTTCTATTTTGGTTTTACCCATATGATCCCACATTCATTCTTGGAATATGGAACAGGGTTGATTGGTTGAAAGAGAGATTTGGTTCAGCCCAATCTATGGTCGAGTGGTAGATGGAAGTTCCTGACTTGGTTGGATTTTGCATATGATTAATATGAGTTATTTTCCTATTGTGATCTATGAGCACATGTACTGGTTATTATGTTGATCTTATGGATGGTTTTTCATAGATTTTATTTTGGTTATATGTTGGTTGCATGCATGGTTGAATGATGTGCTCTTACTATCGATCTTGTTCATGATTTGATTAGTCATGGAATGGTCAATGTATGCATGGGCTAACAAGTGTTGTTGCAGCTAGCTTGAGAGAGCATTGAACCTTCATGATGATTCTATGATGAAGTTAAGAAGATCATGATTAGATATGCATTCATGATCTATAGCTTCTATGTTTACCATATGTTTGACGAAATGTCTATCATATATTAGGCATGTCTTGGACAAGATCTAGCTCTAGTATTGATTGTTTAGACTTGTGATTATCCTAGATCTAATTCTGGAAAATCTGGGTTAATCTGGGAAGTGGCATGTAGGTCATCCCTAAAAAATTAGCATTGATCTCATAACCACACCCTCTGAATTGGATAATCTCGATTATAACTGCAAGGAGAAGGGCTCATGCATGAGGTTGGAGCCTTCCAACCACATGCACAGTGTGTCAAGCATGTGGTTCAGGTGTAAAGTCTGAGATGTGAAAGTTCCAGCTCAGGGATTGATCACTAGTGGTTGTTGTCAATTACCTGGGTGATCTAGTGTCTTTGAGGGATGGAAATATTTTTCCGGTTAGTAGACCCCACTTTCATAACTGGAACTTGGAGGTCGGGTCATGTCATGGTAGCACTTAGCTCATGCCCTAGAGAGCTCGTAAAAGCGGGTAAATGTGGGATGGGGTAATTACACATAAGACACAGGTGAATTTCCCTAAATCACAATGTCTAGAGCAATTTTTAAATAAAGTCATTGAAACAAGACAAACATATTCATAATTATCGCCCCAACAACAATGCAATGACGCGCTTCAATTAAAGATAGAAAATGGCCCTAACTCTAAAGACATGACCCAACAACATTATAATAACCGCCCTCAACTCCAGAAACAAGATGCACTAGTACGGTAACTCCCAAATTAACATAGCTTTCCTCGTTTGGCACTGCGATGCATTTATAACCTAGTACTATGAATCTATGAAAAAAATATGGTAGATATGCGTAGATTTTGTAATTCTTTATGTCCATTATTGCAACCATTACACATTGCAATAACGAGACCCGTAACATCACTACTACGTGCATTTATCCCTAGCATATATCATGAGGTTTTTGTGCAGTTATTTCTCGATGCTATGTTTAATGTTTTGCTGGACGGATGACGCATCACCTTGAGCTCCAAAGCCTTGGCGGGCATATGTCACCACCTTGAAAAGCTAAAACTCCAATGTCTACATTAGAAACACAATGAAATATTTTATACAGTGACCAAAATTAATACCTAAACAGAAAAGTATATGTCACTGCTTAGGCAATAACATAATAAACTATCCCCAAAAATATCTATGTTAGAGTTACCATACTAGTGACCATGTCATAGTGGAACATTCTTTTATTCAACAATAATAATATCCCAACCTAATATGTATATATATAATATATTTTTAGCCTCGAACACATTAAAAATACTTACTTTCTTTCTTTCTATATAGAATGCATATATATAGCATTCCCCGGTCAGTCCATGTCACAACTCAAATGTCTGAACGTGGAGGTTGGTAGCTCATGGCATAAAATAAAAAAGTCAAAGCCGTGGAGCAAAAGTGAACTGTCTTCATGCCCGAAGAAATCTCTCGATTGAAATCTGCGGGAAAAATGATTAAATATTAAACCATTCCATGCATGGAAATCGACAGGGAGAGTGGGCATGAAACTTTGATGCTTTGCAATGGCGCAACCCCAACTTACCTCGGCCCGCCTTCAGTCGGTCTGTGCAGGACAACTCGCTAAATTTGTCGGCTCCTCCAAACTCGCAGTCCGTGGGACCAAACGATGTGAACCTCCGCCAGATTTGGAAACCGGATGCTTAATTAGTGGCATGTGCCGCTGAGTGCATCGCTCGTGGCGCCACGTGGAAACTACCCTCTGCCTCATTGTTCCACGCACAACCATTTGTCTAATAGTATATAGCTTATTTAATGTTTTATTATAAAATATTTATAGGCTGATTTATACTGGTTAAGCCTTGTGGACACGTGGCATTGCTATTTTGCCGTGGTCTTTCATTGTAAATTTCAGACAAGTCCGCCCGTTTTGTCACATCTGAATAAATGTCGCTATCAACAAAATTAATATAAGGATGTAGATTGATATATTATATTGCCAGCACACAATGGCCCACACACATCACATGGGGTTTAGTATAACAAACAAAATCTTTGACCTATCAAAAATAAATTTGGAGTTGATATGATTAAGTGATGTAGCCTTTTAATCTGAATGCATAATAATTTCCAGCTTAGTATGTTTTTTCCTTCTTCTTCGGCTATTTTTTCCACACGGTGGGAAAAACTCATTTTTCTTTGGGTATTACTATGCTTCATGCTTAATCGAAAAATATAATTTGTAATAGATAAATGTTATGGTGTTAAAGTAATTTTTATAACAACGTTGTAATGATATGATATGATATATTTTAATAGCGTCTATTAGACCTAACGGTCTAAAGGACCCACATTCTATCTCAAACAAGATATTTTTCTCTAGAGTAGTTCTTTTGCATAAACATATTGTAATGAAATAGAATATCACGAATATATTTACAATGAAATCGGGTTAGTTAATGAGAAGGGTTCATCGAGATGTATTTAACTCTATATGGAGCAGATATCTAATGTTTTTTTTTTTAATGAGGCAGTTTGCAATAATTATTGCAGTAGTGGGGCATATATAGTCATAAAGCCTTACACTTATTATCATTTTTGTTGGAAGAGTGGGGTAGATTCTAATACCTGAGTTGAGACCATTGTGCTTTGGGGGGTCCTATATTGTGCAAAGTGGTTATCCATCAAGTCTATGGATGTCTTTGGAGACTCCAAAGTGGTTAATATTGATTGGGTGCTAATGCGGTCTTTTTTTTTAACCTCGCTTCTAAATTGGATGAAAATAATTAAAATATTGTTTGGAAGTTTCCATGGACTGAATTTTTCACATATATACAGGGAACATAATGTCGTTGTTGATGCATTATCCAAGGTGGGATACATCAAACAAACGGGGGAGATTATTTACATTGCCTTTTACAATGACACTTTCCAAAGGATGGGGAAAATCTATATTACATAGGCACTCTTCCATTGATATGGAACATCTGTTTTTATGTCTCCAGTTTTTAGTGATAAACTTTATTATGTAGGGAATCATATTATGTTTAAACTATATAAGCTACATACAACAATAAATTTTCAATATGGATTGTGTTATCTTTTTTGTGTTATAAGCTACATAGAACAAGTGAATACCTCGGCTTTATGTCTGGATGTGATATCTTTCTATGTGAACATAGGCTATATCTTGCCATAGGCCATACAAGAAATGGTGAATATCTTAGCATATATGCAATACGTATGTTGGAAATACTGAGAGGTGGGTGAATCAATATTTCACTTACAATTAGTTAATTATAAAATTTTAGAGCATGAATAATAGAATAATAATCATCAACACATCGCAAGAGCAATACCCAACAATTTTTTTAAGTGGAAACCCTTCCGGAAGAAAAACCACCAAACACTTTTCTAATATTTTATGAGTACAAAAATACTTCAGCTCCAACTAAAAGGGAAGCTTCAACTTCTTAGTACTCTAGAAAAACATTCAATTTATCACGAAACTCCAACTCCTAAAAGGATGCTCCAACACCCTAGTTTACCAACTCCAACTGCAAGGACACTCCAATGCCCAAATTTTACCAGCTTCAACTGAAAGGATGCTCCAACACCCTGCAAGATCCAACTAGACATAGTACCACCTTGCCCTAGCTTGATGTCAACCCTAAGGGTTTGACTAGGTTTGAATTTGATTGAAACAACAATCATTGATGTCAAGTAAGCAATGAACACTTCTTAGAATTGTCTGGATTACATCAAGTTGAAGGCTACATTATTGGATGGTTGAAAACCCAAGCCCTAGGGTTTGGGTTCCCTAGACTAAGGATGTACCCCAACTTTGTCGAGGGTTTTTGAAGGGTCAAATCATTGAATTTGACTTGGAGATTCACGTCTTTGGATTCCCCTCATCGAAATCTTTCTGGTGGTATGTGGCATGCCAGACAAGTCCTCCTGGTTTGAAGATATTTGTGTTTGAAGTTGAGGACCCCGGTTTCTAGGCTAAAACCCCACAAAGTTAGTTATGTGACATCAAGTTGAATAATGTGGATGCCCTATTAGTGAAAGACCTAGGTTAATGATGTGGCACCTTTACATTAGCCTACAAGGGTTTGCTTCAAAATTGTGATTAGAATATCTTATAGAGTGTCTCAAACATTATTAAAAATTACAAGGACATCAAACCTCATCAAGACATAAAATTCCTACCTCCTTAGGATGAAAGAAATATAAAAATATATTTTAGAATTATAAATTACATACTAAGGGTATTTAAGCCTAAAAGACTAAGTATATTCAAAGTCAAAACCTAATAACAAGGATTTGGTTTTAGTTTTAAAAAAAATTAAAAGGGGAAGGGACTCTCTACTTGAATCCATAAAAGTTCACCTCTAAAAGTCCTTTTAATTAGGAATTAAAATTTAAACATTTAATTAGTAAGAAATCCTCCAACGGATAACCTTATGAAGCCCTCTCTCATGTCTAGAAGAACTATATAAATACTATTGAGTGATCCTCCTAAAAACACTTCAACGAACATTTTATTTTGATCATTACTCTGAAATTCGACCCTTGTAAGGATTAGTGTTGGATCAGGTACTCGGTGCAGTGCACAGGCATGGACTTGGCCCTTCCTAGGGAAATTATTCAAGCATACATCAAGCTCACTAAAATAGCGAAGGTAAGGCCTCTCTTGACAAGCGAAAGAGATAAAGGCTTCTTGTATTGGGCATATGTTTTTGGGAAAATTTTGGATTATTTTAGGATTTCAATTAGGGATTTGTTTGAATCATTTATTACAAGGCTTGACCTTTTGTTTTATTCTTTTTGGTTTGGGATCCGTTCAGATAAATCTCTTGTTAACAGCTAGACCAAGCACTTGATTTTTAACAAAACTATTATTTTAGCCTCCTCGAAGCATCCACTATAGAAAAATCAATAAAAAATTTATGATCCCCCTCTCAGATCAACGAAGAAATTGAGGAGTTAATTGTGCTCCTTTTTGACATCCTTAAATTGTGTTTGGAGACTTGTTAATGTACCAGACCTAAGGTTAGTTCATATGGCCTAACATGAAACAACAGTGCCTTCATTTTGATATGACAACCTCTACTGTAAGGTCATCCTTGTGACTGTGAAGCAATTAGAGAATACAACAAGTGTAACAATAGCATTTGTGGCAAGACTTTGTATAACCACCTATTGTATAGCCTTTGCAATATAGCTCTTGATATTATTTAGACCTAGAATAAGAGGAGTAGACACAGTGATCCTACAATTGTCAATATATCATAAAAATTCCCACCGCAATCTCATTGTCTCGTTGAAAAACTTCAAGTATCAAAATGAACTAAGCCAATGATTGACTTCACTTTTTTGTTTTAGCTCAAAGAATTACAGTTTAAGGCATATCTTGTAGTTATACTCAGAACAACTGGAGTCATCTCTGCAAGTCAACAACTTTAAGCAAAAGAATCTTGATGATATAAACAATAAAAAGGATTATTGTTTCAAATTTAATCACAGTGAGAATTTAAAAACTTAGATAGTTCATGACTAAGGGTTTTCATCATTTACAGTAACACTAACAGTGACAAGTAGCAGTATATCTTGAGAAAGGTTTTTGTAGAAGGTAACTTTGTATTTATTAGGAAAGTTCAAGTGATGTATGCCAACAAGATATTGGTTGTCCTATTTTGGTTTTAGCAACAATATTATTGATCATAAGAAGTCACGGTGGTACAATAATAATAACTTGACACTAAATGCAGTTATAGATTTGACATACAAGCTTGGTAGTAAGCACTTGTGGCAAGTTATAAGTTTTGAAGCTATATTAAGAATCATCTGTAACAATTGTTGTTTAAATGACCTTGTTACAACAATTAAAATCCTAGACTTGACTGTGATCTTGGTTGATAATAGTGTGTGGAGTTCATAAATAGTGAGACTATGACCTTGTTTATTCTATTGACACTAATATCCTTGATGTGACATTCTGACTTGACATACAAAATTGACTTAACTTGACCCGGGATTTGCATTGTTTTAACAATCACATGTAGTTGATGAAGAATTAAGGTGTGGAGTTCATAAATAGTGAGACTATGACCTTGTTTATTCTATTGACGCTAATATCCTTGATGTGACATTCTGACTTTACATACAAAACTGACTTAGCTTGACCCAGGATTTGCATTGTTTTAACAATCACATATAGTTGATGAAGAGTTAACAATTAAGACATGACATGTTGACTTGATATATAAGCATACAAGACCTGAGAATGAGTTGACACATAGATCTAAATACAAACTTGTTTCATAAATTAAAATGATGGTGACATAACACTTACCTTATCTAACCTTGCAAAACATTGACATTAGTACTTGTAAAGCAGTTTGAAGACTTGGTAGCGTTCCTAGTTCATTCCTTCTTGACATATGACAGTGAATGCAAATGTCTTGATTGATCTAGTGTAACAACCCCGGGTTAAAAATGCATGTAATAAAGTTAATAAAGGAAAAATAAAACCAAGGTCATGGGACACGTATTCCAAGCCGAATGTTGGGAAAATCATAGTGGGTGTTCATTTTGGTTTATTATGGCTAAGGGAAATTGGCAAAGGCATTGGAAAAGGCTTTGAAAAGGCAAAGAGGCATTAATTATTATGTTATTTATGAAAACAATGGAAATTAGGAGAAAAGGAAGGTGAAAGGTCATAGGTTGCATGTGAGGAGGAAATGAAGGAAAATTGAAGAAAATTGAGGCCTCGTTGATAAAAAGGCTTCTGAGGATCAAATAACAACTTTGCCAATATTAGCTATTGAAAGTTCAGTTTTGGGAGCTCTTTATCTCTCTTTTATCTCCCACATACTCTTTCACACTTAGAGAATTCTTGGAGCACTCTAGCATTAGAGAAATGAACGCAAAGGAAGGAAAAGGAACCAAGGGGAAGAAAAGATCAAGTAAGGAAGAGTTGGATAAAGTGGATACAACAAAATTATGTGTAGGTATCAAGTTGCATGCATGATTATTTCCTTGATAGTTTTGACATGTATGGTACATGCATGTGTGTTTTTGTTTCTCTTGTTGTCATTGGCATGGGTTTTTCCAGGTGTGACAATGGTTTCAACCTTGCCTTGCCATTTTCGGATTGCCATGGCATTATGGGGTTCTTTTAATTGGTTGAGTTGGATTGCTGGATTGTTTCGAAATTGATGTGAGGTGGTCTTAGGAAAATTCCCAAAGGCCTATAAATCCCTGGACTGGTATATGGTGGGATATGCGGTAAATCCTAAGGGTGGAGGCGGGAAATTCCTTGCAGTGTGTGTGAATAAATCTGGAGGCATCCATGCTTGTTTAGGGCTTAGTGATCCTTGGACAAGTAATGGTGGGATTATGATAAATCTTGGTAGTGTATGTTTATTGTTTGGCCTAGGAATCCTTGATTGTTAATGGTGGGATTGTGGTAAATCTTGGTAGTGTATGCTTATTGTTTTGCCTAGGAATCCTTGATCGATAATTGCAGGATTGCGGTAAAGCCTGGTTGTATAGATGAGGGTTTGGGCCTACGAATCCTTGACTGGTATATGGAAGGATTGCAGTAAATCCTGAGGAAGCCCTGGTTGTTTTCTTGTGAGTCCCACATTCATGCTTGGAATATGGCACTAGGGTGATTAGATGAAAGAAATATTTGGTTCATCCCAATCCATGGTTGGGTGGTACGTTGAAGTCCCTGACTTGGTTGGATTTTTAAAATGTTAATATGAGTTATTTTCCTCTTGTATTTGATGAGTAAATTTTTGAGATTCAACAAGAAGATTCAACACCCACACCTAGTGCATTAAGCACCTGGTTGCATTAAGCACCCAGACTAGGGTGGGGCCCACAATGTTATTTTTGGGTGCATGTCTATTTTTATTATCCCTTAATTTAGATAGACATTAAACTGTAATCTATTCTCAATGTGGACTTGAATGAGTTAACTAAAAGTGATAAATTCAGTTATCTAGTGGATTTCAAGTCAGAGGTTGGTTGGTGGGACATGCAGAGTAATTCTAGTTGTAACAGACTTTGAAGTGCAGTGGTACATGAGTTGGTGCAAGTTGTAAACAATTTAACTCAGTTAAGTGAGTTAAACTTAGTTGTGCTAGTTGTAACTGAAGATACACTAGTGAAAGATTCAGTGAATTAAATATTAATTAATTCACAATCAGTGATCTCACATGCAACTGAGGATTTACTATTATTAGTTGCATGCATGTCAGATCCAGTGGAGACCCAGTTGAGTTCTAGGTGAAAGGGAAGTTGAATATCAGTTGTAGGATTATTTGCTTGCACACATGTAGGCAAAGACCCATTGGAGTTCCCATGATACTTGCGCTATCAAGGCAGGCATGAATTCCTATATTTAGGGATCTTTACCATCAGGGATTGTGCAAGCAAGGCAGGCTGTCTGGAGGCTGAGAATTGGCTATGTGTTGGTCAGTTTTGCATATAACAATGTGAGACAATTAACTAATGTACTAAGGGCTCTTGTGAGAAGAGTTTTTTATGTAATTGTTTCATGATCCATGCTTAATATACAATAGAAGATATTGGGGTTTTTAGCTGTCATACTTCCTCGGGAAATTATCTGTGTTGCATGTGATTAATCTTTCTTCATGTTCATGTGATTAGCGATTGTGTTTTTAATTCTGCAAAATATTTGTAGAAGCGATTCAATATTTAACTTTAGCACACTGTTAGATCGAGTGAATCCAATATATACATGCTTGTTGTATAATTTCTACATAAATGTGCTTGGTTATTATGTGATTTTAATGGTTATTCTATCATTGTTAATTTTTTGGTTATATGCTAGTTATAAGCATGGTTTTATGACAGATCTTGGTCATGGCTATCATCATGTTTTGATTAGTAAATGAATGGATGATGAATGTATGAACTAATAGATGATAACGCATGTATCATGAGAGGGAACCATTCCTTCTTGATGGTTCTCAGATAAGTATGAAACCCCTATGTTCATATGTGTATTTATGACCTGTAGATTACATGTTCATGATGTGTTTGAAGAAATGTATGTCATGGTTAGGCCTGGTTAGGTCAAGCTATTGTCTTAGATTTGAATGGAAGGATTTGTCCCTCTGTCATTCATGGTTATGGAAAGTTTCATCAAGTTATGGGCAGAGGTCTAGATCATATCCTAAAAAAGTGGCTTAAATCTCATGGTCGCAGGCACATAACTGGGTGAAAAGGACTGCATTCGCTCCCTTGTAGGCATCATGCATGCAATTGGAGGGTTACAGTCGAATTCCAACAATTTTTTGCGAGTGTCTGGGATATCAGGGCATTGAAACAGAGCCTTATCTTAGGACTTGGGCACATGGAAGGATGGTTTAGCTCTTAGGGGTCCTGTAGCACTTGAGGGAAGTCATTAAGGTTTTTTCTTGTCGATTCCACTTCCTTAAGGTGACCTAGGAGGTTTAATCATATGATAGTAAATCTTCCTCACATATTTACCCTGGCACGCTGGTAACTTGGTAAACGTGGGAGGAGGGTGTTACATTTAGGACGTTGAGACAATACATTTTCTCTATAGTAACTTTTTTTATGATACAATAATCTAGAGGAATTTAATATATACATTTTAGTGGACCTAAACTACAGAGTTTATTAATTGTGATTTGACAATGTCTCTCTTGGTGACAATCACATGTGATGTAACAGTGACACAATATGAGTTTATATGACAATGATCATGTAATGACTATGATAATGTGTATTTACTGTGACCTCAATGATTAGCTATACAGTTAACTACCGACTTGAAACATGGACATGAAAAATAAAATTGACACATAGATGACTATGATATATATAGGATTGACATTGACTTGACACCTAGACATAACATATTGACGTAACACATAGAGTCTGACATATAGGTATAACTGTTTGACAATGAGTTGACACATTGACTTTTACTTGACATAGAATTGTGATAGATGTGTTATAGTGATGATAGAATTGTGATAGATGTCTTATAGTGATGACCTAGAGGTTATATTGTCTTAATTGTAAATGACATAACCATGATCTTATAGGGCAACAAGTCTTCTAGGACAATATCACCTTGTTTTATATCTCATTGACATGAGACATGGATAGTCATGTATGACTTGTGATCAGTCGCAATAATAAGACATATGATGGTAGCCCTCCTTGGGTAGAGTTTGAGAGCATTGCAAGCAGGTCATAGGGATGACCTAAGGTACCTAGGGTTGAGCTATCATCTACCTACAATGCATCATATTTGGAGAAACATTAGTAGTGTGGTACAATGACGTGAGTTGACTGCTTATAAGCTCATGTTGCGTATTCATTCATGAGCAATGCAGTGCAGTGATAGCTGAGAAATGATATGATAGTTTAAGAGGGGGTTTTGGCTAGAGTTAGAAGTAATTTTGGAGAACCTTTTGGTTTTCATGTTGTAAATATTCTTTTATACATCATATACCTAATCATAGCCATAATTTCAATGGGGAAAAGGCTAGCTTCAATCAAGATGATATGATAGGGAGTATTTCCTTTAATTTTGAGGTTGTAGGTTATAAATTGTTGTTGGATAAGCTCGATCTTCCTCCACGATTATCTAGATATACTGGAATCCCAAACCTCACAACCATATAAAATAACAAGGGTGACAAGCGTCTCAAAAATAGACTTTATTTTACTCCAAACCCAAACATCAGTTGACTTACAACTGTTTTCAAGCTCATAATAAAATTTTCAGCCTCGAAGAATCAATTTCTAAATGCTATAATTCCAGTTGAGATGATGATGATTGTCAATACCTAAATATTTGTATGGAGAAACCTTATCCAAGTGATTGTTATCATATATGAAATTATCATGGTTGGTCTTTTTGGATTTTTTTTATCGTGACTTTAGTCTTGTCAGTATCAACAATCATACCCATCTTGGAGCAATAATCATGGGTGATTTTAAGTTGCTTTTCAAGGTCATCATGGCTTCTGGCTGGAGGAATGATATTGTCAGCATAAATGAGAAGAGTAATGACCATACTAGAAAACTTAGGGCTATTACATCCTGCAACCTCTAAACACTCTTCTAGTTTATCGATGTAAATGCCAAAAACGGTAGGGGAAAGGGGGAACCATTGTTTAACGATGATAATGCATTTAATTTCTTTAGAAAAAACCTCGGTGGTCTTAAGTTTGGAGACAACATTCTCGTATAACCGAATTATAACAACCGTCAACTCGAGAGGAACCATTATCTCTTCGAGTCTTTTCCATCTCTTATTCGAGGAAACGTGTCGAAAGCTTTTCTAAAGTCAACAAAACAACATAAGAGATTAGTTTTATTATTACAAAAATCCTCAACAATGATCCTAGGAGTGACAAGATGGCCAATAGTTGAGTGATGTCTCCTAAATCCAACTTTCCCTTTAGCTCTTTTACCATGGATTTCAAGCTAGAGGCTAACATTATTTTCCAAAATGTGCCCATACAATTTGGATAAAATATAGTTAATCACAGTGGTCCTATAGTTAGGGGGAACATTTTTATCCCCACTTATAAAGATAGGCATAATAAGACTTTGCATCCATGGCTTAGGGAAGTCGTGCTTTACCATTGAATTGAGAAGTTTGTGAATATGAGCCCGATGACGATAGACCTTCCCATATTTATAATTTTAGCTTGGTAGCCCTCAATATCCCTAGCTTTCCCATTATCGAGTTTCTTAATCCCAAATTTCACGTCTTCCAAAGAAAATATATCCTCCTTTATAAGAGTGTTTAAGATTTTGACCACGGTGTCTGGGGAGTCATAAATATTATTAACATAAATATGCCAACTCTTTAAGGGGATCAATTTATTTTATTTTATTTTATGAACAATTATATTCCTCTAAAAAAAATTAGGCTCAATATTAGAGAGGTGAAGAAGACGGTCTTGCCTCTTATTAATATAGAACATTTTCTTCCTTTTTATAATAGCTTTGTACACACTTATTTTTTCAATATTTACAGTTTCGTTAGGAACATCTCTAATCTATTTCCTAACAGTTTTACAATCATTATCATACAAAGGGTTGGAAGTTCTATTATTCTTTTTATATGACACCTTGGTAGAGAATTGGTTAATGGTAGTGGAAAGGGTCATAGTAAAATTGTAGTAGATGTGATCAATGTTATCATTATACATTAAGAAACATAAATCCCTCTTTAAATCATGTAAAAAGAGTTCCATTTTATTTATGTCAAAACGTTTGTGCCTTTGAATTTCGCAGTTCTTTTGCAAGTGGGTGGTGTGCATGCCAACATTTAGGGTCAAGGATAAAGATTTGTGGTCAGAGTCAGGCTCATGGTCATTTAGGAGGTCAAAATTTACAATACAGTTAAGAACATGGGTGTTTGATATTGCATAATCCACAACACTACTTCCCAACCCATGAATACAGGTCATCTGGCTAGAGGTTGGCCACTTATTAATTCCATTAAAATAATAATGTCTTGGGCACCATAAAGCTTGATAAGCTTGGTACCAAATAGGTTCTTGGTTGTGTCTTTAAAATTTCTTTTGAATCTATTAGCTAAGTCACAGTCCTTATCTAGCCATAGGGGGTTAGGGTTGGAGTTATTTCTTAGGAAAGTAGCTTGGTTTGTAGTGGTTCTAACATAGAAGTCCTCGAGCAAAAGGATATTACCATCATTCTTTAGACTGTGGATATCATGTTCTAAGGTACTTAAGGGACAATTCTTATCCATGTTTTTTTTCTTATAGGAGGTAGAGTTGATAAGAGTGAAATAAAAAATTGTGAGAAAAATCCTATTGGTGTTAGAATATGAAATTTCGATGCATATGTATTGATTGAGAGGGTCGATCTTATGACGCCGAATGTGAGAAGAAACATTATTTTTTATATAACAAACTATACCACCAAAACCTCTATGAGAGGATTTCTTGTTCCAAGTTGACCATAGAATGAATCCATCTACGTGGGGGACCCTAGATTCATCATGCTCTTGAGTTTCAACAAGCAAATAAGATCAATATCATTAGATATCCAACTTAACATAGGACCTTTACGCCATGGAAAACCATGACAGTTCCATAAGCGGATCCAAAGTTTTCCTAATTCCTATTTATCACTTTTATTTTGGACTCTATCTCTAATAATAGCTTTCCTATTTCTAATGACTGCCTATTTCCCTTCCTTTCTTGCCTCCTTTACCTTTTGGACCTCTTTCCTTTGGTTAACTTGGTCTTTTGGCATAAGATCTCCATTTATAAAGATTCTTGATCCTTTTAAGCTTGGAGATTTACTAAGTATATCTAATTCATGGTCATTACAAATTACCTTAATATGGACCAATCTATGTTTATGCTTAAGTATATTTCCCACCCTTTTTGCATCGGTTAGATAAATTGCTTGAATTTGTGACTTAGTTTTCAATTATTCTTTTATTAATTATAATTTGTCATCATTTTTCTCTTTTATACGAACAATTATAAGGTTCGAGGCTCTTGAGGCTCTTTTGTGGCGTTCATAATCTACTTCAATTAATTTATTCATTTCCTCTTTAAAAATAAATAAATATAAATATTAAATTTTATTATTAATATAAATAATTTTAAATAAACAATTAAATTAAACTTAACAAATAATTAATAAAACATTGGATAAAATCACAATGTATATATAAAAGTTTAGATACAAGTTATCGATCTTGTTAATTTCCCTTTAACGAGAAACTTTATTGAATAAGGTTTTCAAAGAGTTCTTAGGATTAAGGGCCTCATTCTTTTTCTTTTTCTTTTTAAATCTAGGATAATTGGTAACTGGTGAGAGTTTTCCTGAACAAGGCCCAGGATCAAATCCTACTGGCTGCCACTATAAACCTAGGCTAGGTGCAACAGCCTGCAAGCCACACAATAGCAATTAAATTATGCCTCAACAAGAGCCGAGACGTCCCGTATCATGGGGTCGCCTACTCTTCTAGCCAAGACACAACAGGCCATATAGTCAGTGAGATTTGAACCTCTGTCTCATGGGTTTCACCCAACAAAACTTACCGTTAAACCACATGTCATTGTATAGGGCCTCATTCTTAGTTCCTTGGACTAAATTATATTTTAGGCCCATGGCTTGTGAATATCCAAGTTTAAGGTAATTTAGTGTCCTTTAAAACGATATTCAAATATGTATCAAAGTTACGAATCTTATAAGATTTTGTTAGACAAAATTTTCGAAGTCCCTACTTTTCTCATTTTTGTTGTATGTGAGATAGAATCAGAAAATTAAAAGGAAAAAATAACAGTCCACGGATTACAAATTTTCTATTAAAAAATAAAAAACAAATCGTCTTTGATTTTTGACTTCTCTTTGGTTTTATAGACTATTTTTAGTCTCTCGGAAGTTAAAAATTATTCATTCATTCATTATCGATATAAAGAGCATTTCTTTGTTTCACATAAGTCTTTGTAAAATATTCTTGTTATACTTAGAATAAACAAAGCGATTCAAAAACATAGAAGTTTTTTTTTTTTTTTAAGAATATCATTATTGTTTGTTAATAATTTTGTGTTAGTTCAAGGATTTTTATTATAAAACATATTTTTATGTGAGAGAAGAATATAAAATTATTTTATTTTATTGAATTTTTATGGTTTAAAAACAAATGACTAAAGAGTTTTAAGCATTTAAATATGCTATATTATATAAAAATATTATTGGCAAAAACCATAAGTTGTCAAAATCTGAAGCACAAAAAACTCCAATAATAAATTGAATACATGACCTCAATTTTACCTAAATTTCTATTAAAACAATATTTATAAAAATTATTTTATTATAATTTTTTCATTTTAATTGAATGTTAAATAATTTGATCTCTCAATTTTAATTTTTAATTTTTAAAGTTTAATTATGGAGCCAAAATTAAATAATAATAATAATAATTATTATAGTTTATTTAAGATAACATTGCAATATTTCTTCTATATTGGACACAACCAAGCGTCAATACCATGGTTTACTAATACCACATACTCAAAAAACCATAATTCACGTTCATATAATAATTTTACCATAACTACCGTAATAACAATATGATCAATTTAATTAAAAGGGAAGAAATGACATAACTAATTTTGAGATATATTTCCATGTTTGAACCGAGCCATATAAATTAAATAGTTGGTAAAGATAGACATCAATCCATGATAAACATCAAAACACTTCATGATTTATCTCACCTTGCTAAAATTAAAAATATCATCAAAATTTCACTCTCACCATGAAGATTCTTAATTTGTAAATATGCTTTGTTATACCATGGGTTATCAATATCACATGCCCAAAAAACCATAAGTATTTTCATATGACAATTTTTTTAGTAAATTTAAAAAGGGGCAACAAGTGCAACTAATTTGGAAATAAATATCAACCTTTAATTTGTGAATAATACTAAGAATATTTTAGAATATTACATGGAGATTAAATCCCTAACATCTTCCTATGCATTTTTTTTAGTTAATCAATTTAATTAAAAGGGAAAAAAGTGAATAACTAATTTGGAAATAAATTTCAACACTTAATTTGTGAATACTACCAAGAATATTTTAGAATATTCCATGGAGATTACATCTCTACCAACCATTGGCATAAATATTCTAGAATACCCCATGAAGGTTAAATCCCTACCATCCATCCAATAATGATTGATAGTGGATTAGGGATTTAACATCCATGAAATATTCTAGAATATTCTTAGTAGTATTCAGAAAAGAAAGGTTGAGATTTCTCTTCAAAGTAGTTATTCTCTTCTTTTTTTTCCTTTTAATTAAATTGATTAATTAAAAAAATGAAATATGAACCAGTGTCATATGAAATGAGTTATGAGGGTAACAAAAAATAATTTGAGAAGGCACAATAAAGGAGTTCAATATAAAAGAGGGAGATCTTCTCCCTTTGATAAAAGATAGCAGGAAATAAGAATAAATCCTATGAAAGTAGAAGTCAAGAATTAATTGGCTAAAGGAAGGGAAAAAATACAAAATTCTTCCCCGTGATAAAGCATGGGAACCATCACACAATCTTTTCTCCTAATGGTGAAATAGGGAAAAAAACTCATAGACCAGGAGTATCTAGAGGATGAATTGGTGTGCTTCTATAGATCGCTTCTGAATGAGCCCAATCCTAACAGATTGCAAGAGATCCAAAAGATCACAACAAATATCCCCACTTTAGTGAAACAAGGCCACAATGTGGCATTGATGAGAGAGATATCCTTTTCGAAAGTGGAGGAAGCAGTAATGTCAATGACTTGAAACAAGGTTCCTGGACCTGTTGGCTTTACTACTGATTTATTTTAGGCAATGAATTTTATGCTCTAATGGAGGAATCTCAAAGGACCAGATTGTTATTACCACCCTGAATGTCGCTCTTCTCACATTAATTCACAAATATGATATAGCTTATGAATTGGTGGGTTTTAGGTTGATTGTGTTATGCAATGTAATCTATAAAGTAATCTATGAGGTAATCACAAATTGGATCAAGCCCTTAATGCCAAAACTCATCTCAATGGAGTATATTAGATATGTTAAAGGTTGAAAAACTTTAGATGGCATTGTTGTCACTCACGAAGTTAGTCAATGTTTAAAGAAATCTAGGAAAGTCGGCAGTCTCATTAAGTTAGATCTCTCAAAAGCTTTTGGCAAGCTGGGTTAGTAATACTTTTATCACGTGCTCAAAGCTTTTGGGTTTTTGGATGAATCGACTACCTACGCATGAATCTCTAGTCACCATTTCATTTTTTTTTAATTTTATGTCCTTTTCAATGGATCACCCTCCTTCAATTTCAAGTCTTTTATGTGCATAAGGCAAGGCTATCCCATTTCTCCATTCCTTTTCAACCTAACAACAAAGGGTCTTAGGAGAAATTTAAAGGCAACGATTTCACAAGGCAATTTGAAAGGGCTTCATCTATATGGAGAATACCTTCCTATCTCTCATCAACAATTTGTTGATGACACAATGTTGATGGGAGTAAAAAAATTCAAGGAGGCAAGAACCTTAAAGCAATTATTAAAAGATATCATGTAAGCTTTAGGGATGAATATCAATTCTAATAAGTCCCAAATCAATATTTTTAACACTAACTTAGCGACATAGAGGTATCTAGTAATACTTTTGGGCTTCTAGCATAACGAGCTCCTTGCCAAATACCTGGGTGCACCCCTCATTGAAAATTATTTCAAATAAGCCCACTTGCAAGACCTCTTATAGAAATTATCCAATAAACTAGATTGTTGGACATTTAGATCCCTCAACCTTGTTGGTAGAATAGTTCTTCTTAAATCGTTGTTATAGGCTTTGTCATTATATCTTTCTTTTGTCGTGGCTACTTGTAAGGGGATCCTTAAATCCCTTAAAAAAATATACCTATCCTTTCTATGGGGTGGTATTTCCTATGAAAGAAAATAACCCCTGGTTACTTGGGATAAACTGTGCCTCCCAAAGATAGTTGAAGGACTAGGACTCAAAGATCCAAAAACTTTAACCAATGCGCTGGAACAAAACTATGGTGGAGATGGATCTAGGGAGGATAGGAATTATGGAGACAATTATGGAATGGAAAAATACAACCCCTCATCCAACCTGCATCAACGACTATAGGAGGAACTTCAAAGCCTAAAAATACCTTTGGTTGAAGAGCTGAATAGGCCTCGATGGGGTACAAACCAAATGGAACGTTCACTATCAAAGAAGCCTATAATCTTGCATTTGGGCATAATAATATGCCAAAAGATTATGTTTGGAGGAAGGCTTGGTATTAGAGCCTATGGCCCAAATTTTCCCATTTTCTATGGTTACTTTCCACAAGTAGAGCAATGTTTTAGGACCGGATCATTAAAAAGGGGTTTGAAGGACCCTTAATGTGTTACCTTTGTAAAACAAGTGTAGAGGAAATGGAGCACATGCTCAACTCCTATTCATTCTTGATATCATTACGGGATCAAACATCCTTACTTTTTGGGCAAACAGATTGAAATCATGACAACATTCTAGATACTTATACCATTGGAGAACCTCAATTTCCAAGAACCCAATAGTTGACAAGGCTTGGGTGCTCTTCCGAGGATTTCTACTATGGTTTCTTTGGAAGGAGAGGAACAATCATATTCAATAGAAAAGCATTAGAAAAAGAATATGCTTGGGCAAAGATGTTGCAAAGCATAAGAGAAACAATATGGCTTCACCCATGGTCACAATTGGCGTCTTGATGATTACATCTCTTAGATTTATAGTCTCATTTGTTTGTTATTGGTTATCATTCCTTCACATATTAGCCATGGAGGAAACATAGTAGTAGCATTCCTAACAAATATTGGTAGTAATGACAACAAAATCAATATCTCAGCCAAATCAGAAACTAGCTCCTGGTCCACTTGGAGACATGTCCTATTCGAATTGATGGAAAAACATAGTAGAACCTCGCTGGGGTGATGATAGGTTGAAGAGAAAAGGGGGAGGATGGTCACCTCACTATCACCCTGAACAAATAACAAGGGAGGAACGGTGACCACCCTTCCCCACATGACACAAATTGGGAGAATTCATTACAATGGTGCAAGCTTTGTTAAACAATACAACAACTAGTCCATTAGCTTTAAAGCAATTTAATTAATTCATTAATGGTGTTTGATATAGGGAAAATTATGGCAACTTCCCCACAAATGTGGTTTTTTTAATTACTTGTACTCTCGTGTTGGAGTATTTCCACTTTTTTCGTGGGAGGGTGTCTAGCTAAGTACCAAGACTTTCGGTGCTTCTCTGAGGGGAGGTTTAGGCCCTTCTAGCTTGGCCTCCCTAGAACATATTGAGCATCTATTTTTTGCAAAACACTGGGAAATTTGGGTGCTGAATTCAATGGAGTGACGTGTTGAAAATGTGGTGTACTATTGTATACATCTCTGGTTTGGTTGTAGGGAAAGAACCACTTCATGGCTTCATGTCGCGCTAGTGTTGTGCCAAGGATTCTATTATTTAATTTGGTATTTTCGGTTTTATTGGTTGTCTCTATTTGCTAGCTTAGTTTTAATCCTAGGAACCACATGTTTGGTTGTCCTCCCACTCATAGAGTAGGCTTCCTATCATTGTGAGCCCTCTTTGGAATCTCTCTTTACTTTGGTTCTTATCCGCACCCTTGATTGCACCTTTTGTGGGTTTTCTTGGGGGGAAACAAATCTTTGGCTCCTCAATATTATTACACCACGTGCTTGGACATTTTCTTGTGAAGCGAGTTTGCTAGTTGAGGATATCCCTCACCTTTGCTTCCTTAGTTGTGAAGCATGCTTAACATGGCAAGGAAAAGAATGTGGCATTGATGGGGAGCCAATAATAGAGGTAGGAATAGTGGGTCTCGGGCTGCCATTAGAGCTCAATCTTCAGCTTGGTTATATAGAGTATAGACCCCACCAATTATTCAAGAATAAATTCACAATGTAGAGGCAATTATCACAAGAGAAAGAGACGAGCACTAAGATTTTGAAGTGTTTACTACACTTGTAGATTATATTCCAGAGCCTGGGCATATCCAAAGAATACAAAACCAATACTTGCATATTTTAGATTTATGTTGGTAGGTTAAATCCCTACTTGGTAAAGTCCTTTTAGAGAGGAATGACTCCAAAGTTGAGATTACCAATAGGGAAATTTTGAGGTAAAAAATGAACCTCAAAATTAAAATATACAACAAAAATCAACTTTATTTGAACCATTGAGATTCAATATGATGATATCAACCATTGGGGATGATTCACCATTTTTGGAGTAAAAAGGTAAAAATATTAAAAAAATAAAAATAAAATAATTATTTTTTCAATTCGTATTTTCAACTTATCTCCCTTCGATTTTATTCAAATTTTGAATAAGAGCATGGGTTGGGTGCATAATTTAATTTTGCATCCAATGAGTACCTATGTTGCATACTTTCAATGGACCCTACTACACAGAAAATGTGGAATACATGAAAAACATGATTGCAACCACATTTTTTCATGTATTTCACATTTTTCATGTAGTAGGGTCTATCGAACGTATGCAACATGGATATTCACTGTATGAAAAATTAAATTCTCCATCCAACGAGTGCTCCCACTTGAAATTTGAGTAAAATCATAGGAAGATAAGTTGAAAATACGAGTTAAAAAATCAATTTTTTATTTTTCTATCCAAAACTTGATGAAGTAATTTTATTTATTTATTTATTTATTTCCACTATTATTTATAATATTCCTTGGAAGTCCCATTTTAGACTTCAAAATTTATCTAATGCTACCAATTGGAGGAGATTTCAACGAGATTTGGCCTACACCACTGACCACCTGGTTAAAATGGATCTCCGCCAGTCCGACATAAAAGGAAGGCTAAGTAGGGAAAGGGTTCAACTCAGTAGGCCAATCTAGTTGACATTGAGCATATAGATATCCCGACCTCATATTGATGGACATCTGCAATCACTTGTATCTCCATTTCTTGCAGTTTTTACTAGTCAGCATTATCAGACATGTAGTTTATTTTAGCTAGCATCAAACTATGCTGCTTAAGCAACATTTTGATATTATGTTATCATGTATATGATGTTATCCCGTGGAATATATGCTACTATTTTGGACTAAGAAGCTTCGGTTGTATCATTGATCGAGTTTCATATGTGACCAACTACAAAAAAAAAGCCACCAATGCTATAATTTAATAAAAAATGTTTATTTACTTAAAAAAATTGTACAAATTTTAATTTTAATTACACTATTTATTCAAATTTTATAAAAAAAGGAAAATAATGAAATGAAAATAAAATGATATTTTAAAGTCTCAATCCTTTGTTTGCAAAGCTTTTCAGCGGCATGGTAGAAAATAGAATCAGTAAGTGGGTAGAAGTAAAAGAAAAGAGGGCAAAAGGGCAAGTGGGTTTTAGGCCGAAGCATTCTACAATAGATCATGGTATCACGCCGAGACACATTGTTGAAAAGGTTTGGTAGGGCAAAGAAGAAGTATTTTGCTGCTTTGTTGACTTCAAAAGGCATTTTCCACGGTCCCTAGAGATAAGTTATGGCTATAATGAAAAACTTTAAATTCCTTTACAATATAGAGTTGCTGTCCATAGGCTTTATGAAGAGGTGAAAGTCAAAATTAGAACTTTATTATGCATTTCAGAAAGTTTTAGAAGTGACATCGGAGTCAAGCAAGGTTGCCCTTTATCCCCTACCCTTTTTGGTTTATATGTTGACAAATTGGAAGAGTGGCTAAATTTGCAAGGTGGGGATGGTGTTCGGCTGGGGGAGTTTGTGATAAAGCTTCTTCTATATGCCAATGATCTTGTATTGGTTGCTAAATTAGCCCATGGATTGCAGATGCACCTATATGCCCTTGAGCATTTTTATAAAGCAGTGGGGATGCAAGTCAATACCAGTAAGACCAAAATAATGATTTTCTCTAATAAAAGGAAGCAAAGCCAGCATACGTTCTTCTTTGAAGGCAACATTCTTGAAGAAGTAAAGGAATACAAGTACCTCGGGATCGATTTCAACAACAATCTTAATTGGGAGGATTGCATAAAGAAAAGAATTTTAGGAGGGTGGAAAGCATTATATGCACTTCAAAACAGATGTAGAGAGGCAAAGTTATGGGATTGGAACACGATTGAAGTGTTTTTTGGACTCCTAGTTTGTCCAGTGATATTATATGGGTGTGAATTGTGGGCTAGTAATATCCCTATTTCAAAATGGAAACAAATTGAAAAAAACCCAAAAACGCTTGATCATGAGCAAGTTCAATAAAACGTTTAGTTCCTTATGATATAATGTTGAGTGAAACAGGAGCAACTCCCATCGAAGCAATTTCTATGGTGCGTCGTATGAGGTATTTTAAAATAGTTGAACAAATGGGAGGAGGTAGATGGCCAAAAGTTATCTTCAATGAAGGCATGAGCGAAAGAAAGAAATCATGGATGAGACAAAACAACAAATGGATACAAAAATGGAATATTTACCTTAATGCGTGTCCCACAAATAGCAAGGAGTTAAAAATTTTTGTGTTGGAGAAGTTCCGTAAGGGTATATGGGGAAAAGAGTTGGGTAGAATGAAGAAGTACTATGTTCAAGAATTCAACCCCACTTGTGAACTGCAACAAAAAGATTACATTGGAGCTAGCATTCCGTGGAGAGCAAAGATTCTTATTGCTCAATTAAAAACTAAATCACAACAACTTCGGTGTGAAACGGGACGGTGGAAGAGACCTAAAGAAGCTTAGGAAGAAAATGTGTGTACTTTTTGCACTTCTTGGGCAGTGGAATCAGAAAAGCATTTCATTGTGGAATGTGATGCTTTCAAAGACATCGGAGACAATTACTGCAATATGTTAGCATCAATTCCGTGGCATTCTCTTTTCAGTGAGAGAACTCTTAGAAAATTGGGTGAGCGTATCATCAATTTGAATAAGAAAAAGATTGAATTATAGAAAACAAAAAACAAAGAGGCTAATAGTCCCATAAACTATTTTTAGTCTCGTGAATGTTAAAATATCATTTATTCAAAATTAAAAATAGTATATTAAACAAAATTCATGATAACACCACAAATTCATTCATTCATTCAAAATTAAAAATAATCTATGAGACAAAATTCTTGATAACACCACAAATTTGTCTTCAATGCCCACGTATATTCTTATCCGTGTACCCGTCGTGTCATACATGGCCCATCCCAACCCAGGTGGGTTCAATCCGGCATGAACAGTCGCAAATACTTAACCGAGACAAACATAGATATACCATTTTTAAAGTATAATACCAAAACTTTGAATCGGTCATGATTCTCCCCAGATAGCTTCAACCATGTCGTTGTCCATGCTGTTGATGGACATTAAGGTATCTATACTAATGTAGAAATTTTGTTGTAATTTCTTATGACGTGTTCTGAGAGTCGTTACATTTGAAGTTACTGCACGGGTGAAAACGAATTGGTGGTAAGAAGGTCGCATGCGTGGATGTGGAGGACGGGGGCGGGGAAATGGGCCGGCCAGCGTTTTCAAGCGGCGACTTCTACAGTGTTTTGGGCCTCACCAGCCTTAGCGATTGCCGTACAACAATATAAATGTGCAGGGATTCACCAAATTTGGTTCTCTGGTGAATGTCAGCATGGCCGACAACCACCCAATCGAAGGGACTAATGATGTTTCTGTTTCTGCATCTTCTTCTCCGATTGTGGTGCTAGTGTATTTTCACAAAGCCATACGTGGCGAGCTGGGGAGACTTCACGAGGAGGTGTTGGCAATTCGGAAAGGCGACCCATGCCTATGCCAATGCTATGCCCATGCCCGAATTCAAAGACTCTTTAATCGTTACCATTTTCTAAGACTAGTCACCAAACATCACAGCAATGCAGAGGATGAGGTGCATTCCTCTTCAAACTTATGAGTCTCTTGCACTTTTCATTGGATTCACCAATTATGTATGTGCCTGTAAATTAAATGTATCAAAATGTTGTCATAGAAAGTAGATTGCAGTGATTCCTCCCTCAGAATGACAGGGAACTCACAATGCTAAGTTCCTTATTACTAGGACATACCCATTTAAACTTGTGTCATAAACCGTGAGGTTGCATATTCTGAGTTCCAATATTTGACAGTTGGGCCATTTGTCTGAACTTGAGGTATGCATCCGAGTTTGGCAATTGGGTTTAGGCTAGTGTCCATATTCAATGCACCCAATGGGCTGTAGGTTCAATTCACTATGTCAAGGGCACACAAATGAAGTGTATGGATAATTCCCACACCCCACCTGGCATGTACAATGTAACTTGCTTCTCTGGTGCAAATTGTTGAAATATGACAACAAATGATGTAATTATGGGTAAATATTATTTTCACTCTAAGTTAGTTTTATAACGAGATTCATAACGAGAAGGAGTTATGTAATGAAGTGCCCATCTTAATTGGGAGTACCCGAGAGGCTTGTAATCACAAAGAGTCATCTTTGAATAATAAGTTTCCAATCCCTTGCCCCGTGGAGGTTTCCTTGACACACTGTCAAGGTTTTACCACATAAATTTGTTGTGTTTACTTGTGTATGTGTGTTTCAGTTTCCATTCAGTTTCTCGTATATTTCTTTCTTGTTTAATTACTCCTGAGACCAATAAGTGGTATCAGAGCTAAGAGGGTCGGGTTATGTTGAAGAAGTTTTTCAGTCTGTGCATCTGCCGTCTCATTGAAGTGGAAATAACGCGTGGTCTTTAAAGTAGGAAAGCCAACCAAACAAGACGAGATAAAGCCGCATTTGAAGCCGCCATATGAAGAGAAGCCACATTTAATTATGTTTAATTGTGGTCGTGAAGATTGGTGCATAAGAGGACAAAGGAAAGAACGTCATTGAAGTGTGTTGCTAGTGAGAAAGAACTTCAAGGGAACCCTGCCCACTGAAAATGCTTAAGAAGAGACCGTCTGAGAGTATTGTCTATCCAACCATAGGAAATTTGTGCCAGTAATAAAGCCACAAAGGAAAGAACGCCGTTGCAGCCAATTCGTGCAAAAGAGGACAAAGGAATAACGCTGTGAGTCGCCAGTCAAGCTGTCGTCTTCCTGGAGTTGTGGTTGAAGAAGGTTGCTGTCAGTTCTCGAAACAGTTGAGGGAGCACAACCAAAGAGGCCGTCGACTAAGAGAAGGGACAACCGATTGTTGTTGTGAAGAAGCCATCAAGGTTGGTCAAATGGTCGAGCCCGAAACTTGTAACCAAGTCGCCGAGGTCAAAAGTGTGTGCAGTCTTAAGTCGGGGTTTTTTTTTTTAAAATTTGAATGCATAAATTTGTTGAATGATGCAAAAATTCTGTTGGATGCAACTTATGAGTATGATTTTTTGAAACAAAGTGAGTAACAAAAATAAACACAGATTGGAATAGGGTTTGAAGAAAATTTCTGAATATATATATATATATATATATATATTTTGGGCAATGAAAATCTCAGAATTTGTTTTAAGAAACATACTTTTTTTGAAATTCTTGAAAGTAAAATGGAGTAGGGTTTATTGAGCAGTAACATAATTGGAATAGGAGGAGAAATTTCCTAGAAATCATATTTTTTTTAAGAAACCCTAGCTGAAAGAAAGGAAACCAGAATTTTGAAGGAAGGAAACCCTAGTAGGAGGATTTGTAGAAAGAAATGGCAAAAATGACGAATGCAAAGTTTGAGGTGGAAAAGTTCACTGACAAGAACAATTTTGCTTTATGGAAACTGAAAGTTAGGGATTTGCTGGTGCAACAAGGGTTTCACAAAGCGTTAGATGAGGTGAAGAAAAAACCTGCTAGGATGATAGATTTGGACTGGGAGGACTTGGATTCCAGAGCTCTCAGTACCATCAGGTTATGCCTGGAAGATGAAGTTGTCTTTAATATTGTTGAAGAGGAAACAACTGCAGGATTGTGGCAAAAACTGGGAATGTTGTATATGACCAAATCGTTAACCAACATAATTTATTTGGAAAGACAGTTGTACAGTCTTCGGATGAGGGAGAGTACAAAAATTGCAGAACATTCAAATGTTTTTAATACGCTTATTTTCTAATTGTCAGATATGGAAGTTAAAATTCAGGAAGAAGACAAAGCTATTACCTTGTTGTGTTCTCTGCGCAAGTCATGGGACCACTTCGTAACTACAATCAGTTTGAGCACTACTAAGTCTTTGAAATTTGAATTAGTTGTGGGAGCTCTGTTATCTGAAGAAGTACGAAGGAAATCCAATATTGAAACAACTGCACCAGAAGCTATGGTAGCCAGAGGTTGGTCAAAGGAAAGAGGGGAGAAAACAGGGGGTTCTTCCAGATCAAAATCAAAGGGAAAGAAGTGTAACGCTAAATGTTGGTACTGCAACAAAATTGGACATCTCAAGAAAGACTGTTGGAAACGAAAGGAGTCCGAAAACCAGAACCAGAATAAGGACGCAAATCAAGTTGATTCAGGTATGGTTGATGAAGTTTTATCTGCTAAAGGAGGTATGGTAGATGAAGCTTTACTTGTTTGTAATGTCTCTCAGAATTTTGAAAATTGGCTATTAGACTCTAGTGCTTCTCATCACATGAGTCCGCACAAAAATTGGTTTACTTCATATGAAGCTGTGAATGGTAGTTCCGTGTTTATGGAAAATAATGTATTTTGTCAGACTGTTGGGATGGGAAATGTCAAAATTAAGATGTATGATGATACAGTGAGAACATCAAATGATGTTAGGCATGTACCTGAATTGAGGAAGAATTTGATTTCTTTGGGAGCGTTGGACTCAGATGGTTACAAGGTTATGTGAAAATTTCTTAATCTAAGAAACCCTACTACTAAATATTGATTTACTTCTCCTACTTGATTATTTATACAAGTTATTAATTTGAATATTTAGAAAAATAATGAAGTAATCACAAATAGCAGCCTACACATATAGATCATTTACTGAATATAATGCACATATGGGAAAGTGACACACAGATTATTCGGACAAATGTCCCCGGAAAAACCCAATGCAGGAAAGCCGGTGCAGCTAGCTCTCGAGGGTTTTATTATTATGCAGAATCTGAATACAACAATTTCTGGGCACCAGACATGGTTGGCCCTACAGATAAAATCACGACGGTAATACCTCTTTCACTCGGAGACAGAAAATATGGCTGATTCACACCCTCAAACGGGATTTACAGAACTCGAGCCTTTTCTGGCCCACCGAAAACCCCAATGTTGCTCCTCAGCCCTCTGCGTCATCCTTTTTGGCATGTGTCAGCCTCTGCGCTGCTCTGGAAGGGCCTGTGTCATCCTCTTTGGGCTTACGCTGCCCCTGCGCTGCCCTGATTGGGCCTGCGCCACCCTTGAAGAGCTCCTGCTACCTCTGCGCTGCCCCTGACTGGGCTCTGGCTAGCCTCTGCGTTGCTGGATATGCTGCCTCTCTGCCGCTGTTGTATTCCTGGACTTGGATTAAAATCCCTTGCCAATAGTGCCCCTCGCTGCACTGCAAATTCTCTCTGAAATTCTTAGCAAACCACGCCCTAGAATTTCAGTTTAGCTTCAGTGCTCTGCCAATGTGTGTGTTCTCCAACTGACCCCGAGCCCTTTTTTTATACTTTTCTTGTTGGAAAACCAACGACCATGATCTAATCTCTAATCAACGGCTAAGATTAGAAGCTGCTTGATCTGCGTGACTTAGAACATTCTCAAAACATGTTTAATTTAATTCACTTTAATCTTTTAATTTTCCTAAGTTAGACTTAGGGTCCTTAATTAAAAAGATTAATTATTTGAATAACTATCAAACTAGATGGAATTTCTCCAAACACTTTCTGGGTCTTGGAGATCTCATGTACTCCAGCTCCTCCACAAAATTTCGGAGCTAGAGCACATTCGATGCTACCCCAAAATCTCAACACTCCCTCTTAGCGAGGAATGTGCTCTAGCTATACTTCCACACTGAAGCATTGCCCTGATCTCTGGCATCGGTCCCCGCACTGATGCTTGGCCTGCTGCCCTCCATTACTGCGCTGCAATTGACCATATAAGGGGACTATGCAATTGGCCATATAAAGGGAGGCAGGGGCGTATACAGTATAGGTTGTAGCAGAATTCATTTTTCCATTTTATTTACCAGCATAAAAGGAAGAAGCCAAGGTAAGAGCAAGACTAGGTGCATATATAGGTGCAGATTCAATTCCTCCAGTTATAGCAGAAGCACTCGCAAAAGCACAGTTGCGCTGATGCTTGGCCTACTGCCCTCCATCACTGCGTTGCTGCTGCTCTCTGTATTGTTGCCCATGACTCTGCCACAGTCACTGCCACATCTGTACTGCAGCTCCCTCTCAAATTGCTGCATCATGCTTCCAACTGCTGCGCTGCAACTCAGTTGCTGAGAAGTAATCAATTGAAGGACCCCTGCCCAATCAATGACAGACAAGTTAGTTGGGTTGCATCTCATCACTGAAGCTCCCTTGGTACTGCTCTGCGCTGTCCTCCTGAAGCCACTGCGCTGCTACAGCTCTGCACTGCTGAAGTCCCATCAACCTCTCTGCACTGCTGCTTCTACGCTGTTTCTGCCTCTGCACTACGTTCCTCCCTCTACAATGTCCCAGCTCTGCCTTCTGCTTCACTGTGATCCTCTGCACCCACTGCTCCAGTCATCCCTGCTACTGTCTTAAGGCTCCCGTAGCACGTATGTGATCCAAGAGTTTGGGCACCTCAAGGATCCTGCCTCCCATTTGTAGTTGCTCTACAGATCAATATCGCCCCACCTCTTCTCTCGAGGCACATGAGCACTCATGGCCACATCATCATCAGAGCCATCGTCTTCATTAGCTGCCGCAACCTTAGATTCAACTTCCTTGTCCTTCTTCCATAGAGGACAAGTGGTGGCGAAGTGTCCAAGTTCACCACACCTGAAGCATCGGATCTTTGATAGATCCCTCTTCTTCCTCCCTTGTTGCTTCTTGGATGCAAGGGTTGCATCTTCCTCTTCCTCCTCCTTCACTTTGCTTGATCCGGTGTTGGCTTGTCTCTTGGTTATCCGACGGGTTTCCTCTTGTTGAAGGATAGCCTATATATCGTCCTAGCTTGGAAGGTCCTGTCTGCCCAAGATACTTTGGACAAACGTTTCCCATTCATCTGTGACTGCATTTAGGGCAGTCCTGACTATGACATCATCCTCCACCTTGACCCCTATGGCAATCAGCTGATCCTAGCTGTGAAAATTGTTGAATATCTCAAATGGAAATCCTATTGTTAATTTTCAAATTTACTTCTCCTACTTACATTAAGTTATTAATGTGAAATATTTAACATTAACATCGAAGTAAATACATCAACAACCTACACATACAGATCTAAACTGAATACATGCACAATGATAAAGTGACACACAAGGATTTTCTAGACAACTGTCCTCGGAAAAACTGAATGCGAGAAAACCAGTATTCTGGTTGTTGGAGGGCTTTATTATTAACTAGAATCTAAGTACAACAAATATGGGCATCAACTGGTTAACCCGACAGAGAAATAAAATTGCAGCTATACCTCTGTTTTGGAGATAGAAAAATTGACTTATTCACACCCTCAAACGGATTTACAGAATCCGGCCCTTTTCAGTCATCAGAAACCCTAGCGCTACTTTGAAGCCCTTTGTGTCAGCTCTGCTAACTTGCGTTAGCCCCTGTGCTGCTCAAGAAGGGCCTGCGTCACCCCAGACTGGGTTACGCTACCATTGCGCTGCCTTGGCTGGGCCTGCATCAACCCTGCTGGCCTCCTGCTGCTCTTGCGTTGCCCTTTCTGGGCCTGCGTAGCCCCTGAAGCCTCTGCGCTGCCTCTGCTGGGTTGTGGCTACGCTGCGTAGCTGCTGTCCTCTTTGCGCTGCTCAATCCACTGCTTCTTTGCCTTTTGTTGCACTCTTGGCCTGGGATCAAACCATCCCTCTTGCATATACTACCCCTCGCTGCAGCTGAAACACTTCTGAAATTCTTAGCAAACCACGCCCTAGAATTTCAGCTTAGTCTCAGTGCTCTGCCACTATTTGTCTTCTCCAACTGATCCCAAGCCTTTCCTTTATACTTTTCTCGTTGGGAAACCAATGACCATGATCTAATCTCTAATCGACGACTAAGATTAAAATAAAGCATTATTTGTGTCACTTAAGTCATTTTCATCACATGTTTAATTTAATTAAATTTAATCTTTTATTTTTCCTAAATTAGACTTAGGGTTCTTAATTAAAAATATTAATTAATTAAATATCTTTTAATCAGGATGAAATTTCTTAAATCGCTTTTTGGGTCTTGGAGATCTCATGTACTCTAGTCCCTCCACAAAGTTTGGGAGCTAGAGCACATCCGATGCTACCCCAACACATCAGAAATATGAACACTCCCTCTGAGCGAGGAAAGTGCTCTAGCAACATGTTGACGGGAAGGGATGTCCGGCCAACAGTAGGGGATCTCCTCGGTAAAAAGTCCCAATTAGACTCTAAACTGTTTGTGATAGGGATCCCGTACGGGGTGTGGGTCCAGCTACCTCTGAATATACCTTTTCTCGGACGGAGAATGAGCCTTGCAGATCTATGAATACACGGTTACTCGAATGATACAAGACAAATGGTTGATGAGTCTTTCTTGAAAATGAAACATTATAAATAGCAAAGCGAGTTTCAAAGCATGCAGCCAAAAGAAATGTTGTTAGGATCACATCATTAGGGTCATGCTCATAAAAGTTGTTTGACCACAAAAGAAACAGTTCTCTATGGTCGAAACACCCTTCAATTTCTTAAGCGTTTTCCAAAAGATGAAACGATATTAATAACGAAGTCACTAAACATCTGTCAATTAAATATTCTCATACCATTAACACACCAAGTAAGCTTAAACGTATAAATGACATGAGTAGAAAAACGCAGATTAGTCAATTATAAAAGATAACCAATACATGAGACAAAATATTCATAATGCCAGCACACATGAGTCCTCATCCGATCCAATAGTGGAATCAAAACATTTATTTGTATTCATTCATGGAAATATGCATTCGATGGTATACAATTATCTCTGCTCCTTTTGGAGTCCCGAAAAAAGATCCTTTACAACCTCCCAGAGGGAGTACTTATAGAGCAAAATTGACCTTTGGGTGGCCCTGACCTTTCAACTTCCCGATTGTTGGTATGCTCTGCGACCTAGGAGGCATTTGCGACTTGCGACTCAGCTCTGGTTGCAGCCTGCGACTTGTTGCCTGTTGTGACCTGCAACCTGTGCCATTTCCTTTGTCAAGGGAGCAACTGTGTGATCGAGAGGTCCGGTATGTCTATCTGCTGCTGATCCTTGAGGTACTTCTGCCAAGCTTGTTAGTCTGCAGCTACTGGAGTGACCTGGGGGGTATCTTCTCTTAACTTATGAAAGCATTCAAGGGTGTCTAGGACCAAAGTGCGCCTCTTTATTGAGATTTGATTGGATAGAGAGGCCAGTTTGGTGTAGATCCGGACTGGTGTAATGATGAATTGGATAAGATTTTCCTGTGAGGCCGGAAGGTCTTGGGAAGCAGCGACTTTCCTCATTAGTTGCAGGAATGTTTGAATGTCTTGGCTGACCTCTTCCCTTGTTTTTTCAGTGTCCAATCCCCCAGAGAAGGAATATGGTGTACTTCAACCATTGAATCGATGCCACTGATCAGGTCTTCATAAGCGGACATCACCCTCTCTACATCCTTGACCAGTTTATCCTTGGATTGTATCTTCATTTGGATTTGGACTTTGTCATTTTGAGTACAAATCCAATCCTTCCTTGGCAGGGTGTCAGGAGCCTGCGGATATACATTTGACCATTCTAGCATGCTGTCCAGAGAAGTGGAGGCCTCCTTCAGCTATGCAGTTCTTCTTTCTTGCGCTTTTAACAGTGGTGCGACTGTTTGCTTCATACACTTGCTTCATGGTAGCTTCCAAAGTAACCAACTCCCTTTGAATGGTGAGTGGTAATTCGTTGGCCTGGGCAATTGTGAAATGAAGCCTTTGGATTTCTTCTTCCAGTGTCTTCTTTTCTTGTTCGGACTGAGTTGCCTTCTGCTCAGAAACTTGGAGCCTGTTTTGTAAAGACAGAATCTCTTTGCTCATCCTGCTAACATTTTCTTCTGTGGCTGCTGTAAAGGCGGTTCCTGTTGATGCGATCATGATCGGATTAGTCTTGGTATCTAGGACTATATCCTTTTCTGTAGTAACTGCGAGAGGTGTGGCTGGGTTCTGCGCAAGGCATTTTATTTTCTCTTGTCTGATCTTGTGTGTGAATTGGTCGTTCGTCAGCCTTGTCAAATCCAGAATCTCATCTTCCTGTTCCTCTGAGGTGCCAAGGTCTGAGAGAGGAAAATGCACACTCGTCATGGGGGTTGTTTGAGGGATATCAATGTGAGGCAGCTCTGTTTCTTTCCCTATCTTTGGGGGCGGTGTCTTGCTTCCCATTTCTTCTTTGGAAGAGTCTTCTCGTGATTTCTAGCTTTCTTCCTCCTTCCTTCTCTTCTCAGCCTCTGCTTTATCCTGTTCCTCTTTTAACTTACGCTCAGCCTCCTTCTTCTGTTCTTCCTCTTCCTTCTTCTTACGTTTCTCTTCCTCTTTTTTCCTGCGGGCTTCTTCTGCCTGCTTTTTCTTCTGTTCCTCCCTTAGTTGTTTCTTTCGTTACTCCTCAACTTGCTTCTTTTGCTTGTCCTCCTCTTGCTGTCGTGCTAAGGCATCTTGGGTTCTTTTGAGTTTCTCTTCCTTTGCCTTCTCCTCGGCTTCTAGTTGTTCCTTAGCCTCGATATCTCTCTTTTCCTCTTGCTCTTTAGAGAGGCTACTGCCCGTATCAGTCCTCGACTTCTTGGCTTTGGAAGATGAGGCTCCTCCTAGCGTGTCGGCCCTTTCCTCAGCAGTTTGATCATCTTTCCCTCCTTGATCAGTTGATTCTTCGGGCGCGGCTTCTTATCCTTGTTGTACCAGTTCCTGACTTGCTCTTCAACAGGGCATTCCGTGTGTTGGTATTTCCAATTGAATTTGGCCCGTTTGCAATGCGTGTGGACGATCCTTTCAGGATCATATGATCTGTGGGCGAAGGTCCCAAAATGGAAACCCTTGATTTCTTCCTCCTCTGCTTCTACTTCTTTGAAATCTTTAACTATATAGGCGTCGATAGTAAGCGGGAGGGTAGGCCAAGGTTTCTTCTTGCCCTTGCTGAGGACCTTGGAGAACTTGCTTGTCATCTGGTAGCATACTTCTTGTAAGAGTAGTTTATCGGTGATAAACTGGGGCAACGCGTGAGGTGCCTTGAACGACCCAAAGACCCTGATAAAATTACTTTCTACAATAGGAAACCAGTTGGCCACTTGGGTTATTGTTTCCATGGCTCGCCTGGACATGCACGGGGCATCCTTGCCAAACAACTTTCTGTAGAGTGCAGGAATGAAATTGTGCGAGATTGACCCTATATCTTGTTTGTATTTGGAATCCCAGAACACCTTCAAGTCTTTGTGGATTGGTTCGCCGTGCTTCACATCCCAGTTATGCGGCCATCCTTCAAACTGACATCTTGCGCATACTGCGTTCAACAGGTAGGAAGCCATATAAAATTCAAATGCAAACCCTTCTTCAGGCGCCTGTGCTGTTGATATGTTCGATCTGAGGGCTGCTACTATTAGGTTGGCCTAGTTGAACCGGGTACCATATGTAGTGATAGTGTACATGAGAGGGACCCACATCCCATTGCAAGTAGTGGCATCTGGTTGGTCGTACATCCTACACATCATTGCTGCCACAAACTTATAGACTTTCCTGAGGCCTTCTGTTTTATATTCCTGATCTTTTTTAATCTTGAATTTCTCAGGGTCCTCCCACCATCCCCTCAAGGTCTCTGGTATGGATACTTCATGCGTGGCTACCCAATCAGCATAGAAAGTTTGTTCTCAGGTAGGGAGTACATAGTATACTTCTGCATCTTGCCCCTTCAGGTTAGCAAATGTCTTCCCCGAGTGATTGCGAATGACCCAAATCCTGGAGTCGACCTTCTGTAGGGTCCATTCAATAACCTCTGCACATGGAAATATGGGTGGATGGGCGCCTACATAGTGGAGTTTGGACCTCTTGACTTGAATGTACACTTGCCGGTCTGGGAGATCTTCTGGAAACTCGGGCTTTGTGAACTCTTGATATACCTGGTACCAACTCATCTTGTCCCCTTTCCTGAACACACAGGCGGTGTCTCCATAGATAGGGGGTGGGGAAGGGGGTGTGCCTTCTTCTGAGATTTCTACTTCTGGACTCTTGTTTCTCTTTCGAACTGCTGGAGGCCCCATATCGCTTGAGGCTGAAGAGATGTACACACACTCGAGATCGGCTTTGATGTTCCTTGGCATATTCATAAAACAATCCCACGATAAGACGAATGACATACTTATAAATATGTTAAGACCGATGAAACTTCCAAATGACTGCTCAGGTTAGGTCGCTGCGACCCCTGCCAACTATTATATGAAGAAATGGCTAGACTTGCGACTTAGCGACTTAGTCGCAAGATCGCAAGGTCGCACCGACGTGAACTCTCAGGGAATGGCGACTCTGCGACTTGGTGACTTGCGACCAGGTCGCAAGGTCGTTAGGTCGCGCTGGAGTAAAATCTCAGAGAATTGCGACTTTGCAACTTGCGACTAGGTCGCTAGGTCGCAAGGTCGTAGGTCAATAGATAATTGGCGATTAGCGACTTGGCGACTCAGCAACCAAGTTGTGGGGTCTCATGATCGCTTAGTCGTAGGGTTGCGAAGTCACGCTAAGGATTTTTTTGAGGTGTTTTCGCGGCGATTGCGACCCGTGGGGAATGAATGGTGAAGAGGGTAAAAAATTGAATTAGAATGGACAAATATGAGCCTTAAGGCATCCCTAGGTGGCTAAGAAAGGTGCTTGAGACAGACTGGGGAGGGTGAGGTTTTAGAGAGAGAGGCAGAGGGATACAAGCCAAGAGGGAAGGTGTAAACATTAACCAGAGGGCTGTTGGGGAGCTTAAATGAAACTAAAGCGGGGATTAATAGGCCAGAGGTAGGGCCATTCAAGGCAACAATTAATTAAAAAGGGAACAACAGGAGGATCAGGCAACTTACCTGGGGAAAAACGCACTCCAGCTGGCTTGTCAGAGGCGTTACTTGGTCCGTCGCGCAGGTCGAATGCGACCTACGCGACCCTTTTATTTATAAAGAGGTCGCACGTGTGCTCATTTAATGCAGGTCGCAAAGTCGCAAATCAGGGCTGGTTAAGGGATATGCGACCTTGCGACCTTGCGACTTCGCGACCTGGAGGTCGCATGGTTGCAAATCTTAAATTTTAGATCAAAATGCGACCTTGCGACCTAGGGGTCGCTAGGTCGCATGGTGGCAAAGTGCTTGATTTTATGAGTTTTGCGATTTCGCGACTATGCGACTGGCTATTTAGACACCAAGTCCTGGATCAGACTTTGAAGGGATAATGCATGGAAAAGAACTTTCTCAAGGCTCAAGGCCGAAGGTGCATCAGTCTTATCTTTACCGAGGGATCAGGGGCTTAGAAATTTTAAGATGGGACAAAATTTTGGAGGGTGTTGTAGTGGCTACAACAAATGGTGATTCACTGGTAGGACTCAGGATCTCTGTCCGCGCTTCATCTTTAGGGGGGCGGGGGGGCTTAGCAGGTTGTTCCTTTCACCTCGTGGGTCCCACTACTTTCATCCTTGGACCTTGCGCATTTGCTCCATCTGTTTGCATGGCTCGGGGTGCTAGTTCACCGTGGTTTAATTTCTGGAGACCGGACGGAAAGGGTCGGAGTAACCTCAAGGATTTCAAGGATCCGGTATGTAGAAATTTCTATTTTCCCACCTCGGTTTTCAGTTTCACCTTATTTCTCCAATTAGTTAAATGCCCTTTCCCATAACCTTACATTCAACAAGATGGAAAATAAATATTTTCTGAAAACACAAATTCTGGAAAATTTTTAGAGTGTTGGAAATTGCAGAAATAAAAATCAGCAAACTAAAATAGCCACACAAAACATTTTAACACAGTGATTTTTGGTCAACATGACCCTGGAAAAACCCCCTACAACTCTTGGGGAAAACCAGTTCGAAAGCTTCCCTTTATTTTCTGAATATTGCTTTTATAGTGATGCAGAAATTTACACAGAAAAAAGTACAGCAACTTCGAAATAGAACTTATCTCGAAAATTGTGCCAAACTCCACCTCGGTTTCCGTGCCCACAAAACAGAAAAATTACAGCAGAAATTACAGCCTTCAAACCTGTACGAACAACCTCGAAAACAGTGCCAGAATGGCTGTACGGCCTCCCTCGAAATTTGTAGTTTTCTCCTCGAAATTCGTGCCCACTTTGCCTCAAAGTTCGTGCTCTGCCCTGTTGTTCGGATTTGCTGAAAGTTAGTGCTGCTGCCCCCCTTCTTCTCACTGCTCAGAAAATTCTCTTCAACTTTCTCCTTCTCCTTCTCTCAATCTGCTCATGAAAGAATTAATGAATGAATGACCTTTTCTTTCATTTTCCTCCTTTAATAGAACTCTAAGTGACTTTTGGGTTATCCCCAAATCCAATGGCTAAAATAGCTTTAGATCTAGGGTTGAGATTAAATGCTTTTTTAAATCTCACTTTCTATTTTTTAATTCACCCCACTTTAATAAAGACCCACTTAGTCATTTATTTCCAAAGTCACTTTTCCTTTCTAATTTTACATTAACTTTATTAAAGTCACTTTAAAATTAGACTTTAGTAACTTTTTCATTTAAAGTCACTTTTAAATTAGATTTTACTTTATAACTTTATAAAGTTACTTTAGGAGAAAAATTAAATTCTTTTGGACACTTTTCCCTAGGCCAAAGATCAAAGCCTTAGGGAACTACCTGTCCTCCGGTAACCAAATTTCAACACTCCCTCTTACCGAGGAAGGTGTTCCTCACCACACCCATCTTGTCTCTGAAGTAGACATGCTTGCCCCATGGTAAGGCTTTGGTAAGAATATCTGCAACCTGCTCATCAGTGGGAATATATTCGAGCTTCACAGCTCCCTTCTGCACATAGTCTCTGATGAAGTGATATTTGATGCCGATATGCTTTGACCGATCATGAAATACTGGATTCTCTGTGAGTTTAATGCAACTCTGATTATCACAGTAAATCACTGAAGGTCTCAACGGCTGACCAAATAAGCCAAACAACATCTTGCGAAGCCAGATGGCCTCACAACTAGCTAGACTGGCTGCCATATACTCTACTTCCGCTGAACTCAATGCTACTGACTGCTGCTTCCGGCTGAACCATGACACCACTGCCGAACCCAACCCAAAACAGCACCCTGAAGTGCTCTTCCTATCAGAAGCACAACCTGCCCAATCAGAATCAGTGTAACCTGTCAATCTCACTCCATCCCCCTGCCTGTAGTCCAGACCATAATCCACTGTCCCCTGCAAGTATCGCAAAATGTGTTTTGCAGCCACCCAGTGAACCTTCCTAGGCTCACACATAAACTGACTCATCGTGTTGACTGCAAAACAAATATCTAGTCTAGCGTTGACTAAATACATCAAGGAACCAATCAGCTGTCTGTACAATGTGGGATCCACCAACTCAGAATCCGAAGCATGAAGCTTCTTCCAGTTGGTGATCATCGGTGTTGACATGGGTCTACAATCCTCCATGTGGAATCTACCAAGGATGTCCACAATATACTTCCCCTGCCCCAGGAAGAAATGACCCTCCTCTTGCCACACCTCCAAACCCAAAAAGTAATGCATCAAACCAATGTCCTTTATCTCAAACTCTGACACAAGATCTCTCTTTGTTGTGGAGGTAAATCCCCTCTGCGGACAGAGGCGATCCCTACTAGCCCAGACCGGGTCTAGCAACAATCGTTCATGCTATAGTGCAGGTTCCTAATTGCAAATAAACCAACTAGCGATGAAGGCTTACTTGGAATCCAACGCTGTTGCTTGTAGAGAAAGTAGCGCTCCCGTTCCTTAGCTCCGGCAGATCACAATCCTCACGATCTCCGTGATCGGACACCTGCACACGCAAGAAACAAAACAAACGCAAGCGGAAAATCCAGTATATGCAACTATATGTCAGTCAGAGAAGACATAACTCATCATCATAATCAACAATAGAAGTGGAACCATAACCAATAGTCGCTTATCATTGATCAATCAAAGAAGAATACAACCATAGCTCTGACGCTGAATTCTCCTTCGGAGGGTCGCCAGCGGAATACGTCTCGAAAAAGCCTGTCGGGGATGGGACAAGCCTCTCTCTTCGGATGTCTCGACAATAATCTCCTTGCTTGAATTTGGCCTTAAGGGAATGAATCAAGGCTCTTGCAGCATAAGGCTCTGATGGCTCTTGGGAACTTGGAGACTAGCTTGCAAATGAGATGAGCAAGCTTTTATAGATGGAGGAAGGGGAGTTGGGATCCCTATAATCATGGGATTGGCCCTATCCTCATGGAAGCTTCCATGAGAGGTGGCAAACCACTTCCTCTACACGGAGATTCTGAGCCAAACATCCCAACTCAAATTAGATACCAGTTCCTGGATCAGTTAGGACGAAACTTCCGCCATTTATTTTTAAAAAACACTCCTTAAAATGGCTGGCGCGAGTGCGACTCTGGGACAGAGCGCCAATTGGCGCGCCCTCTTTGAAGGATTTACCCCATTGGCGCGGGTACTGAACTGGCTACCCGCGCCAATGCAAAAAAGGGTGTTTTTAGGGTTTTTCACAAGGAGTTGTCTTCAGGGCAATGAAAGTACATGTTTAGGGGAATGCCATGAAAGTGTTTTCAAGTTATGTCACTGCTCACAGGTCACGGAATGAGCCCTCCAATTGTGCGGGATGGGGAATTGCAGGGACGGTGACAAATTGCTGTGTAACAGATGCCCCCTAAAGCATGAGGCCCGAGAGAGAGAGGGGTGAAATGCTTTACGAGAACATGTCCAATTGAAAACACCGCCGTCGGAAAACCTGCATAGAGAAGTACAACTGATGTCTCAAATACATGATATATATGTGGTATGGGCGCAGCCATCCATAACATAGTATGTAATAATCCAGATCCACGGCATGGACGCAGCCATCCAGTGAGGATCGGTAAATAGACTCAGGTATGGTCGCAGCCATCCAATCAGTGAGTCATGTAACTAATCATAAGAATCCACAAAACCGCAGCCTGGATTATAACAGACAGGAATCCAGGGTCTTGCGCTCCATCTCGACCCGAACAAAGTACAAGTTCAAGCATGCGAATATGTGAGCTGAAGTCGAACATGCAAGAACATCGCCTGATTACCAGCCAATGATGAGAGTTGATAACAGACGCGAGAGGTACCACCATTAATGCCAATGGTCTTCAAGGTACTACAGGTACAATCTACGGCATGTGAACAAATGAGATGACGTCGAACACCCGCAGAATCACTCGATCGGAGGCCAATGATGAAAACCTCACGTCGAATGTGAAGAACCTGCCATTGAGGCATGCAGGCTCTAAGGTACCAGAAAGGAGTCTCTAGATCAGCTTCCTGAATAATGAGCTGAAGTCGACAGGAAGTGACCTTGATCGAAGGTGGGCCATAGTGTTTCCCACATCATCGAGGTGAGACAGAGGAACATAATGTCTTTGTGAATCAGGATCAGATGAGAATCAGAGGAAGGTTGATACTTGCAGAGGTCAACTTCTCTTGAACATATAAACGACACGACAGTGAGCTTGGCAGTATTTGACATCAACGGATCAGAAGTCATGGTGATGAGGCAAAGCGCAGATGAGAGGTCAAAAGGGATTACCCAAACCCACGGAGGCAAGTGAACAAACGAGATGAGATGTCCCCAACCCGACACGAATGCAGACAAGTGCCATGTTCAAGAGCGACATATTGCCGACACGACAATGATTGTGGTTCCATTTTCCCCCACCATTTCTGGCGAGTACCCCAATTATTTTGATAACAAGCTTGAAGGGGATAGTATATGCTTGTAATATAAGTTCGTCCTTCGGACGAATCCATCCTAGTACATTTAACGAGCCCTAGGAAGGAGCGACTCGAATAACGTCATTATGACTGAACCCAATGTCATCAGGGTTTAACGAGTCTGACAAAGGAAGAACTCGGCGTCTTTTCATGTTTAGAGAGTTTGAAAAGACAGCAGAAAAGTAAACTCCAAAGGTCCCTTTTCGTAAATAGTTCCTCAGATCCGAAAAGGTAGAAAACCTTGTCTGAGAAAACCTCCTAGTCGCGATAGGCTAGGGTATTCCTTTTTCGTAAATAATCTATCCCAGCCCGAAAAAGGGGTAAACGTATACTGGGTAGATGTCGTTTCGTGTCCACTTTAACGATATTGAAACGACAAGGGCCTCGACAATCTTTTCATGTTTAGAGAGTCAGAAAAGAGCTGAAAGATGACTCCAAAATGACTTTTTCGTGTATTTACCGAGTCCGAAAAAGTATAAAATACAACTTGTGTCACCGTTTAAGTTGCCTAGAACCTGTTGCTGCAAACAAAGGCAAGTGTAAAATCCATTTTCGACAAAATATATCAAAATATTAATAAAAAATGACTTTTAAAACCTAATTAGGTTTCAAAAACTTATAAATAAGTCTCAAATGGTAAAAACAAAATTACTTTTACTATTTACCTCATTGGAGAGCAACAATGGTCCATTTTGTGTGCAAACTTCTGACGGCGAATACGACTGATCCGGGCTACCATTCAGTTCCCTGTTTGTTCCAGGTAATAGGCGTTTCCCTAAGCTCCATTTCAATCCATTTTTTATATGTTTTTATTATGTATTAGACTTCTGGGCGAACCATTTTGAATTTTTAGGGCTCGCTCCATTGGCGCGGGTATCAGGCACGGACCCGTGCCAATGGACATTTCTTCACAAAGAGGTCGCGCCAACTGGCGCGACTGTTAGGAAAACAGTCGCGCCAATGGCGCAACGCAATTTTCTGCTCAAATTTTTTGAAAATGTGAGCTATCTATGTGGATTTTCAAATGTTCTAGAGATCTAACAATGTATTTTTGATTGTGTTGATGCAGATATAAAGGCAAAAATGGTTATCGAATGGAAGGAAAGGGAACATGGAGAGGAGGATGAAATGGCCATGGGGAATGAGGCCTGCATGACTGCACTTAAGAACTGTGGACTTAAGAAATTCTTTCTCACACCCTGCTTATGAGCTCAGCCAGAGCTACTACAATACTTGGTCAGTATATGGGACGAAAATGAAGAAGCTTTTAAACTTCGGGACCAAGTACTGGAACTGGAGGTTTCCGACGTATATTTCATAACCGGACTGTCGCGCAGAGGTCCAGTGCCCATCCTGACAGGCAGCAGACCATCTGGGGAAAAGATGGAGCAGGTAATGGCGAGGGTGTGCCCAGGGGCACGAACCGGATCAGGAAGCGGGAAAGTGGACATCCACACTGTCCAGGATCTAGCATTGAGAGTAGTGCTACACACCATCACACGAGCTGCGGGATCGCAAGCTCCACACGAGGCAACCAAGGCCCAACTCCCGCTAGCCGCTGAGTGTATGAGTCCAACACGGTTTGATTGGGCTACTGCAGTGAACAACAAATATCAAAAGGCAGCTTACAAGGTGCAAGCAAGTCAAACTGAAGCAGTTTGGCTACAGTTCCATTTTGGTATCGTTCATCCTGGAACGACTACCTATCTTTCAGGGCCAAGGGGCCATAGTTGCTGAGCCGATACCAAGAGAGCCAAGGATGGCTCGCTGGGTAGCACTTATGCCCAGGTCAGGAGGAGGCCAACAAATGTCCTGGAGGCCGGAGTTTTTTGGATGGTTACGACGTCAGTTGATCGTGGTCGAGGATTGGCCCTATGCCGGGACCGATTTCACTGGAGACCCAGATCTCCCACTCCCAGAGGGGGATGACTGGGACGAGGAATTGGGTATGACCTCTCTTTTTGATTTTTATGTTTTATGATTTTTTGGATAATACATGTCCGTTTTAACACCAGTTTTATGTATGCAGATGTCGGCCCAGAGAGACCTGCCGGTATGTCTCCTATTGCACGGAGAACTCAGCCCGCAGCTGACCCTCAGGCGGAGGGTGCTGAGGGAGGAGAGTTGATCTAGAACCTTGAGGGGATTGCCCGAGGGATTCCAGACTACGCCTGGCTGGCAGATGTCCCGATGGCGTATTAGAGACATACGGTGGGAGTGCCTAGTCGCCTCCACCGACTTTTGAGACGCTTAGTGCGCGCGGTAGCATGTTACCACGAGCACCATGCGGATTAGACACCTAGGGCTTCTTTCATGCATATATTTTTTGAGAGACATGTCGTCTCCGGATGTATTAAGACGAACATGTATATTTTTTGATTTTATGTGATGCACACTATGTAAACATTTCGACACACACACACACATATATATATATATATACATACCTATTTTTGGATGGATCTTCTTACATGTGATGATGTTTTGTTTATAAATTGCGCAAATGCCTATCTAGAACCAAATTAGCTACTGCATCTGTTAATGTATTCATATGTCTGGGTATGTGTTGATATGTAATATAGTCAAAATTTCTCTCCAGCAGACGAATACGCAAATACAGATGTAAAGTGGATGGATTTCTGGCTCTTGGAGATCTCATGTGTTCTAGCCCCTCCACAAAGTTTCGGAGCTAGAGCACATCCGATGCTACCCAAAAAATCAACACTCCCTCTTAGCGAGGAATGTGCTCTCGCAACACTTCACTACAAAAGCATTACTCTGATCCATGGCATTGGTCCCCTGCGCTGCTGATGCTCGACCTGCTGCCCTTCATCCACTGCACTGCTGCCTTCTATACTGCTGCCCATGACTCTGCCACAGTCACTGCCTCATCTGTACTGTAACTCCCTCTCAAATGCTGCATCATGCTGCCCATAGCATTGCCACTGCTAACTGCTGCACTACAACTCAGTTGCTGAGAAGTAAGCAACTGAAGGACATCACCCAAAATCCTCAATGTCTAGTTAGTCTGGCTACATCTCGATACTGAAGCATCGCCCCTCTGTGCTGCTAAAGTCCCATCAGCCTCTGCACTGCTGCTGCCTCTGCACTGCGTTGTTCCAATCTTCAGCGTCCTCACTGCCACCGTGCCTCCATAATCCTCTGCACCAACTGACTCCAGTCATTCTGCTACTGTCATTAAGGGTTCCCGTAGCTCGTATGTGATCCAAGAGTTTGGGCACCTCAAGGATCCTGCCTCGGTCACGCTATCTGTAGCTCAACCTCCAGATCTATTTCGCCCCACCTCTTCTCTCGAGGTACATGAGCATTCATGGCCACATCATCATCCCCCTTCGCTGCCGCAGCCTTAGAATTTGAATCTTCCTTTCCCTTCTTCTTCTGAGGACAACTATTGGCGAAGTGTCCCAATTCGCCACATATGAAGCACCAGACATTTGAGAGGTCCTTTTTCTTCTTCCCTTGCTGCTGCCATTGTCCATTAGATGCGAGAGCTGCATCTTCCTCCTCCTCCTTCTTGATCTTGGCTCCTTTGCTGCTGCTACCCATCTTGGACATTCTCCTGATCTCCTCTTGACGAAGAGTAGCCCACATGTCCTCCCAATTTGGAAGTTGTGCTCTGCCCAAAATACTTTGGACAAAGGTCTTCCAATCATCGGTGACTGCATTCAGGGCAGTCCTCACCATGAGACCATCATTAGGAGTTGCCCCCATAGCAACCAACTGATCTCGAATTGCCTTCAATCTAATGAGGAAGGGTTCGATTTCCTCTCCCTTGTGCATCTGAAATAGTCACAGCTGATTCTCTAGAAGCATCTTCCTCTGGATGGAGGTGCCTTGATACAACTTGGTCAACGTTGTCCACATCTCATTTGTCGTGTTCTTCTCGGCAATATGTGGGACCACATGATCCTTCACCCCGTCCATAATCAAGTGCTTAGCCCGTGCTTGATTTTCTTCAGACTTCTTTAATGGATCAACATCGACTGGAACGATTTCAACCCTCTTGGCATGATCTTTGATACGATATTCTTCAAGGACTGACATGATTTTGCCTTTCCAGATGACGAAGTTAGATGCACCATCTGACTTGTCCTGATCCCTCAATCCATGCGAGGCTATCTCTGCTCAAAATATCGAAACAGATGCTCTTCTCCCTTCTTTTACTGCTGCTCTCAGCAAGAGACCAGATTTGGGTTTCTTGGCGATAGAAACCATCTAGAGAATACACTCCCTTTGACAAGTGATTTCCATCTCGGAAATCCTTCACCAATTCTGTTGAATCAACCCTCTCTAATCACTTCGCCGATCAGATCTCAGACTTCTTGTCTAGAAAGTCTGCTGAGGAACTGTTTCCCCTTACTTTGTCAACCCTGCTAACACTGTTCTGCACTGGCAGAAACAATGCCCCACCAGCAACTTCAAAGAACCAAACTGAACCTCCAGCCACGACAACTGGCACAATGTCACCCCCTCTCAAACTACGTCACCCTCTTGTGCCTACGTCAGCCTCTGCGTTAGCTAGACATGCTCTACGTCACCCCTGCTGGGTCTGCGCTGTCCCTCTGGTGCTGTGCTGCCTCTTTTTGGATCTGTGCTGTCTCAGCCGCCTTACTGTAGCAAAGAACTTCGTCACTTCGCCAATGGCTTCAGCTCCCCCTGATCTGCAATATCTCTGATACCATGTGAAAATTCCTGAATCTACTTAACATAAATTTCTACTGCAAAAATCTGGTTTGCTTCTCCTACTTGTGTTTTTACATTTACAAGTATTTTCAGAAATATTCAGAAAACAACGAAGTAAACACACTGTAGATCTACACATACATCCAGATCAAGTACCGAAGAATTAAGCACACATGACAAAGGACACAATATTTTTCGGACAAATGTCCTCGGAAAAACCCAATGCGGGAAAACTGGTGCAACAACTCTTGAGGGTTTTATTATTATGCAGAATTCTGAATACAAACAAGGGCACCAAAAGTGGTTTGCCCAATAGAGAAATCCCGACAGATGTACCTCTATCTCCGAAGACAGAAAATATAGCTGATTCAACTGAGGATGAGGAACGCCACAGGTGCCTACGCAGTCACTATGTCACCCTTTAGTTGTCTGCGTCACCCCTTCTGGATTTGCTGAATACGAGCCCTTTCTGGCCCACTGAAACCCCAGCGCTGCAGCCTCTGGCTCTCCGTCAGCCCCTCCTGGCCTACGTCACCCTTCTATGAGTGTGTCAGCCTCTGCGCTCGCTCTGCGTGAGCCTGGCTGGGTCTGTGTCACCCTTCTTGGACTGTGCTGCCTCTTTGGTACGGATTTGCCTCTCTGCAATTGTATTCTCGATCTTGGATCTGAAATCCCTCTATCGATCTGCCCCTCGCTGCACTGCAAGCTCACTCGAAAATTCTCAGCAAACCACACCCTAGAATTTCAATTTAGCTCAAGTTCTACCGCTCTGTGTGTATTCTCCAACTGACCCCAAGCCTTCCTTTAATACTTTTCTTGTTGAACAATCAACGACCGTGATCTAATCTCTAATCAATAGCTAAGATTAGAAAAGACTTGATCCTCGTTACTTAGAAAATTTTCATCCACATGTCTAAATTAATTCACTTTAATTATTTAATTTCCCTAAGTTAGACTTAGGGTCTCCATTAAAATAATTAATAATTTGAATAACTTAGGTTCTAGGTGGAATTTCTCCAAACGATTTTTGGGTCTTGGAGATCTCATGTGTTCTAGCCCCTCCACAAAGTTTCAGAGCTAGAGCACGCTACCCAAAAAATCAACAAGTGAGGGGCATTTCGGCAGCGAGACTTCTGTCCAAGGCCGAGAATACAAGTGCAGAGAGGCAGATCAGCACCAGGAGAGACAATGCAACCCTTTAGAGGGTGACGCAGAGCCAACAGGGCTCACGCAGAGCTTAAAGGGTGATGCAAAGCCAAAGGGGGTGATACATTCACTTGAGCAGCTGCGTTGGGGTTCCTGTGAGGCAGATTGGGCAGCCGTTCAGCAGCTCGATTTTTTAGCCGGGAAGGCTCACGTGGGGGGTGGCACAACCACTAGAGGAGGTGATGCAGTCTCAGGGTAGAGCTTACTGCAACCATCGCTGCGCAACGCTGGGGACAATGCTGTCACCTTGGGGTTTCTTCATTCTGTTGCTGGATCAGCCGAAATATCTGTCTTTGGATAGAGGTACTTTTGCTGAGGATTTTCTCTGTTGGTTGAGGCGGATTTGGCACCCTAGATTGTATTTAGAAATCTGCTTAATAACATAAACCCTCAGAACTGCTGCACCGATTTTCCCGCATTGGGTTTTTTCGGGGACATTTGTCCGAAAATAAGTGTGTCCTCTATTTGAATGCTTCATTTATTTTTCAGTACTTGATCTGTATAGCTGTGTACGCTGCAGTGTATTTACATTAATATTTTCTTGATGTATTCAGAAAGTAACTTGTTAAATTAACGAAAACAAGTAGGTAATGTAAATCAGATTTTTGCAGTAGGATTTATGTTGTAAAGATTCAAAAATTTTCACAATATTTAGGGACTACCCCCCATAGCTTAGCTAGGAGAGAGCTTAAACAAAGAGAGTCGGGAATAGGTGATAGCCCCTTCTCTGAACGTTGTGCCTTGAAGACTACACCTTGTGGGGTTAAAAACTTTTCCCACATTTAGGTGTACATCTTGGGTGACAACAACGCTGATAGATGTGTTCAGGACATGTGGACTGAAAGGGCTGTGGAGTGCTACATCAACAAGTAGGTCAAGTGTTGTCTTGTTCAGGGTAGATTGGTTGTCGAAGGATTGACACTGAACCCTAGTTTGTATTCTTGTATTAGTGATTGTATGACGGCCATGATCCTTGGTGAGGGAGCCCTAGACAGTTGTATTACAATTTGTTAATATAACGAAGTTGGGTTGTTGAAAAATTGTAATTTTTTTGTCTAGTTGTGCACATGTTGATTTACTGTTGTGTTTATTCCATTGTGCAAAGTCGTTTGTTGTGGCATTTGAGTTGGTTGTGTTAGAGATCCTAAGACCCTAACCTAGATTCTCTAGTGCCGTGGAAAAACAACATCTCTATCACTGCGTATTGGCTCCTCCAAAATACGCTCTACCAACAAGGCTCTCACATACAATTTATAAACTGGTGCAAATTTCTCACAAACTCGTGAGCTCTCTTGTCTTGTCTCACCAACTATTGCTCACAAAACAATGATCAAATCTGTACCTTCGTCCTCCTTATAAGAAATTTGAATAGGCTAAATCTGGAAAGTTCTATTTTTGGAACACAAACTAGTGATTGATGAGTAAACTGAGTACGACTGACTCATGCAGCTCGTCCTGCCTCAATTTAGAAGTTAAGGCTCTCTTAGCTCATCCGTTCCCAAATTAACTTGCACTAGAGGACAACAACTGAGCCGTACACATCTGCACTAGTCAAACTACTTCATGCACACGTCCCAACTTTTAGGAATTTGCCCTAAATTTTAGGAACTCGTACTAATATCTAGGAATTGTAGAAATTTTGTTCCTGCTCTGGTTTTCAGTTTCTCCTTATTTCTCCCATAAATTTAAATGCCCATTCCCATAACCATACATTCAACAAGATAGAAAAATAAATATTTTCTGAAAACACAAATTCTGGAAATTTCACAGCACTGAAAATGCAGAAATAAAAACTCAGAAAAATAAATCAGCCACACACAGAAATTTGACACGCTGATTTTTGGTCAATATGACCCTGGAAAAACCCCTTACAACTCTAGGGGAAAACCAGTTCGAAAGCTTCTCTTTATTTCTGAATTTTACAGTGAACAGTAAAACACAGTAAAAATTATAGCAAACACAAAACCCACTTATCTCGATTTTCGTGCCAACTTTCCACCTTGAAAATCGTGCCAATAGCAAACAAAAAATTACAGGAAAACTTATAGCATTAAATGCTGTACTTGCTACCTTGGAAAACGTGCCAGATTCTGCTTGTACGGAACTGTACGGATAGTACAATAGTCCCTCAATTTTCGTGCCCATAAAAGCTGCCTTGAAAATCGTGCCCTTAACTGTTGAATCTGCTCCTCAAAAACAACACTGTACTTTGCCTCGAAAAGCGTGCTAACAGTGTTGTACGGATTTTGTCTTGGTAACCGTGCCAAATAAATGCTGCTATCCGAAAATGCTGCCTTGGGAAATGTGCCCTCTTGCTGTACGGATTTGCTGTGTATCTTTTGCTGCTCTCCCTCTGCTCAGAAATTTCTCTTTAGCTTTCTCTCCTCCTCTCTCAATTTGCTCATGAAAGATTGAATGATTTTTTCTCTCATTTTCCTTCTTTAACCTAACCCTAAGTGACTTTTGGGGAATCCCTAAATCCAATCGCTGAGATAGCTTTAGATCTAGGGCTGAGATTAAATGCTTATTTAAATCTCACTTTCTATTTTTTAATTCACCCCACTTTAATAAAGACACTCTTAGTCATTTATTTCCAAAGTCACTTTTCACTTTCTAATTTCACATTGACTTTATTAAAGTCACTTTAAAATTAGACTTGGTAACTTTATCACTTAAAGTCACTTTTTAAATTAGATTTGACTTTATAACTTATAAAGTCATTTTAGGAGAAAAATTAAATTCTTTTTTGAGACTTTTCCCTAGGCCAAAGATCAAAGCCTTAGGGAACCACCTGTCCTCCGGTAACCAAATTCAATAGGAATTAGCTCCGAACTTATAGGAATTTGTGCATGCTAAGGAAAAACTGATTTTGTTCTCTTTGACTACGGCGCAAGTCAAAGAAGGACTTTTCTTGCTACTATTTTCAACGCAGCTGCTATCCCTTTAAGTCATCAACAACTTTAGGTTTGTCCCTTGTCATGACCAACTTGCCTGCTGCTATAGTGATATTCAAAAGTATCCAGTCCAACAACAAAAGGAACTCTAATTCATAACTCTTAGTAGCTGTTTACGTACATTCTTAAATCAACAATTAGAACAGCCCTGAAACTGGTCTTGGATTTGTCTTCCTTAATGTGCCCTTTAATTCTGCCTCACAACTTCAACAGGGTCTGTTTCAGACTTCTACAAGAATGATGTCAAGGACTGCTTCAGACTTCTACAAGAACAACTTCAAGAATGTCTGCTTCAGCAGGGGTTTGATACAGCTTCAGTCTTCAACCAAGTTTCAGCCTCAGATCTGCCTCAAACCAGTGATTTGATCAGCCTCAAGATAACTCTGTTCTGTCCACCAAAGTGCCTCAGACAGTAGGCCGAATTGTGCCACTGAGATGCCTTATACAAGGCCAAAGTTCAGCCTCAGGCAAGGGTTTGGATATCTGCGTCATTGACAACCTCAGATCAGCCTCAGACAAATGGTTCGGATATCTGCCTCAGCCTTGGAGAGTTCGGATCTGTTCAAGGTCTGCTTCAGATTCGGATATCTCAGCTTCAGGAAACTTTGGATGGTCTGCCTCAAAAAGAGCTTCAAAATCTAACTCGGATAAGTCATGAAAACCTCAAGAACAGTCTCAAAATTAGTTTCAGAAGAAGGTTGAGATTAGGGCTGAAGAGGGGCAGAGAATTCCTAGTGAAAGGCCTCAGATCATGCCTGAAACGGACCTCAGAAATCAGCGTAAAAGGCCTCAGAAGCTTCTGTGAATTAGATCTCCGAATGGGCCTCAGGAGGGCCTAAACAATGCCTCATAAGGGCTTCTGTTCAGGCCTCAGGAAGGCCGAAGTTAGCTACAGGTAGGCCAAAAACAAAACTCCTCAGAATGTGCAACCAAAACGTCCTCAAAACAGTACTGTCCAAAATGTTAAAGAGAGAAATACTCCTTTAGATTTTGGCTTCCTTAGATCTTCAATGTAGCTCCAGCCTCAGACTTCTCCTTAATCTTCCTTGTTCAGATCCGAATTCCTTGTTTGGAATGTCACAACTCGAGTGTATATATATTGAGATTGGAGGAGGGTCAAATATAGGGCTGAACTGCCCTTAAGAAATCTCTCAATGTTTAAGTCGGCCAGAATTCATATAGTCTCCTCAACCATCAGGAGTTAGAGGGCGAGGCATAGCTCATTGGAAAGGTCTCAACGGGCACAACAAGATGGTGTAATCCATTCTTGTGTTTGCCTTGATTGAATCCATCAATTACTTGATTTACTTCTGGGGCTGCTTATGGCCCTTTGACATCAATGACAGCTTTCTTCCAACAGTATTTTTAATTCTGGAAATGTATGCTTAATTTTATGATTTTGAATGTGGATTTAATTTAAAATCCTGTTTTTGATTGTAATTATATATCTAATTACTTGTTTTTCCACTGGGAGCAGGTCATCTTTCCTACTCTTGACAGACGGGTAAAGAATGTGGCTCCAACCTATTCACTTGAGCATAAAGGGGAAAATGACCTTTTTGACGAAGTCTTTGAATTACTAAATTCAACTGTGAAATGCAAGGATAATGAACCACTGAAGTTAAGTCAAGAGTTGGTTTGTTGTACAGAGGCGATTCATACCTCTCTATGCCAGCATATGTCAAAAGAAGAGAAACAGGTATATATTTTATTCAGTAAATCCTGACTTCTGTGTTAAGGTTCTATCCTCCAAGGCAACCTTCGATAGCTATGAATTGTGTTACAATTAAGGACAGTGATGCCCTCATCTGGTAATCTCTAATTAAATGAACACAAAAGGGGTTCTACATTGTGCTAAAAGTAAATTGGTCCTGTTATCAAAAGATCCTCACATCAGTGGTCATGTATATTGACAGTTATATGCTTTACAAAACCTTAATCAATAGTCAATTAAGTTAATGGCAAATGCATATTCACACTAAGACACTTGCATGTCCCTTGACAAACTTTAACTATGACGGATTTAAGTTAATATAAGAAGAGATGGAACCAACAGGTAATCCTAACTTGAAATTTGAAGACATGGCAAGTAGGTTGAGCAGTTGATTAATAAATTTTATTGCATATACAAGGCCAGAAATAACTGTTATTAATATTTATTTAAAGACAGTTAGTTTTGCTTCAGTCAGCTGTATTTCTTAGCATGAGACCTGATTTTGAAAAAAAAAATCATGGTCTTCTTCATTGTATCTTCAGAAACTTCAGTTGGACGAATTGCTCAGAATTTACCATGTCCATACCTTCAACTCAAGGATGCTGATGAGACCTGTAGGAAAATATTCTTCTATGGTCAAATCACCACATCACACAATTTACTGAGCATCTAATACTAATTTAGCATCTGTTATGGTAAACATGGTTATTGTCCAATTGTTTTTTGCCAAACAAAAGTTGGACACTCCAAGAAACTGAACCCTAAGGCTTTAAAAGATTTTGGTACATTTGAAATTTAGGCTTGTTTTTAAATTTTCCTTTTTGGACTGATGGCACTTGATCATGGTCTGGTAGTGAAGGCACAGCTACACTACTCAAGCGTGACAAATGGTTTCTTAGTTATTGAAAGAGAGGAGACAATTAAGCATGCTTTTTGGGACTCTAAGGTTGCTTGTTGTTTCTTGTCCTGGACCACAAGAAAGACTTCAATTATTTGTTGGTCCACTATGATGGAAGAGTGGGGTTTTCTGAGATGTGTGGATGATTAGGAAGAATAGAAGATAATAGTTGGGGGCTGTTTTTTTTTTAATTTTTTTATTTCTTAATGAATCAATGGTGCATATGAAACTCATCAAAGTCAACCAACCTTATGATCCAGGGTTGTATGCCTACTGGGGCTTGAACTTGGGTCATAATTCGGTAGTTAAATAAGGTTAGATTAGCCATTAAGAAAATGCAAATGTAAAAGTACATGAGACAAAAGAAAAAAGAGAACAGATAAAAAAGAAAAAAGAAAATAGGAGCCAATAGGCTGAGGAACCGGAAATGAATGGTCATGCCGGTTGACCTTTCCATTACCCCAGCTGTCCCTATTTGTTCCTATACTTTCACTTTCAATGGCGCTGTTGGCCAAGGAGATTAGGATGAATAGAGAGCCATGAATAGCATTGTAACCAAATATTGACAAAATACATTGAGCATCCATTTGAAGCCGGTTTTCCCATTTGGGTTTCCAGGTTAAACACTGTCTCTATGTACGAATTTCTTTGTGTTTTGTTAAATCCAAAGTTGCTTTTGTGTCTCTGAGTTTTAGTGGAAATGCTTTATATTTTAATGGTTGCTTGTGTTGTTTATTCACTGAAGATTCTTTACTAGCTTTATTTTTGAGGATCTCCAACAAAAGTTATAGTCTCCATGAGGAAGGGAACTATAGCAACAGTTTATTATTCCTCTCTGTTCATTAGTTTCTGAGTAAAAAAATATATGGTTGCTGTTAACTTTGCGAATTGTGCATTAAAGTGATGAAAGCTCCAAACCACACTACGACACAATTCGAGTGGAAAGTGGGTAGATCACCCATTGTCACCTCAACGACCTACCTTGAATCTCTAGGTTGGCTCTCCTCCAGCTTCGAGGGGGGATCCCCTATAGGTCACTAGGGCTTAAAGAATATGGAGCAAAGTGACATCACAAATAACCCCAATGACTGAAATGGTTTTTTAATAGAAAAAGTAGATAAGGGTGATGGCAGGATATGAAGACTAGTGTCAATGTTAAAGGGCAATAGGTGGGGTTGTGATCACAACTCCCTCTTTGTCAGCGCTTCCTTTGGATTGGATGTGTGACGAGTTGGGGCTGAAATTATCCCACGCAAACTAGTCTAGAAAAACCTACAAGGGATTTGGCTTCATTATATAATATACTAGGGAAATTTTTCCCTAGGGTTTTGTAGGTTCTCCAACGATTTCACTTTTTCTCATTCAAACAATGACACAAGAATTTCAAATAAGGAAATCTTTAGCAAAAAAACAATAAAGTTTCCTTGAACAACACAATAAAATATTCAACATGACACTGTAGCCAACCCAACAGTGCCAGTGACCCAGATTTCGCAAAACCAATATAATATGAATTCAACAGTCTTAACTACTGTGTTAAACCGAATCTCAACTATATTAAATCAATCCACTACCTTGAGAAACTTTCTGCTAGTATTGTTCGGAGAATATCCAACTAGTTTGGGATCATTAATTCCCTTTTTTATGCATATGGCCTTATTCAAGAATTCTTCAAACCCTCTACATGTAATATTCCCAATTAGCAGCAGCTAATTGGTAATATTAATTTTTGGCCATTACTTTATAAAGTTAAGTCATTAAATAAAGTGGGTTAGGAGAACACTCAACTCACACTTAGGAAAATAAAACACTTCCTAAAAGTCACTTGAGCACCTTTACTTAACAACGTGGGGCCCAAGGGGGTCGAAGTGACTGCGTGGGATTAGTGGTAGCGTGGGTCCTAGGCAGCTCAGAGTTGGATGGACAGCGTGGCCAAGAGGGATAGCGCATTCTTGGTGGGGCCTAGGGGAGAGAAAGGCACTCCAAGCATAAAAAGGGAGAGAGGCCCTTCATTTGCTCATTCTATTATGCATCCTTGTTTTGTCTATTGACATTGAGTACGATTTGCTGTTGAGCAAAGTCTGCAATACTATTTAGCACACTGGGTGTCTCCGAGCGGAGAACCCAACCTCAGCCCCGGGGACTTCGAGTGCTTGCTCGGGTGAGGAGTTCTATCATTGGATTTTCAGGTTGGAGCGAGAGCATCTACAGTAGGGATTGCACACTTGCTTGGGCAGTGCAAACTTGTAGAGAGACCATGCAGTTCTTGGAGGAGGCAGTGCCGGGAGCTGAGATTTATCAGAGGATTCAGCCCGGGATAGTGAGGAGGGGTCAACCCTTAGCTATTCCATCATTTCGTCAGAGGGGGAGGCCACCATTTGCAGAGACATCTTCAGGGCCAGCGCATTCCACTGGGGCAGCGTGATTTCTCTAGGGGAGGTGATTTTCTGGGGTCATCCATTCCGGAAACCCTTTCTTGGCTTTTCTCGGTATTGAGGAGGAGCTCATTCCCAAGGTCCCATATTTTTCTGAGCAGGGGAAAAGCCCCAAAGAGTCAGCTTATTCTAGTAGCAGCAGCAGTCCGGCAGTAGCAGCAGCAGCAGTTTGGAGATAGCGCAGTCATTGCTAAAGCAACCATTCCGGGAGTATTTCTGAGAGTATCTCTGGCTTGCCTTGTGCAAGCCAAGGTGCCATCGTTCTGATGACCTTTGTACTCATTTCACTTTCAGTTATATAATAAAATGGCTCAGCGTTCTCCATGTTTTGCATTCTATGTATGATGTCTCTCTATTTGCTGTAGTTTCATGTTTATGTTGCTTTATATTGCTGTTTATTTCTACTTGGAATATTACAGTGGTATTAGAGCTCATAGACTTGGCTCAGCTTGTGGGCAGATTGTCTATGACACCCGCAGGAAAACCATACATCACTTACCGGGGAAGGAAGTATAAGGGCCAAGAGAGGCAGCTTGAGGCCACTTTTGGAGAAGGTGACTACATTTCGGTAGTGGATACAGAAGAGAAGAACCCATGGCAGAGCAGAAATATGAAGGGAAGGAGTTCGGGGAACTTCTCCTAAAGTCTGTGCAGGAGTTGTCGAGAAGGATAGAGGAGATGGGACAGAGACAGCGTGAAACCCCAAGGGGTTTCCACACCGGAGAAGGGTCCGACACATCCCATCACTTGTAGGAGAACCTCATAGCGCAGCAGATGGCATCACTGACTCCCCCACGTTCCACAATGCCCACTTTTCTAGCTACAGGCACGGGGGTAGGAGCACCTCAGGAATCGGAGCCGGTTCACATGGGGGATTATTTTGCTGAGTATCAGTCCTACGAGCGAGAGTTTGGTGAGGCTCTCACTTTCCATGACTTTGTGCAGCTCAAGAAGGAAAATAGACCCCGCAACCAGAACAAAGGGGCCAGATACACACAGGATGGGGATTTGCAGCGTACAGTGGGCAGATTTTACCTGCCAACATTTGATGGATCCTCCAAGTTTTCGGCAAAGGCTTGGGTGGAGAAATTGGATATCTACTTCCAGGTTAATCAGATGGCAGAGGCAGAGGCCATCAAGGTGGCAGCGCTGCACCTGGAGGGTGAGGCCCATGATTGGTGTTTCCATGGGGTGGCCACGCTAGGGCACTCAGGGGTGACAGCATATTCTGAGTTTACACGGAGGTTGATAGAGTGGTTTGATCAGAGGGATTCGGAGGAGCACTTTGTTGAGCTGACTAAGCTCAAGCAGACCAGGAGTCTGGACACATACATTTCTGAGTTTTTGAGACTCTCCGTGATGATGCCTGACTTGTCTTCAGCCAGGATGATTTACATGTTCATTGATGGATTGGCAGAGCCTCTTCAGGGGTTGGAGAGATCGACGAGGCCGGATACACTTCATGATGCAGTTGGGAGGACTCGGGATTTGCGGGAAGCCCTACCCAGGACTAGAGCTCCTTTTCCCCAGAGATTGACATTTCAGCCGAAGGGGAAGGAGACGAGGGTTCTGCCTCCAAAGGGGAACTAGAGCCGAGGGCCTTTGGATGATGAGACCAGGAGAGATCTGAGACAGAAGAAGCTATGCTTAACATGCCAGGAGCCATGGGCACCAGGACATCGTTGTGCCACTGGGAAGGCACACCATATCGAGGTTTCCTCCGATAGTGACAGAGAAGAGGATGATTATGAGGTGATAGAGGTAGGAGGCAGCAGTGCGGTACAGAGAGGAGATCATCCTCCACCTCCACCACCAGGAGCGAGAGGTGCAGCGTTTGCACCTACCGTGGGAGTCCTTGCTTCTTTGCGAGGGGTTCCCAAATACTTGACACTGCGTGTCCGAGGTATAGTGCAGGGACAATGTGTTTCGGTATTAGTGGATAGTGGGGCTACCCACAATTTCATTGATGCACAGTTGGTAAAGCAGAGGAGCATACCAACAGAGAGCTTTGGTGGGTTTTCGGTACTGGTTCCAGGTGCCAGAACCATGCAGTGTGCCAGGTATGTGCCAGCCTCGGCAGTGACTATGGGGACTTACACTCTGACAGATCATTTCTTTGTGGTGAACATTCCGGACACCAACGTGATACCGGGAGTGCAGTGGTTGATCACGCTGGGGAAGGTCACACAGATTGGGAGACCTTGGAGATGGAGTGGACAGACAAGAAGACCGGGAAGCACGAGATGATTCAAGGCATGCACACTTATCCACCACAGACAGTTTCAGCACACCAGATGGAGGTAGACTTTTGGAAGGGAGATATCGAGTGGGTAGTGGAGCTACGTGCTTCGGAGGTAGGGTCTACAGGGCAGGCCGGACACCCAGATGTGCAGTCTATCTTAGACAGATATGCTACAGTTTTTGGAGATATACCACCAGGGCAGTCACCAGATCGGGGGTTTGAGCACACCATTGAGTTGGAGCAGGGCATCCAGGCGGTGATCACTACACCCTATAGGCATCCTAAGGCCTACCAGGATGAGATTGAGAGGGACATTCATAAGCTCTTAGCACTGGGGCATTTAGAGGATTCTCCCAACTTGCCGCACCCCTCACAGATCTTACTAAGAAGGGGGCATTCAGTTGGACAGTCACAACGCAGAGGGCCTTTGACAGGCTCAAGGAGGTGATGAGAAGCTGCCGAGTTCTTGTGTTTCCGGACTTCAGGCAACCTTTTGTCCTTGAGTGTGATGCATCAGGAGAGGGGTTAGGCGCAGTTTTGATGCAGGGAGGCCACCCCATAGCTTTTGAGAGCAAAAAACTGTTGCCGCATGAGAGGTTGTATCCCATATACGACAAGGAGATGCTGGCTATTATGCATGCACTGGCCAAGTTTCGACAGTACTTGGTGGGGAACAGATTCAGGGTGAGGATTGACCACAACAGCCTTCGATTTTTTTTAGAGCAAAAGTAGTTGCAGGAGAGACAACAGAAGTGGGTCAGCAAGATTCGGGCATACGATTTTGACATCGAGTATGTCAAGGGGAAGAACAAAGCGGTGGCCAATGCTCTCTCACGCAGACCGGCAACGTTGTCCTTGATGAGTTTAGACACGGATTGGAGGGCTCAATTGCTGGTAGAGTACTCCAAAGACCGTTTTGCCTGCGAGATATTGGACGGACAGGTCACAGATGACTGGTACAGGGTGATGGATGAGGTGATATACTTCAGAGATCAGATCTTCTTGACTGACGGTTCTCAGCTCAAGGAGAAAATGTTGCATGCCTCACATGACTCACCATTATCAGGCCACCAGGGGTTCACCAAAACCTATAGGGCCATCAGAGAGAGGTTCTCTTGGAAGGGCCTCAAGGAGGACGTACTCCGACATGTCAGGGAATGCGGGGTATGTCAGCGGAACAAGAGGGAGATGAGCCATCCAGCAAGGTTACTACAGCTTCTACCCATTCCAGAGGGGAAATGGGAGAGCATATCGATGGATTTCATCACAGGGTTGCCCGCGGTGCAGGGCAAGGATTGTATCTTTGTAGTCGTTGATCGGCTAACAAAGTACGCACACTTTTTTGCCATATTAGCACGGTACACAACAGCTCAGGTGGCAGAATTGTTTTTCACGGATGTTTTCAGGTTGCATGGTCTTCCAAAGACCATTGTCAGTGATTGGGACAACCATTTCATGGGCGGCTTTTGGCAGGAGCTCTTTCGGTTGGTGGGTATAGATTTGACTCTGAGCACCAGTTACCACCCCCAGACGGATGGGCAGACGGAGATAGTGAACAAGTGGCTGGAGGGCTACTTGTGAAACTATGTGACAGGGCAGCAGAAGGCATGGTTAGATGGTTGCACTTGGGAGAGTACTGCTACAACATGACGTATCACATTTCCATTGGTATGTCTCCATTTTATGCTTTATATGGATACCATGCTTTGTCTTTTGCTGATGTGATGTTTGGTGCTAGTAAGGCCCCCAGGGCCAAAGACTGGATCCAAGGACAACTTAGCTACAACACAAAATCAACAAAAACTGTATGTTGATAGAGGACGGGTTGAGAGGCAGTTTGAGGTAGGCGACTTGGTCTACATACAGCTTCAGCCATACCGACAGTCCAAACTGAAGCAGAAAGGGGATGAGAAGCTCAAGCCCCGCGTCTATGGACCCTACAGGGTGATACGCAGGATCGGGGAGGTTGCATATGAGTTGGAGTTACCCACAGGTAGCAGGATCCATAACATCTTCCATGTATCTTGCATGAAAAAGGCACTGGGACAGCAGGTGACCGCAACAGAGGAGCTTCCACCCACAGATAATGAGGGGCATTTGGTGCTACAGCCAGAGGCCATCATAGATACTCGGGAGAGACAGTTGCGGAGCAGGACAGTCAGGGAGTATTTGGTAAGGTGGAGGAACTTACCGGATGAGGATGCCACTTGGGAGAGTGAGAAGATTTTGCAACATCCATCATTGCAGTTGCTTGAGGATGAGCAACGTTTTGGCGGGGAGGACTGTAATATTCCCAATTAGCAACAACTTAATTGGTAATATAATTTTGGCCATTTTACTTTATAAAGTTAAGTCATTAAATAAAGTGGGTTAGGAGAACACTCAACTCACACTTAGGAAAATAAAACACTTCCTAAAAGTCACTTGAGCGCCTTTACTTAACAACGTGGGGCCCAAGGGGATCGAAGTGACTGCGTGGGATTAGTGGCAGCGTGGGTCCTAGGCAGCACAGAGTTGGATGGACAGCGCATTCTTGGTGGGGCCTAGGGGAGAGAAAGACACTCCAAGCATAAAAAGGGAGAGAGGCCCTTCATATGCTCATTCTATTATGCATCCTTGTTTTGTCTATTGACATTGAGCACGCTTTGCTGTTGAGAAAAGTTTGCAAGTGCTGTTTAGCACACCGAGTGTCTCCGAGCAGAGATCCCAACCTCAGCCCCGGGGAACTTCGAGTGCCTGATCGGGTGAGGAGTTCTATTATTGGATTTTCAGGTTGGAGTGAGAGCATCTATAGCAGGGATTGCGCACTTGCTTGGGCAGCGCGGTCTTGTGGAGAGCCACGCACTTCTTGGAGGAGGCAGTGCCGGGAGCTGAGATTTATCAGAGGATTCAGCCTGGGATAGTGAGGAGGGGTCAGCCCTTAGCTATTCCATCATTTTGTCAGAGGGGGAGGCCACCATTTGCAGAGACATCTTCAAGGCCAGCGCATTCCACTGGGGTAGCTTGATTTCTCTAGGGAGGTGATTTTCCGGGGTCATCCATTCCAGAAACCCTTTCTGGGCTTTTCTGGGTATTGAGTGAGGAGCTCATTCCCAAGGTCCCATATTTTTATGAGCAAGGGAACAACCCCAAAGAGTCATCTTATTCCAGTAGCAGCAGCAGTCCGGCAGTAGCAGCAACAACAGTTTGGAGATAGCGCAGTCATTGCTAGAGCAACCATTCCGGGAGTATTTCTGAGAGTATCTCTAGCTTGCTTTGTGCAAGCCAAGGTGCCATCGTTCTGATGACCTTTGTACTCATTTCACTTTCTGTTATATAATAAAATGGCTCAGCGTTCTCTATGTTTTGAATTCTATGTATGATGTCTCTCTATTTGCTGTAGTTTCATGTTTATGTTGCTTTATATTGTTGTTTATTTCTACTTGGAATATTACACTACACTGCTCACAAACTATCTCTGAAGATTTCGATCTTATTGTAAACCTGGATCAGAACCTAGTCAGGCCTCAGTCCAATCAGTTCGAACTCCATACAAGAACACAAATTCCTTCTAGCTTCAAGATTACGCGCGGACCAAAACTCAAAAACCCTCCGTTTCAGCTTGAATGATTTTTTGTAACTTCATATTGGTTTTAGGTATCCAAATGGCATGGAGTAGAGAGCAAGGATCTCATGTAGCTTCAGACAGAGTCTCCAACCTACCCTGTGTTGCCTGCCTAAATCCACACCTAAGGTTGGTGTGGAGAAAATCCCTAACTCCACTTGGTGCGACCTTGGGGGCAAGCTGTGAGTTGGGGTTGTCACCAAATTCCCAACTCCTACGTCTAGGCTCTCTCCTAGTTGAAGAATTGGTAGCACATTATGAGGATACAAAGAGCAATACCTTCTTTAGCCAATTGATAAATCTCAAACAAAAGGGTTTAATGGCGGAGCACATTGAGGACTTTCAAAGATTGAATATCAAGGTAAATGATATTCTAGAGGAGCATAAGATTGATGTCTTCATAGGGACTTTAAAGGATAACATCCAACATGAGGTTTGCGTTTGAGAACCTAATTCATTGAAGAAGGCATTCAAGGTGGTAAGAAAACTTGAAAGCAAAATTATGGCAACAAGGAACTCTACCACTCACAACTATAAAGATGGAAGTGTTGCTGCTCCTAGCCTCCCACAACCTACAAGGTTCACACCACAACAACTCGAGGAAAAAAAAGCAAAAGGGCTTTGTTACAATTGTGATAGCAAATACACTAAGCGTCATAAGCGTGCTGAGAAGAAATTATTTTACATAGATTGTGAAGAGGAACAAGAAAAGGAACAAGAAACATCAAAAGAAGAGGATATACATCAGGAACCAACCCCAGAGAAAGAAGAAATGAATCCGTGTGAAAATTCTACAGGAGTATCATGGTTTACTTCTCCTACTTGATTTAAATTATACAAGTTATCTTCAAAAATTAGATTCAGAAAACACTGAAGTAAACACATCTAACAACATACACATGCAGATCATTTACTGAATATTACGCTCATTCAAACAAAGTGACACCGATTTTTGGACATAAGTCCCCGGAAAAACCCAAAGCGGGAAAACCGATGCAACATATATGAGGGTTTATTTTATTAAGTAGAATCCGAGTACAGCAAATCTGGGTTCCAGATCTGGAAAACCCGATAGAGAATAAAATAAATCTGCAGATAACTTGTTGTTCCAAGACCAAATATTTGACTGATCCACACCCTCAAACAGGATTTACAAGACTCAGCCCGGATATGGCCCTAGAAACCCCAGCGCTGCCTCTGAAGCCCCAACGTCAGCCCTGCTAGGCTCTGCGTGCCACTGCGTTGCTCAGAGAGGGACTGCGTAGACCCAGAGTGGGTGACTCATTCCTTACGTTGCCTCTGGAGGCCTCTGCGTAACTTCTGAAGCTCCCTGAAGCTGTAGCGCTGCCCCTCCTGGGCCTGCGTAGCGGCTGAAGCCCCTACACTGCGCAGTTGCTGCGTAGCCTCTCTGCTCCTCTGCACTGTCCTTGTTTGTTGCTCCTTTACCTCTTGTTGACTCTTGGCTCTAGGATCAGATCATCTCCTTAGCCAATACTACCCCTCGTCACAGAAGACTCCTAAAATTCTTAGCAAACCCTGCCCTAGAATTACAGATCAATCTCTCAGCTCTGCCTTCGTGTGTGTGTCTCCAACTGACCTTCAAGCCTTTCTCTTATACTTTTTCGATGATCTCATCAACGACCAAGATTAAAACACTCATCAATGGTTGAGATTAAAAAACTGCTTGATCCGTGTCTTTTGGAACATTTTAGCACGTGTTAATTAATTCACTTTAATTATTTAATTTTCCTAAGTTTAGACTTAGGAAATCCATTAAAATAATTAATTATTTGAAGAACTTGAACACCAACTGAAATTTCACAAAACACTTTCTGGGTTTTGGATTTTGTTAAATTTTGTGTACCAAGGACAAGTGGTTCCCCAAGGCTTTTATCTTTTGCCTAGGGAAAAGTGTCCACTCTATTGTACCTCTTTTTCTAAAAGTGACTTTATAAGTGGTAAAGTCAGTATAATTTAAAAGTGACTTTATAAGGGATAAAGTTACGTTCTAATTTAAAAGTGACTTTATTAAAGTCAATGAAGAATTAGAAAGTGAAAAAGTGATTATGGAAATAAAACGCTAAGTGGGTCTTTATTTAAGTGGGTGAGTGATTAAATAGAAAAAGTGAAAATAATGCACATTTATTTTCAGCCCTTGATCTAAATCTTTACCAGCTAGTGGATCTAGGGATCACTCAAAAGTCACTTAGGTTAGGGTAAAAGGAGAGAAGAAAAGAAAAAGATCACATTCTATTCTTTCATGAGCATTTGAGAGAAAGCAAGAGAGAGCAAAGGAGAAATTTCTGAGCAAGGAGGAAGAGAAGAAGAACAACAAGAGTTTGGCACGCATCCCAAGAGAGAAGAATTGTACAATAGAAGTTGGGCACACATTCCAAGGAGCAACATTTATAGCAGTATCGTACAACATATTTTGGCACACATTCCAAGGCAGTGATGGCACAGATTTCGAGGAGAAACAATAACAGTTTGAAGGCACGATAAGCGAGGCAGCTCGGCATGATTTTCAAGAAAGAGGACTTGCTGTAATTTCCCTACAGGTCCATACAGGCTGTACATTGCAATCTGGGCACATTTCCCAAGGTTGTTCGTACAATATTTATTGTTGTTTTCTGTCTGGACTGTGGCACGGTTTTTGAGGTGGAGTTTTGCATGAAAATCGATATAAGTTTGGTTTTCGTAAATGCTGGAAATTTTCCTGTGTATTTTATTTTTCTTTGTAACAGTTTTCAGAAATAAAGAAGAGCTCTCACACTGGTTTCCCCCAAGAGTTGTAGGGGTTTTTTCCAGGGTCGCATTGACCAAAAATCACTGTGTTATTTTTTGTGTGTGGTTGTTATAATTTTCTGTGCATTTATTTCTAGTATTTCCAGCAGTAGTAAAATCTCCAAATTTGTATTTTCAGAAACAAATTTCATTTCCAGATTTTAGTGTTTTTATCATGCTTCGATTTAACATTAAATGAATGGAGTGATACGGGAAAAATGATAATCGAAGTGGGGACTGAAATTTTACAGAGTTCAAGATTGCAGGGCTAGAGAAAACCCGATGCTACACCAACTACACAAAATCTCAATGCTCCCTCTTAGCATGGAGTGTGCTCTAGCCATGCATCACACCATGCATTGCAAGATTTTGATGTTGGTTTCTGTGCTACTGATGCTTGGTCTGCTGCCCTCCATCCACTGCATTATTGCTTTCTGTACCACTGCCCATGTCACTAGCACTGGCACTGCCACATCCGTACTGCAGCTCCCTCTCAACTTGCCACATCATGCTGCCCATAGCACTACCACTACTAACTGCTGCACTGCAACTCAGTTGCTGAGAAGTAAGCAACTGAAGGACTCCTGCCCAACTGTTTGACAGATAAGTCAAGCTGCATCTATCACTGAAGCTCCCTGGCTGCTGATTTACGCCGTCCTCCTGAAGCTACTGTTAAGCTGCAACACTGCACTGTGTGAGCACAACCTCTCTGCGAAGCTGAAGTCCCATCAGCCTTTGCGCTGTTGCCTCTGCATCACGTTACTCTCTCTCCAACTCTCCATCAATGCCCTTTGCTTCACTGTGAACTTCTGCAACCATCTCCCGATTCATCTCGCTACTGTCTTAAGGCTCTCGTAGCTCGTATGTGATACAAGAGTAGGGCTGACTCAAGGATCCTGCCATTGTTTGTAGACGCTCTACTGATCCATGTCACCCCACCTCTTTTCTCGAGGTACATGAGCACTCATGGCTGCATCATCATCAGAATCATCATCCTTTGCTGCTGTAGCCTTGGAATTAGAAGCTCCTTTGTCCTTCTTCTTATAACAAGTGCTGGCGAAGTGTTGAATTTCACCACAGTTAAAGAACCGGACCTTGGAAATGTTCCTCTTCTTCTTCCCTTGTTGTTTTCTTTCCTGTGATGCAAGGGCTGCATCATCTTCCTCTTCTTTCTTCACTCTGAATATCCGACCACTGATGTTCTGCTTCTTGGTGATCCTTTTGATCTCCTCTTGGCGGAGGATAGCCCACAATGTCTGCCCAGGATGGTAATGCTGATCTGCCCAATATACAATGGACAAATGTTTCCCATTCCTCGAAGACTGCATTCAAGGCAATCCTCACTAAGAGTCCTTCGTCTAAAGTTGCAGCCATGCCAACCAGTTGGTTTCAGATGGTCTGAAGTCAGAAAAGGAAAGGATCTATTTCCTCACCCTTGTGCATTTGGAAAAGCCTCGTCTGATTCTCTAAGAGCATTTTTTGTTGGACAGAGCTTCCTTGATACATTGCTTCTAGAACTACCCACATGTCATTTGCCGTGTTCTTATCGACAATTTGTGGTACTACGTGATCCTTCACTCTGTCCATGATCAAACGCTTAGTCCGCGCTTGATTCTCCTTAAATTTCTTCAGAGGATCAGGATCTACATGCACAATTAGAACACTCGTTGCATGGTCCTTGATGTCATACTCATCTAGGACTGATAGGATTCGTGCCCTCCAGATGAAAAAGTTGGACACACCGTCCAACCTATCTTGGTCTCTCAGCCCATGAGAAGCCATCTAGCTCAGATCTGACATAAAAAGTACTTTCCACCCTCTTTCTGTGGCTACAGAAACTCTGGATCTAGGTTTCTTGGTGACTAGAAACCCTCTAGTAACTGCTTCTTCTGAAAACTGATTTCCCTCCTGGAAATCTTCCACTCAAACATAATCAGACACAACTCTCCGATCACCCTCCTGAACGAATCTCAGATCTGTTTGGCTCAGATATGTTGAGTAGTTGTCTTCCTCTCGCCTTTGTTGACTTAGCTAGACACAATTCTGCACCGACAGAATCTCCACCACACCAACACTGCTGAAGATCTGAAGCACTGCTTCCAGATCTTGGCAAGGCTTTCTGCAATAGAAAAATGACTAGACCGCGTCTTACTGATTGGCCCAACACAGCCTCAGCACTGCTCAGAAGTGGACTGCGTAACCCCAGACTGGGTGACGCAGTCCTTACACTGGCCTGGGAAGGCTCTGCATAAGCCTGATGGCCTTCCGAATCTGCAATGCTGTCCCTTCCTGAATCTGCGTCCTCCTGCTGCCAAGCTACCCCTTCCGGATCTCTGCTGCTTCTATTGCTATCCTGTAAAAAAATATTCTTCAGCTGATTTGCTGGAGATTCAGCTTGATTTGCTATCGCTTTGATACCATGTGAAAATTCTACTACAATATCATGGTTTACTGCTCCTACTTGATTTAAATTATACAAGTTATCTTCAGAAAATACCGAAGTAAACACAACTAACAGCCTACACATGCAGATCATTTACTGAATATTACACTCATTCAAACAAAGGGACACACTGATTTTTGGACATAAGTCACCGGAAAAACCCAAAGTAGGAAAACCAGTGCAGCAGATATGAGGGTTTATTTTATTAAGTAGAATCTGAGTATAGTAAATTTGGGTTCCAGATCTGGAAATCCCGACAGAGAATAAAAGAAATTTGCAGCTAATCTGTTGTTCCAAGACCAAATATTTGACTGATCCACACCCTCAAACGAGATTTACAAGACTCAACCCAGATCTAGCCCTAGAAACCCCAACGCTGCCTCTGAAGCCCTAGCGTCAGCCCTGCTAGGCTCTGCATGCCACTGCGTTACTCAGAGAGGGACTGCATAACCCCAGAGTGGGTGACATAGTCCTTACGCTGCCTCTGGAGGCCTCTGCGTAACTTCTGAAGCTCCCTGAAGCTGCAGCGTGAAGTGAACAAAGTTCCTTCTCAAGTTAAATACTCCAGAAAACTTGGAATATCAAAATATCCATTGAGGATACAAATATTATATTAAAATATTATGATGAATGAATTGATGATAAATTTTACAAATGAGGCCTGCTTATATCCCTAGGCAAGTGCCTCTTCACGAAAGGTCATGTCTCATCGGACATGCCCTTTCAACCTAATTACTAATTGACTAATTAATCATTATTTACATTATTTTATTCATTACATTGCCTTCCTCCTCAAAAAGCTTTGTCCTCAAAGCTTGTTAATGAAAAGGCTTGATCTCTTTTTCTACTACGCATGTCTTGTCGTCTCGGGGCAGTCATCCTTGTCGATACAAGTTGATATGATCCTCTAAGTGACAAACAAAACTGTCGCACTGAGAATGGATCGGACCAACCTAAATCAGTCTTTTGTGGAATCTTACGGCGACTTGAAACTTGTGATGAATTATCACTTGAGTGGATTGCACTAATATTAGTATTCTTCAAAACATCAACTTGTTGTTTCTGTTTTGAATACATAGCTTGGTTGAGTTGTCTGCTCCCGTGATTTGGATGTCGATAGGGAACTTTTTTTGTTTGGATTTCCCTTCTTAGGTGAGTGATAAGTTTTTGATTTTCTTCTGGTGAGGATGTTATTGAGTTGGTTACAGAACCCTCACTTAGAATGTTCCTCGTCTGAACTACAACATCTAAGTTTGTATTTTCTGCAACTTGCTTGTCTTCTTCTTGAGTTGTGACATTTACTGGATTAATGTTCGTTTTTTCTTTAACTTGAACTTCTACATTTGAAGATTTCGATACTTCATTTTCGACAAGTTGTTGCACCTTGTTTTCTAATGACTTCTTGTCCTTCTTCAGGTTCTTAATTTGTGTTAGTAATTTTTCGTTGTGGTCCTTGAGGCGAGAAACTTCTTCATTCTTGTTAGTGGTGATTTTGTCAATTTCCTTTTGCATATTTTGTATCACCTTTTTACCTTCTTGAAAAATTACTTTTGAAATTTCTTGTATGTCTTCAGGCGTCACTGAATTTGGCTTCAAGTTAACGTCCTGTAGCATTATTTTCTTCTTTTTGTAGGAGAATGTTAAAAACTTCTTTTTCGTATTTAGGATAACTGAACCTAGGGTTTCCATCCATGGTGAACCTAACACAATGTCACTATTGTCAAAAAGTAAGGTTTTCACGATAAATTGAGAGATAAAAGCTACCAAGTTACCAGGATTCGGATATGGATACGGATACGGATACGGATCCGCTTGTTTTTTCAAAACCCAGGATCCGGATACGACAAGGATACGTCAAGTACAAAAAATTTAAAATATAATAATATTTTTTTAAATTTAAAAAAACACTTTAAAGTTCAAAAATTGAATCCATAAAACTCTTTTAGAACTGAAACCAATAGATATATTATATAGATGAAGACTGAAAGAGTGAAATGATGCATCCTCCCTCATACAAAGTAACAAAAAGGATCATAATATCATAGATGATAAATCATAAATGATACTAGTAAAAACATTTACATATCCTCAAATGGATCTACATTATCTTCTGCATATTGCAACTCTACATCATGAATAGATGATGGGTGTCCTGGAATGTAGGAAGTTGCATCAGTAGACTGGACTGGTGGTGGAACAATATCCTCAAGAATGTTGAGGTGAGTCATGGCATTCAATGTCAAGTTCAAGTCAGAGATCTCAGGCTCAACATCCCACATCCTGCTTGGACCTTTTTTATACTCTGGTTCAACATGTGATAGAAGACGGAGGTTGGAATGAACATACACAAGATCTTCAGCCTTTGCCGCTCCCAGCCTGTTTCGATTCACTGAATGGATGAAGCCATATGTACTCCAATTCCTCTCAGCTGATGAGGAACTAGCAACCTGTGATAACAACCTAGTGGCTAGAGTGGAGAGATGAATGCTATCCCCACCATGGAAGCCCCACCAAGTAATAGGATCAGTATTCCCTCGATCATCCATAGCTACTGGATCTGAAAAGCTATCAGTGGATTGTACAAATGCTCCAAATTCTTGGCGTACTTCTATTGCAACTCCCATATCTCTATAGATTTTCCTCAAAGCTGTCTTGTATCCTTGTACCACTTCAGAATCCTTGTTTGGCGCTGTTCTACCAGGTAAAAACAAAATTTTGGAATGATAATATTTACGGTGCAATGCATAGGCTAAAAGGTGTAATGGTGTGGTCATTTTGTTCCACCTTTCTGTAACTATGTCCTTCACTATATAATAGAATGTTTCATAAGGGTCATTTTCACTTGCCCTGATAATTTCCCTTATCCTCTCCAACATACTATCAATGTTTTCATAAACTTCCCCCAAGTAAGGTGTATCTGTGTCAAATGCCCTGATCAAGGTCAAGATTGGTTCAGTAAACCGCAGAAGGTATTTAACCTTGTCCCACCATGCATCATCAAGAATGATAGACTTGATTTTTTACCCTCTATCAGAAGTGGAAGTCTTCCATGATTCCCAAAGAAGCTCAATGACCATTGACTGTAATGCTTGTCTCACCTCCACAAGCCTCTTTATGACAAGAGTGTGGGAAGCAAAACGAGTTTCAGCAACCTATAATTTTCAAAAAATCTCAAATGAGAAATCATATTATATAAATTTGTAATTAAAATTAAGAATTTCCAATACAAATAAAAGTAAAAATTGATTAAAAAAATTAGTACCTTTAGTAGCTCCAACTTTGCAAAACCCCGATATATGTCCTGAGACATTGAATGATTGGTTATGAACATTTGGATTTCTTTTCCTGCAAGATATATTTCATTAATCCATTCAATCTCACCAATCTTGGCAAGCATAAGGTTCAATGAATGCACTGCACATGCAGTCCAAAATATGTGATCATATCGACCCTCAACAATCAACCCTGCAGCTTTACAAACCTGTGCGTTGTCCGTAATGACTTGGACAACGTTATGTGGCCCCACACTTTCTATTGCCTCAATAAGAATTGTGGATATGAAAGATGCATCTTTCTCTATTCCACTGCAATCAATTGCCTTCAAAAACATTACCCCTTGGGGGCATACTGCAACAACATTAATTAATGGACGGTTTCTTTGGTCTCTCCATCCATCAGAAATGATGGACACCCCTGTTTCTGACCATGTATCTCGGATTGTTTGTAGCTATCTATCCACGGATTGTCTCTCTGTTGTCAACAGAGTAGTGCGAACCTTTTCATATCCAGGGCTTTTGTACCCTTTTGGTGCTTCATTAACCGCCTTAATCATCTGTTGCCAATAAGGGGAACGCACCAAATTGAATGTTAGCCCATTTGCATAGATGCAACAAGCCACATGTTCATCGGCTATGTCTTTACCTTGATTATTGAAAGCTGCTTCAAGAGGGCCTAGAGTAGGCCTTTTATTAGTTGTGGCAGTAGGCCTAGATAGACCAGATGGCAATGGAGGCCTAGTTGTAGAGCTTTGCATAGGGTGTTTTGATTTTCCTTTAACAAGCGTCCTGTCAGCAGCTTATTGTAAAGATGCATAGAATTTCATTTTTCCAGGACTCAAACATTGGCCAGGTTTTCCATTAGTATCTTTTGGCCCGGTGCATACTTGCACCCCTGTGTTAGTTTGACCAGTGAGATGGACTTTCACTCTAGTATATGAACCATTTTTTATCTCTTGACATTCATTACACTTCCATTTATAAGAACCACCTCCGGGATTTTTTCCAAAAATCTCCACATACTGCCACAGAGGAGATTTTGGGTTTGTTTTGATGATTTCTCCTTCACTCTGGTCATGCTGTGATGGTTCCATAATGATAATGGTCTAAACTCTATAGGTTTTACCTTGCTGCATATAAAATTAAAAAAAATAATATATTATCAATACACAATTAAAAATTAAAATACACTTTTGACTATATGGAAATAACTTAATAAGTTATAACTTTATAAACACACAACCCCAATGTGACAAATATAAATATCCAAAAATTACAATATAGTATATACTATATACATAGGGCTAGGGCTATATCATATATCATATATATGGATTAAGGTCCTAGTCTCCTAGACTATATGAATAAGATTTATAAATTAAAATTGTTAATAGGCTAATGTATTAATAATTTAATATTTATTATTAACTTACAACTTATTTAAAAATTAATATTAAGACTTAAGTTGTATAATAATTAATTAATTATTAAAAAATATTATGGTGCTCACTGCTACCAGCAATTAAACAATTAAAATTTATATGGTAAATTGAAAACCGACTAAAATCTTGTTCAAGTTATTACATATGTGACATATATATATTCGAAATTCCGCTATTCGACATATGTGACATATATTAATATAGTTATAACTTATAACTTATTACATATGATATGTCATATATATTCTGACCGCTTGACCGCTTAACATAATACACTGTACAGTGATTAAATTAAAATATATATACCCTTTAAAACTATGCAGACATTGGACAATAATTAAATTTGAGCGTGGCTGAGCCTACCTTGGTCCACCGCGAAGCTGGAATGAAAACTGCTGACTGCCTCGAAGCCAAGAATGAAAATCGATGAAATAGAAAACTTGCAAAGTTTTCCTGCGCGCTGCCTGACGGTGTGCTGTCTGTGTGCTCCCTGCGTGTGTTGCTTGCGTGCTCAGTGAACAGTCTGCGGTGGGTGTGAACAGTCTGCGTGCAACAGTGTAAACAGACTGCGTGCTGCCTGTCGATGCTCAGTGAACAGTCGTGGGTGCTATTGCTCAGTGCTGTAGTATTGCCGAATAGTTAAAAAGGTTGAGTTGCGGTTTAGTCTTGAGATGCTTGTATTTAAAGCTTGTCGCAAGACGTCAACGCAAACCTAAATCGATGTCGCCGACCTTTAACACAAACCTAAATCGAAACCTAAAACTTTAAAAGTAAAATTTGACATTTGAAATGTAATATTTCCCGTTTCCGGCAACCGATTTCTCCTTCACCGCGGGATTCGTTTCCCCTGCCATGAGCCGTTTCCTATATTTGCTGAACCGTATTTCTGCCGTATTTTGCCGTATTTTTCCGTATTCGTATCCGGATCCGGATCCGATCCGAGGATCCGGCAAACTTGACCCTCCGATTGCCGGATCCGGTAACTTAGGATAAAAGTATAATCCTCGATATTGAGTTGTAGACTTATTATGTGGTATTTTTTCTAGTCAAAAAATTCTAATTTTTCGATTATATTTGACTGAGGAATCACCAACTGGTTTGCAATGTTAGGGTTTATGTAATTTTTATCTTCAGTGAGTGATATAGAAATAGTGACATCTTTTCCTGCGAGAGTTCTTTTAATTTTAAATAGCACTTTAGCGTCGATGGGTAAGGTTTCTAAAAATCTCCCTTCATTCAATTCCGATTTAGATGTCATTTTGCTTGTCTTTTAGAGTTTTTAAATATACCCCTTTTTAACTTCAGTGTAACACTTTTATACTTCTTCTTTTTTTTAATTAAATAACTTTCAAAACTTTTCCTTCCAATCTTTTTGTTCAATAATTCTCTTTACTTTATATCCTTTTTTTTTATAAAAATTTATTTCAGCTCTTCCAAATACCTTATTTCACTTTTCTAAATAATTCTATTTCAAATGGAACCCTTCATGACCTTCAACGTGAGACTTAAAGAATAGTTTCCTTTGTATATATTCTCATATAGTCTTTAGAGAATAATTTTAATTAATATATATTCTCATATAAACTTCAATTGAGTTTGAATAGTTAGTATTCAACGTGAATTAATACTTTTTTCTTCTTTCTAATTAATTCTTCACGTATACTTAGTTGTGGGGTGTGTTGACCGCACTTTTTCAACTACCCCATAGCAGTACACCCCCATTTTTTCAAATGGGATTCGTCATGTTCGACGTGGTTGCACCATTCAGATTCCGTCATCCAGATGTCATCGCCGATCGACAGTTTTTATAATGATGTAAACCCATTCTGCATTTTATGATGTAAATGATCTAAGTAAGACCGTCCATGTATGTAACAACCTAGGTAAGCCTAGTATGTTGTTGATGACTTCCATCCTAGGAGGTTTTTTGTCTCACTAATTCACGAAAGTGATCGGCAGAGTTTTTCCCTCCAGCCTCACCCCAAAGCTAGGGTGGAATTTGTCATCAGCATGCTAAGTGAGTCCTAGTGTTTTTATCGAGTCCTTGTAAAAAGTAGCTTGAGCTACTTGGTCTACTAGATCATATGTTGAGTCGCAGAATTGGGTATTTATTTGAGGGTCTATACAAATGGGTTTTCCCCCTTCATGTATGTAAATGTATTATCTCATGTAAAAGAGGGTTGGAAAAAATAATTATAATCCCCTCTTAGTCAATTAATTAAATTTTCTGGTCAATTAATTAATAAAATCCTAAACCAAAAATTTAATTAATTTAGGGTCCTAAATTAGGATTAAATCTTTAAAGGCAAAATTTGTTGGTCCTTGGAAAATGATTTTGACAGCCCCAAGCCAAGGGAATATTGAGAATTTTAAGAAATATTGGACCCTTGGGCCTTGGTGGTTAAGTCAAGGTCAAAATTTTGGGGTAATTAACTCAAAATTAGTATTTTTGAGTTAATTAAAATTGAATTAAATGATAAATTCGTTTTTTCCCCAAAATTTTAATTTCAACGCTCCGGATTAAAAGATAATTAAATCTTTTGGACAGTTGAGATTATTTTGACGAGGATCATCCAAACTAGCCGTTAGAGATCTGGTCCTATAAATTTAGAGGTCTTTGTCATTCTTGAATCATCCGATCTCAGAATCGTGCACTTGCTCTTAGAAGCTCTTGTAAACTTTTTGAGGAATAAAGTTAAAGACTTTGGGGTTACAAATCTGGATGTTCCTTCTCAGATCTATGTGGTGAATTGTCTCTAAGCTCTGCTACTTGGTTTCTTGCATTTTATGGTTGATGACCTACATGGATTAATCTGCATACATGTATCTTGTGCAGTTTTCTGGGTTTATAAAATAACATTCTGATTTTTCTAAGGGTCTCATGTTGTTTTCTTAAATTTCTATCAGTCTAAAGTTCAGATCTAAGTGTGCAGGGAAATTTTTTTTTAAAGATTGGGCGTCTGGGGAAGTCTTCGGTTGGACCAGCCGACTCTCAATAAGCATAAATCTGATAAGCTCTTTATTTGTTAAATTCCGGGTCTATCTTACGATATTTGTGATTTTGCAGGGTTTCGAAGGCTTGTGCCTCTCACTAAAATTTTAAACTTCTGAAAATTGTGCTAAAACGGATTCAGATCTAACCATGAGGGTTTTAAATGTGTAAACTAGTGTAAATTCATAAATTTTCTTTCAGGATTGTAAGGGTTTAACGGTTTCTTGGTGTGTATCTTCAAATCTGACTAATTGTTGCAGGTTACAGGTTTAAATCGAAATTTTTTTTAAGATTTAAGGCAGATCTGGTTTTCAAAGGCCAGATCTGGCCTCAAAACTGCCACTGTGGGCAGGATCTGGACCATATTTGATTAAGAGAGCATATGAAATCTGAGCTAAATTGAGAAGAATTCTAAAAGTTTGCAGGGCGAATTTGTGTGCACTGGGTTCAATTGCTATCAATCCCTTTTCAATCTGCCCTCATCCAATTTCTGCATTTGTCTGCCCATCGATCTCCTTATGCCCTAGCCTCTTTTGCTGTTCCCATTCCTCTGCAATATTCGTTTTCCGTCCATCTCATCTTTGCCCTAGCCGTATTGCATCCATCTCTGCTAACCCTCGATTGCATTTCCTCTCCACGCGTCCAAGCTCCGACCTGCAATTTCAAACAAACGATAAATCCTGAGCATCTTTTCAGTCCGCCGTTAAACTCTGCCGTCCTGCGTGGAGATCTCTCTCCGTTTTTCTTCAAACCGTCAGCCCCTCTTTCCTTCCCGCCGTCCAATCTTCAATCCTTCACGCCCGTAGAGATTCAACTCGACTCGTTAAAACAAGCAACACGACAAGCAAACACATCTCGATAAAAAAATAAAACACAAAACTAACAGTTCGATTTTTGTTTTTTCTTTTTTGCGTTGATTTCGTTAGCTTATATATATTTCGTGAATCGTCTACCCCGTTAAAATCGATTTTGATCTATGAGTGATAGCGTTATCATAGTCTAGTCGATTTTATTTTTTGTGTCGAGGTTTTAGTATTGTATTTTTTTTTTTTAGCTCGCTTAACATAGTGATAGCGCAATGTCATAGTCTACCGATTTTATTTTTGTGCTCTAGGTTTTAGCATTAGATTTTTTTTTTTTCTTTTTTTTTTTTAATATAGTTTTAGCGTTTGGTTTTAATTTACTTAGTTTTAATTACACATAACTTTAGTTTTTTTTAATTTAGATTTTTTTTTTTTAAATTTTAATTTAGTTTTAACTTAGTTTAAATTTAGTTTAATTTTAACTTTAGCATTTTAACTTTTTAGAGCTTTGTTTAGATTTAGATTTTTAATTTTAGATTTAAAAAATAATAAAAAATAAAAAATAAAAAAATTTCAAAATCCAAAAATAATAAAAAATTCTCAAAAAAATATTTTTTATGGTCAAATGAGCTTTTGAAATTTTATCTTAAGAGTGACTATATAAAATCGTTGATTTGTCTGGATCGAAATTAATTGAAACATTTTAAATCTTGGCATTTTTCATCGTATTGTTTCATGGTTGTAGTGTCCTTCATTAAATATCATCAATCACATAGCTAGTCAACAATATCAAGTTTATAATTGCATAATGGGATTTTGTGTGACTCCATAAGGCACTGATCATCAAACGTGAAATCTAATCTAGATCTGTGAAATCCTGTTATTTTTATCAAGTATTTGGTGTTTTAGCTGTCTCCTGGATTTAGCGTCCTCATTTATAATAGGGTCTACCTCCCTTAACTTGCAAGGAGACAGTTTAAATAGAGAGATTGGGGATAAAAGTGACAGCCCCCAATCTGAGCCGTTGTCGCGGTGCCTGGACAATCTGTGCGACAACATTTTTTGGCGCCGTTGTCGGGGATAGAGTTTTTCTGTCCTTGGTCTTAACGACATTTTATAATCTTCAAATCTTCTTTCGCCATTCATTAGCCTGTCGCAAGGGATCACATTTTCTAGCGTCTTTCATCTCTTCATATTTTCATCGTCTTATCTTTCGTCATATCACTAATCATTTCATCATCGTATCTTTAGCACCTGGACATTTCGGTTGGCTTCTTGTTTGGGTGGCGACTCCACTTATTCATCTATTTACTCCCAGACAAGAATCCCCCCATGATATCCATCTGCTAGCTCTCGATTATTTCTTCTGTTTTAGAATTAGTTTCATGTTCAAGTGGCGACTCCAACTCTTTCATTTCTTACAAGAGTTCCTGCCAAGAAGTTCGCTTCTTGAGGACCTTTTGACTATTCTTGAACACGAATCTATTTCTAAAATCCTAAAAACGATATCATGGATGTTTTTGCCCCGTGTAATTTTGCTAATATTCAGGGTTATCCCCATAATCTCCCTCAAATGGATAAATTACCTATCTTTCAAGGAAATGATGCAGTTAGTGTTAAATCTCATTTGTTTGCTTTCACTAACTGGTGGAATAGATTTGCAGTTGCAAATAATAATTTCGAGGATGTAAAGATGAAAAATTTTGTTCTTACTTTTGGCAAGGATGTTGCTGAATGGTTTACGGAAAAACCTGATAATTCATTCGATACTTTTGAATCAATTGTAACTGCCTTTAAGGAAAAGTACGGTGATAAAAGGGAAGATAGGCATTTGGTAAGAGAGATCAGTACCATAAAAAAGAAAGAAAATGAAACAACTGAAGAATTTAACAAGAGATTTAATGGTATTCTTAGAGAAATATCTCAAACTCATAAACCTCCTGATGGATCTCTTCTGAATTTTTACATTGATGCTTTTGATTCTGATACTTCGTATGAGTTAAGGCGGGCTAAAACTGCAAATTATAAGGCTTGTCAATCTTTAGCTGAGGAGATTGAAAAAGATAAGAAAGCATCTGGAATGTCTGAAACTCCAGATTTTGATAGATCTTTGACAGATTCTAAGTTTAAAGAACCTCTAGAAGATGATGATGACCCTATGAAAAAGTTAATGCAAAAACTTGAAAGCATGGAGCTTAATCAAGCAAAATTAATCTCTGGCCATGCTAAAGAAATAAGTATCTTACAGGCTAGGTTGGTTCAAATGGAAAGGGCTCAAACGCAGAATTCCCAACCTAGAAATAATAATTCTTTGCAGAAAAGAGACCTATCTTATGAGCAGAGACCGACAAATCAACTTGAGTTCGCAAATCTTGTGGATGAAGCTCCGCCTTATTGTAGAGTTTGTGATGCTCTTCATGAAGAGGCTACTTGCCCCATTGTCAAAAGGATCATAGCTAGTAGAATGGCAAGGTCAAGTCATCAAATTAATGTTGTTGGTAAGGACTATCACATGCATATAGAAGATCATGAAAGTCAGGTTAAGGAACCAACTCAGATGATTAAGGATGTGCAACCCAATCATATGCAAATAATTCAAAACATGGAAGCTAACCAAATCAATCTTCAAAATAAGATAACTTCCATGGAAGCAAGTCATGCACAGGAAATAAATGCCATGGAAAACAGGTTAAAGATAATGGAAGTTAATCATTCTAATCAGATGTCCATCATGGAAGCAAGACACACCCAGGAAATGAATACCATGAAGGAAAATCACTTGTTAGAAATGAGTTCCATACAGGAAAGGTTGGAAAAAATGGAAGAATTACAAAAGTTTCAGCCGAAATTTGATTATGAAGATTCATCAACAGATCATAAGACTTCTTGTCTACTAAAGCCATTCTCATCTCATCACACGGAGGATTTCACTATGGTTTCAAAGGATGTTGAGAAAGACCAAGCTTGTGTGTCACCATTGACAGAGTATATCCAGAATAATATTGGTCACGCTCCAGGTTCTTCCGATATTTTGTACAAACATCTTCAAGATGAGGACAAGGAGTTTACAGTGGTCTCATTGCTGACATCACAACCCACTCAGAAGAAGAGAAAGAAGCAAAAAAGAAGAAGTAAGTGGTTTGATTCGTCTGATGGTCGAGAGCAGCTTGACATTCAGATAAGACAAAGTCCTACAACTAGCAAGATTGGACATGGCACATCTGAAAAGCAACCCACAGACTTGCCTGAAAGCAGGCAAATGCTCAGCATACACTATATTGAGCACATCTGATGCCACAGGGCATCCTCTGTATCGTATTTCTAACCCTACTCCTCGTTATTTCAGCATTTCATTTTGCAGTTAGAGTAGATTTATTTTTCATGTTAAATAGAATAATGAATAAAAGAAGAGCTTCTATTTTTCATGTACTTAATGTTATATGATGATATTTGGATGGACGCTACTTATGTAATCTTGTGTGTTGCTTGGATGCAGATTCTAGATTCTCACATTCCTTCAATGAAGCAACGTGTCCCCAAGTAGAGCCAGATGTTGACCGCACTTTTTCAACTACCCCATAGCAGTACACCCCCATTTTTTCAAATGAGATTCGTCATGTTCGACGTGGTTGCACCATTCAGATTCCGTCATCCAGATGTCATCGCCGATCGACAGTTTTTATAATGATATAAACCCATTCTGCATTTTATGATGTAAATGGTCTAAGTAAGACCGTCCATGTATGTAACAACCTAGGTAAGCCTAGTATGTTGTTGATGACTTCCATCCTAGGAGGTTTTTTGTCTCACTGATTCACGAAAGTGATCGACAGAGTTTTTCCCTCTAGCCTCACCCCAAAGCTAGGGTGGAATGTGTCATCAGCATGCTAAGTGAGTCCTAGTGTTTTTTAGTTTCAACTACTTGGTCTACTAGATCATGTTTTGAGTCGCAGAATTGGGTATTTATTTGAGGGTCTATACGAATGGGTATTCCCCCTTCATGTATGTAAATGTATTATCTCATGTAAAAGAGGGTTGGAAAAATAATTATAATCTCCTCTTAGTCAATTAATTAAATTTTCTGGTCAATTAATTAATAAAATCTTAAACCAGAAATTTAATTAATTTAGGGTCCTAAATTAGGATTAAATCTTTAAAGGCAAAATTTGTTGGTCCTTGGAAAATGATTTTGACAGCCCCAAGCCAAGGGAATATTGAGAATTTTAAGAAATATTTGACCCTTGGGCCCTGGTGGTTAAGTCAAGGTCAAAATTTTGGGGTAATTAACTCAAAAATAGTATTTTTGAGTTAATTAAAATTGAATTAAATGATAAATTCGTTTTGTCCCCAAAATTTTAATTTCAACGTTCCGGATTAAAAGATAATTAAATCTTTTGGACGGTTGAGATTATTTTGACGAGGATCATCCAAACTAGCCGTTAGAGATCTGGTCCTATAAATTTAGAGGTCTTTGTCATTTTTGAATCATCCGATCTCAGAATCGTGCACTTGCTCTTAGAAGCTCTTGTAAACTTTTTGAGGAATAAAGTTAAAGACTTTGGGGTTACAAATCTGGATGTTCCTTCTCAGATCTATGTGGTGAATTGTCTCTAAGCTCTGCTACTTGGTTTCTTGCATTTTATGGTTGATGGCCTACATGGATTAATCTGCATACAGGTATCTTGTGCAGTTTTCTGGGTTTATAAAATAACATTCTGATTTTTCTAAGGGTCTCATGTTGTTTTCTTAAATCTCTATCGATCTAAGATTCAGATCTAAGTGTGCAGAGAAATATTTTTAAGATTGAGCGTCTGGGGAAGTCTTCGGTTGGACCAGCCGACTCTCAATAAACATAAATCTGATAAGCTCTTTATTTGTTAAATTCTAGGTCTATCTTACGATATTTGTGATTTTGCGGGTTTCAAAGGCTTGTGCCTCTCACTAAAATTTTAAATCTCTAAAAAATTGCGCTAAAATGGATTCGGATCTGACCATGAGGGTTTTAAATTTGTAAACTAGTTTGTACATTTGTAAATTTCTTTAGATCGTCAGGGTTTAATCGTTTCTTGGTGTGTATCTTCAAATCTGACTAATTGTTGTAGGTTACAGGTTTAAATCGAATTTTTTTTTAAGATTTAAGGCAGATCTGGTTTCCAAAGGCCAGATCTGGCCTCAAAACTGCTACTGTGGGTAGGATCTGGACCATATTTGATTAAGAGAGCATATGAAATCTGAGCTAAATTGAGAAGAATTCTAAAAGTTTGCAGGGCGAATTTGTGTGCACTGGGTTCAATTGCTATCAATCCCTTTTCAGTCTGCCCTCATCCAATTTCTGCATTTGTCTGCCCATCGATCTCCTTATGCCCTAGCCTCTTTTGCTGTTCCCATTCCTCTGCAATATTCGTTTTCCGTCCATCTCATCTTTGCCCTAGCCGTCTTGCATCCATCTCTGCTAACCCTCGACTGCATTTCCTCTCCACGCGTCCAAGCTCCGACCTGCAATTTCAAACAAACGATAAATCCTGAGCATCTTTTCAGTCCGCCGTTAAACTCTGCCGTCCTGCGTGGAGATCTCTCTCCGTTTTTCTTCAAACCGTCAGCCCCTCTCCTCTTGCCGTCCAGTCTTCAATCCTTCACGCCGTCGATTCAACCTGACCTGCAAAACAAGCAATACGACAAGCAAACACATCTGATAAAAAACGAAATACAAACCACAGGCCCGATTTTTGTTTTTCTTTTGCGTTGATTTCGTTAGCTTAGGTTTATTTCGTGAATCTGCTTCCATTGTGTTAAAATCTCGATTTTGATCTAATAGTGATAGCGTTAGTCATAGTCTAGTCGATTTTATTTTTTGTGCTGAGGTTTTAGTATTAGATTTTTTTTTTTTTTTTAATTTCGTTTTAATATAGTGATAGCGTTAGTCATAGTCTAGTCAATTTTAATTTTTGTGCTGAGGTTTTAGTATTAAATTTTTTTTTTTTTTTTTAATATAGTTTTAGCGTTTGGTTTTAACTTAGTTTTCTTTTTCTTTTTTCTTTTTAATTTTTTTTTTTTTTTATTGTTTGTTTTAATTTAAATTTAGTTTAGTCTAATTTTAGTTTTTGGACTTAGATGTTAATTTTAGATCTAACTTTAGAATTTAGATTTAATTTGTAGCCTAGATTTAGATTTTTAATTTTAGATTTAAAAATAATAAAAAATAAAAAAATTTCAAAAATACAAAAATATAAAAAAATTTCAAATTTTTCATGGTCAAATGAGCTTTTGAAATTTTATCTTAAGAGTGACTATATAGATTCGTTGATTTGTTTGGATCGAAATCAATTGAAACATTTTAAATCATGGCATTTTTCATCGTATTGTTTCATGGTTGTAGTGTCCTTCATTGAATATCATCAATCAGCAGCAGTTAGTCATCATTACTGGTTTATAATTGCATAATGGGATTTTGTGTGACTCCATAAGGCACTGATCATCAAACGTGAAATCTAATCTAGATCTGTGAAATCCTGTTATTTTTATCAAGTATTTGGTGTTTTAGCTGTGTCTCCTGGATTTAGCGTCCTCATTTATAATAGGGTCTACCTCCCTTAACTTGCAAGGAGACAGTTTAAATAGAGAGATTGGGGATAAAAGTGACAGCCCCCAATCTGAGCCGTTGTCGCGGTGCCTGGACAATCTGTGCGACAACAGGGTGATATACCACCATGAAGGGTCATGATTCTTCACAAGTTTTCAATACTGCCAATCTGCAAAGACACTCATGATTTTGACGGTACAACTTTTAGAAAAATGTTTGCACTGCGGTGTTGTACGGATTCCAAAGATCGTACGGCGAAAATAGTAATGGTGACTAGGGTGAATGTAGCAGAGTGGGAGAGCAAGGGAGCTAACAGATGGCGGAGGTTCGTGGGATGCAGCTACGGTGGTGTAGGTTGACGATTCCAGTGGTGGAACGGTTTGATGGTTGACTTGTGTAAGAGTTTAGCACAGTGGTAGCAGGGCATGCGACTGATGACGTAGGGAGGATGGTCGGACAACAAGCCGTACAGTGGCAAAATTGTTGCGTCCAGGAAATCAGACAGTAGAGTGGGTTGGACGGTGGCGGAAATGAATGGGGCAGTGTTGAGTGGGCACGATGGTAGGCTTTGCGGCTCCCAAGACTGACAATTGATTGTCTGAGGGATGACGTCGGTGATAGGAGTAGCGAACAGTGAGGATTTATTTGTGCTAAAAAGTTGCAGTGGTCGTGCGTGGTTGTGTTGATGGACGGTGGCTGAGAAGGAAGACGACGGGATAATCTTGGCAACTACCGATACCAAACACAATGTTGACGGTGCAGTGGAGGGAAGATGGGTCTGCAGTTTAAGAAAGTTGGATGGTGAGCTATGCGACAGGTACGACAACAGGGAGAACTTCGACGACAGCCGAATATTTTTTTTTTTTTTTTTTCAATTTCGATTTTTAATGTTAATTTTTTTTCACCTTTTACCTCTTTTTTTTTAAAATTTTTCTATTTGTTTAATTTTTTTTTTTTTTTCTATTTTTTTAACTATATTTTTTTTCCAGTAATATATATATATATATATATATATATTTTAAATGGCCAATGGCCTAAATGGCAAGCTGGAGAAACTCCAAGACTGATAGTGAAACGCTTCAACGACAACAACGATGATGAATTTTCGATGGCCAAGGGCCTGGATCAGAGAGCGTGGCTCTGTGTAGCAGTGAGCGGTCAGAAGATTGAACTGCTCCGATACCAAATGAAGTGAACAAAGTTCCTTCTCAAGTTAAATACTCCAGAAATTTTGGAATATCAGAATATCCATTGAGGATACAAATATTATATTAAAATATTATGATGAATGAATTGATGATAAATGTTCCAAATGAGGCCTGCTTATATACCTAGGTAGGTGCCTCTTCACGAAAGGTCATGTCTCATCAGACATGCCCTTTCACCTAATTACTAATTAACTAATTAATCATTATTTACATTATTTTATTCATTACACAGCGCTGCCCCTCCCGGGCCTGCGTAGCGGTTGAAGCCCCTGCGTTGCGCAGCTGCTGCGTAGCCTCTTTGCTCCTCTGCGCTGTCCTTGTTTGCTGCTCCTCTGCCTTTTGCTGACTCTTGGCTCCGGGATCAGATCATCCCCTCAGCGAATACTACCCCTTGCTGCAGAAGACTCCTTCGGAAATTCTTAGCAAACATTGCCCTAGAATTCCAGATCAGTCTCTCAGCTCTGCCTCCGTGTGTGTGTCTCCAACTGACCCTCAAGCCTTTCTCTTGTACTTTTTCGATGATCTCATCAACGGCCGAGATTAAAACTCTCATCAACGGCTGAGATTAAAAGAATGTTTGATCCGTGTCTTTTAGAACATTTCAACATATGTGTTAATTAATTCACTTTAATTATTTAATTTTCCTAAGTTTAGACTTAGGAAATCCATTAAAATAATTAATTATTTGAATAACTTGAACACCAACTGAAATTTCACAGAACACTTTCTGGGTTTTGGAGTTCAAGTGTGTCTTAGCCCCTCCACAAAATTGCAGGGCTAGAGCACACTCGATGCTACACCAACTACACAAAATCTCAACAATCCGACCATTTCTTGTAATGCATTGGCAGGAATTAGCACTCCTCAAACTCTTGAGATAGAAGGATATATTAAGAAAAAAAAGGTAATAGTGCTGATCAATTTTGCTAGTACCCATAATTTTATTCATTGTAAGACAGCCAAGGAATTGAATTGCTTTCTAAATCCATCACTAGAGTGTCAAGAAATGGTTGTGTTGTCGCTCAGATTGTACAGGCACGGTGCGACAATGGCTCAGGTCAGGGGCTATCACTTTGATCCCTGACCTCTCCGTTCTAGCTGTCTCCCAACAAGTCCATTTGAAATGTGAAGATGAAAGACAAGTTGGAAACCAACAAGTCTGGGAGACGCAATTGAATGGCCTAGTCACTTGTTTGATTTTAGCAGGCTTGTAGATATTAGATTAAATAATTTGTGAGTCCAGTGCCTTATGGAGTCAACTACTTGCTTTAGATAAATTATGAACCATGTGATCAGATGAACAACCATTGCTTGAATGCTTATTTACCTTATATGCTATGCAAATATTACGACTTAGGTGAGATGCAAGATCTTGGTATATTTTAATTAAATGCCTAGCTAATGTGAAAATTTCTGAATCTAAACCAACAAAAATCCTACTACAGTTAACTGATTTGCATTTCCTACTTTTGTTCTTCAATTAACAAGTTTATTTATAGAATTATTCAGTAAATATTAATGCAAATACATTGCAATCTACACAAATATACATATCAAGTACTGAAAAATAAATGAGACAATCACGCAAAGGACACACTTATTTTTGGACTAACGTCCTAGGAAAAAACCCAATGTGGGAAAATCAGTGCAGCAGATCTGAGGGTTTTTATTATTAAGCAACAGTTTTCTGAGTACAACTACGGTGCCATATATGGCTAACCCAACAAAGAAAAAATCTCGCTAGACAGATAAAATAGTGAGTTTTACCTCACACTGCAAGTCTCGACTGATCTGGATCAGAACTGGCGAAATGTCAACTCCCTCTGCGCTGCCTCTGCACAGTAGATGCGTAGGCCTGCGTGGGGATGGCTGATGACTGCGTCACCTCTTCTCTTCGTTGATCTGCCTTTTAGAAAATCGAGTTTTAGCCCTCTCGGTTAGGAAACCCCGATCTCCAGCAACATTCGGATTGTCACTTGGAAGCTCTGCGCAGTCCCTGCGTGGGCCTGTGTCATCCCTTTGGGGACTGTGTCACCTCTCATGATGGTTGCGCTGCTTCCTCTTGTTGAGATTTTTTGTACTTGGGGTAGCATCAGTTGTGCTCTAACTCCCAAATTTTGAAGAGGGACTAGAGTACACTTGATCTACAAGACCCAGCAATTGATTTGGGAAATTTCATTTGGTTTAGGAGATATTAAATTAATTAATTATTTTAATGTATTTCCTAAGTTAAAACTTAGGGAACTTAAACAATTAAAGTGAATTTAATTAAACATGTGATGAAATTGTCTTAAATCACACGGATCAAGCTTTCTTTTAATCTTAGCCATTGATTCAAGATTTGACCATGGCTGTTGATTTGTCAATGAGAAAAGTATAAAGGAAAGGCTTGGGGTCATTTGTAAAGACACACAGAGGCAGAGCACTGAAGCTAAGCTGAGATTCTAGGGCAGGGTTTGCTAAGAATACTCAGAAGTGTTTCAGCTGCAGATAGGGGAATTTCGGCCAAGGGGATGATTTGATCCCGGGGTCTAGAATACACAAAAGGCAAAGATCAGCTCAAGGACAGCGCATAAGAGGAGAGCAGTAGCAATTGCAAGGATAGCGCAGTCCCTCCAAGGACAGCGTGATTTTCAGTAGGAAACCCTCAGAGGGTTACGTAGAGACCCTAAGGGGCAGCGTAGTGACTGCGTCACCCAGTCTGGGGTAACATAGTCTCTTCCTGAGCAGTGCTGAGGGTTTGAGGAGCGTCAGAGGCTGACGCAGAGGCTTTCAGGGGCAGCACTGGGGTTTCTAGGCCCTAATCTTGGCTGAGTTCTGAAAATCCCGTTTGAGGGCATGGATCAGTCATTATTTTGGCCCTAGATCAGCCAGTGAGCTGTAGATCTAGTATATTCATTGTCGGGATTTCCAGATCTAGAACCCAAATTTGTGTATTCATAAAAATTCTTAATAATAAAACTCTCCAGCATGCAGAGACCGGTTTTCCCTCATTGGGTTTTTCCGGGGACTATTTTTCCAGAAATAACTGTCACTTTGTCTATGTGTGCATGAACCTGTTCTAGATCTGGATTGGTAGAGATCTGTTATGTGTTTTGCTTCGATTTTAACTTGAATTTATTCAGTTAATAACTTGTCCAAGTAGGAGGAGCATAACCAGATTAAATTAATAATTTCTACATGGTATCAGAGCATTTGCAGATTTAGGAGGGTCACCAGCAGGAGAGACTGAAGGTTCTAGTTGCAGAAAGCAGTTGGAAAAGCAGTAGAAACGCAGATCTGAAGGGACAACACAGTTTTCAGAGGCAGATCCACGCAGAGGGAAGGGTGACGCTGTCTAGCACTTTCTCCTAGCAAGCCCACGCAATTACTGCACAGAGGCAACTCAGAAACAACGTTGGATTGGTATGAAGCCAGCCAGTGTGATTCAGATCCGAATCTGTCAGATCCAGAAAAGACTGCAAAAATTCAAAAGGTGCTGGTGGGGTTATTTTTCTAAAGTTTTCAGATCTTTAACCTTAGCACAAGTGACAAAGAGCAGGAGGAGATTAGTTTCTCAGAGAGTTTCTAACCAAAGCAAACTTGCAGTTTGATCAGAGGATCAAAGAAGAAGTTGAATCATAGTTGATTTGGTAGATTTCCAAGGAGGGAAATCAGTTGTTAGAGGGAGCAGAAAGTACCCGTTTCACCAAGGGCCTTGGATCCATTTCTCTAGCAAAGAGAAAAGGAAGTTCCGACAAAGCCTGAGCAGATGGCTCCTCATGGACTGCGTAATCAGGATATGTTGGATGGGCTCTCAAACTTTTCAGTTTGGAAGGCAAGGATCCTGATAATCCTTGAGGCTTACAATCTAAGAGACCATGCATAGCAAACTCTGGCCACACCGACAGATCCGGATCTCCTTCGGAAGCATAAGGAAGCTGCTGGGCATGCCAAGCGGCTGATTATGGATGGTATCAAGGATCATATTGTACCACACGTAGCTAAGAAGAAGATAGCTAACGAGATGTGGAAGGCCTTGACTTCCCTGTATGAGGGAAAGTCTGTCCAAAGAAAGATGCTGTTGGAGACTCATATGAGGTCATTCATGATGACCAAGGGAGAAGACAATGGAACATTTCCTCTTCAGATTGCAGTCAATCAGAGATCAGCTGACTGCAACGGGTGCAACGGTGGATGATGCTGTGATAGTCAGGATTTCCATCAATGCAGTCACAGATGAGTGGGAAACCTTTGTCCAAAGTATCTTGGGCAGAGCGGATCTCCCAGATTGGGACAGCTTGTGGTTAATTCTGCGTCAAGAAGAACTCCACAGATTCACCAAGATGCAGCATATCCTTGCATTGAGCAAAGTGAAGAAGGAAGATGAGGAAGATGCAGCCTTGGCATCAAAGAAGCAGCCAAAGAAGAAGAAGGATCTTTCAAAGATCAAGTGCTTCCAGTGTGGTGAAATGGGACATTTTGCCAACAATTGTCCTGAGAAGAAAAGGGACAAGGAAGCATCTTCTTCCAAAGCAGCTGTGGTAGATGATGGGTCAGGAGATGATGCAGCCATGAGTGCTCATGAACCACGGAGGTGGGGTGACATGGACATGGAGAGGAGCTACATGGAAGTAAGGCGGGATCCTTGAGCAGCTCATCTCTTGGATCACAAGCAAGCTACAATAGCCTTAAGACAATAGCAGGACTAGTGGAGCAGTGGGTGCATCGACCACAGATGAAGCAGGCAGAGGCAGATATGAAGACTGGGAGGAGCAGCGCGGAGCAAGGCAGTAGCAGCGTAGAAGCGCAGAGGCTGATGTGACTTCAGCAGCACAGAGCAGAGCTGCTTACGCAGTGCAGAGCTGCAGTAGCGCAGAAGGCTTGAGAGGGACAGCGCAGTGCAGCAACAACGTGATAGATTTTAGCACAAGGGGCTGATGTGACTTCAGTAGTGCAGAGGGAGTCTGATTACGTAGGCAGAGTTTTAGCTGTGCATCATTCTTTAGATGCCAGCACAGATCTGTAGCCTATGGAGCTTCAGTGATGAGGATGTAGCCCATCTGACTTGTCTGTCAAAGATTGGGCAGAAGATTCAGTTGTTTCTCTCAACAACTAAAGTTGCAGTGCAGCAGATCAACAGTGGCAGTGCTATGAGAAACACAGATGCATCATATTGAGAGGGAGCTGCAGTACAAAAGTTGCAGTGGCAGTGGCAGATTCATGGGAAGCAGTACAGAATGGCAGCAGCAGTGTAGAGTTGAGTGGCAGCAGGCCAAGCTTCAATAGCACAGAACCAGTGCCCAAAATCATGTAATGCATAAGTGTGATGTATTTCTAGAGCACACCCTTGATGCTAAGAGGGAGTGTTGAGATTTTGTGTATATGGGGTAGCATCAGTTGTGCTCTAGCTCACAAATTTTGAGGAGGGACTAGAGTACACTTGATCTACAAGATCCAGAAATTGATTTGGGAAATTTCATCTGGTTTAGGAGATATTAAATTAATTAATTATTTTAATGTATTTCCTAAGTTAAAACTTAGGGAACTTAAATAATTAAAGTGAATTTAATTAAACACGTGATGAAATTGTCTTAAATCACATGGATCAAGCTTTCTTTTAATCGTAGCCATTGATTCAAGATCTGATCATCGTCATTGATTTGTCAACGAGAAAAGTATAAAGGAAAGGCTTGGGGTCATTTGTAAAGAAACACGGAGGCAGAGCACTGCAGCTAAGCTAAGATTCTAGGGTAGGGTTTGCTAAGAATACTTAGAAGTGTTTCAGCTGCAGAGAGGGGAATTTAGGCCAAGCGGATGATCTGATCCCGGGGTCTAGAATACACAAGAGGCAGAGGTCAGCGCCGAAGAGGAGAGCAACAGTAGCAACAAGGGCAGCACAATCCCTGCAAGGACAGCGTGATTTTCAGCAGGAAACCCTCAGAGGGTTACGTAGAGACCCTAAGGGGTAGCGTAGTGACTGAGTCACCCAGTCTGGGGTAACGCAGTCTCTTCCGGAGCAGCGCTGAGGGTTTGAGGGGCTTCAGAGGCTGACGCAGAGGCTTTCAGGGGCAGCGCTGGGGTTTCTAGGCCCTAATCTTGGCTGAGTTCTGTAAATCCCATTTGAGGGTGTGGATCAGTCATTATTTTGGCCCTAGATCAGCCAGTGAGCTATAGATCTAGTATATTCTCTGTCGGGATTTCCATATTTGGAACCCAGATTTGTGTATTCAGAAAAATTCTTAATAATAAAACCCTCTAGCAGCCAGAAACTGATTTTTCCTCATTGGGTTTTTCCGGGGACTATTTGTCCAAAAATAACTGTGTCACTTTGTCTATGTGTGCATGAACCTATTCTAGATTTGGATTGGTAGAGATCTGTTATGTGTTTTGCTTCGATTTTAACTTGAATTTATTCAGTTAATAACTTGTCTAAGTAGGAGGAGCATAACCAGATTAATAGTAATAATTTCTACACCTCTGTTGTCTCTGCTTCCTCTCTGTTATGTACTCTTGGTCCTCCGACCAATAACTGCTTCAGCTCCTCACTATTGCTGAATCACTCAGATCTTATCTTTGTCCGAGCACTGTTCCGTCAGAAGAATTCAATCTCCAGATTCACCAACTGACCCTCAAGCCTTCCTATATTTTTCCTGTTGATGAATCAACGACCGTGATCTAATATTTAATCAATGGCTAAGATTAAAACAAACTTGATCCTCGTCACTTAGAAGCTTCTCACCCACATTTAAATTAATTCAATTTAATTATTTTAATTTCCTAAGTTTTAACTTAGGCTCCATTAAAAAATATTAATTATTTGAATAACCTTCACTTCGGGTGGAATTTCTCCAAACGATTTCTGGGTCTTGGAGATCTCATGTATTTTAGCCCCACCACAAAATTTCGGTGCTAGAGCACATCCGATGCTACCAGCAACTTCAGTTGAAAATCTGCACTGCACCTCCAGCCACGACAACCGGAAAAATGAGATTCAATAGCCTCTGCGCTGTTGATTTTTGTAGCATTGGAAAGTGATCTAAGTCTCAAAATTTGTGAGGAGGCTTGGACATCAACATTCTAAAGAACCGATAAATCGTTTGTGGAAATTCCACTCAATTTATGTTTTATTGAAATAATTAATTATTTTAATGAGGACCCTAAGTCTAAACTTAGGGAAATTAAATAATTAATGGGTATTAATAAAATAAAGTGTGAATCATCTAGAGAACGAAGAACAAGTCAATATTTAATCTTAGCCATTGATTAGAATTCTAATCTGGACCGTTGATTTGTAAATGAGAATATTATAAAAGAAGACTTGAGGGCCATTTGGAAAATAAGACGGGCATACACTCAATAACCCAAGGGAAGTCGATTCTGAAGCAATAGAATTTGATTTCAGAGGGAGATTTGTAGGGCAGAGGAAGTAGAGGGTATCAACAGTGTCAGGTCTAGAGGGAAGAAGGAAGCAGAAGGGCAAAGAGGTAGCACAGAGGAGCAACGCAGAGGGCTCACGTAGGCTCTGCGCAGAGAGACGCAGGGGCGACGCATTGAGGGCCAGTGAGTCCCTCAGGTGTCGGAAATTCTCTATAGGTCTGGAGAGGATTTATCTCAGGTGTTTTCTGAAGAAGTTTCTCAATTTTTTCTGCCAATATTTCCTTGTAAAGAATTTACTGTTGAAGATTAATACACAAACCCTCATCTCTTGCACTAGTTTTCCCACATTGGGTTTTTCCGGGGACAATTGTCCAAAAATAAATATGTTATTGTGATTGATTCTTGTGCTTGCATGTTACTGTTCTTTTCTCTATATGTACTTGGTGATAACTGCAGCAATGTTTATTTCAAAATTTACTGAAGGGTTTTGTAAATATCTTATTGTGAAATAAGATGAAGAAATAAATCTATAACTGTAGTAGAATTTCAGATTTGAAATTTTCACATGGTATTAGAGCTGAGATTTGAGTACTAGGAGTGGAGACCTTGCAATGGAACGAAGTCCAGAAGCTACTGCAACAACAACTTGGAAGGGTTCACACAGTTCTCCAGAGAAAATCATGAAATAATAGATGGATCACGACATATCTGTATTGGCTTCCAGACTGGAAGAAGAGTTCACTTGCGTATCAGGCTCTGCCTCTCCAGAAGTCTGGTATATTGATAGTGGAGCTTTTGCTCACATGATGGGAGTACGAGGTTGTTTCTCAAGCTACCGAGAGGAGCAGATGAACTTTCATATCACCATGGGCAATAAGGCAAAGTGTGCTCTTGTGGGAAGAGGCACTGTAGTATTTCAAACTGAAGCTGGCAATAAGCTTCGGGCCACCAATGTGCTGCATGTGCCTGGTTTGGGGATGAACTTACTCTTGGTGTCTCATCTACAAAACAAGGGCTATGACGTTTAATTCATTGGAAAAAGAGTATAGTCAAACACCCGAGTTGGAAGAAGGCACAAATCAGAGTTAGGAGCAATAAACTGTATAAGTTGCAGCTCGAATCTCCAATGGCATTGATAGGCAACAATGATGAGAAGGATTTGAATGAACTATGGCACAGGAGAATGGGGCACTTACACCATGGGGTTTTGAGAATTCTCAAGAAGACCATCACAAGAGTTCCAGATTTGAGCACCAAGCGAGATGATGTTTGCAAAGGGTGCATACTAGGAAAGTATGCTAAGGTAGCCTACCCTAGGAGCAACAATAGGGTTAAGAGTGTGTTGGTTTTAAATTTTAATACACTCGGATATCTACGGACCAATGTCCACTGGAGCTCTTAGTGGTGCCGAATATTTCGTCACCTTCATTGATGACCATTCCAGGAAAACTTGGATCTACCTTCTAAAGACCAAGGATGAAGTCTTTGATCGATTCAAGGAGTTTAAAGCTCTGGTTGAGAATCTGATTGGAAAGCGGATAAAGATACTGCGATCAGACAATGTTGGAGAATACATTGATAAAGACTTCACAAAATTCTACGTAAGGGAAGGCATCAAAAGGGAGTGGACCGCTCCGTATAATCCGGAGCAGAATGGAATCGCAGAAAGGAAGAATAGAAATATTGTGGAGGTTGCAAGTGTTGAGATTTTGAGTGTTGAGGTAGCATCGGGTGTGCTCTAGCCCTGAAATTTTGTGGAGGGGCTAAGACACACTAGACCTCCAAAACCCAGAAAGCGTTTGGAGAAATTTCATCTAATGTGTGAAATATTAAAATAATTAATTTTTCTAATGAGGACCTGTTGACCACACTTTGTCAACGACCCCATAGCAGTACACCTCCATTTTTTCAAATGGGACTTATCATGTTCGAGGTTCACGTCATCCATATTTCATCGATAGACAACAGTTTCTATAAATGATGTAAACCCATTCTGCATGTTTATGATGTAAATGATCTAAGTAAGATCGTCAATGTATGTAACAATCTAAGTAAGCCTAGTATGTTGGTGATGATCTCTATCCTAGGAGGTTTTTTGTCTCACTGATTTACTTGTGTTTTTCGACACAAGTTATTGGTAGAGTTTTCCCCTCTAGCCTCACCCCAAAGCTAGGGTGGATTTTGTCATCAGCATGCTAAGTGAGTCCTAGTGTTTTCTATCGAGTCTTTGTAAAAGTAGTTTGGGAATAATCCTAGCTAGTTGGCTAGATTATTTTATTACAAGCTACTTGGTCTACTAGATCATGTTTTGAGTCGCAGAATTGGGTATCTATTTGAGGGTTTATACGAATGAGTATTCCCCCTTCATGTGTCTAAATGTATTCATCTTATGTAAAGAGGGTTGGAAAAATAATTAAAATCCCCTCTCATTCAATTAATTAAATTTTCTGGTCAAATTAATTAAAAATCTTAAGCCAGAAATTTAATTAATTTTAGGTCCTAGGTGAGTATAAAATTCTTCAAAGGCAAAATTCGTTGGTCCTTAAAAAATGAATTTTTAAAGGCCCCAGGCCAAGGGAATATTGAGAATTTCAAGAAATTTTGGACCCTTGGGCCTAGGTGGTTAAGTCAAAGTAAAAAATTTGAGGTAATTAACTCAAAAATAGTATTTTTGAGTTAATTAAAATGGATTTAAATGATAAATTCGTTTTTTCCCAAAATTTATAATTTCGACGGACCAAATTAAAAGATGATCAAATCTTTTCGATAGTCGATATTATTTTGACATGGATCAACCGAACTAGCCGTTGGAGATTTTGTCTTATAAATTAGAGGTCTTGATGTGACATTTGCATCCGATCTTTGAATCGTGCATTTGTCTTGGAAGCTCTTGTGATTTCTTTTGATGAATAAAGCATAAAGACTTTGGGGTTACAAACTTTCGTGTTCCTTTTCCAAATCTATGTGGTGATTCATTTCTAAACTCTGCTACTTTGTTTGGCATTTTTATGGTTGATGGCTTTCATGGATTGATCTGCATACAGGTATCTTGTGTAGTTTTATGGGTTCATAAAATGACATTTTGATTTAACAGAAAGACTAGTTATCTATTTTTTTGAAGGATCTCATGTTATTTTTTTAAATCTCTATCAATCTAAAGTTCAGATCTAAGTGTGCAGGGAATTTTTTTTTTAAGGTTTGAGCGTCTGGGGAAGTCTTCAGTTGGACCAGCCGACTCTCAGATTTCGTAAATCTGAAAAAGCCCATTGTTTCTAATTTCTCAAAGCTATCTTACAAATTTGTGTTTTTTACAGGGTCTTTTAGGGCTTGTGCCTCTCTTTAAAATTTCAAATTTCTAAAAATTGTGTTGAAATGGGTTTAAATCTGGCCATGAGGGGCTTCGATCTGTAGATTAACATTGCAAATTTGTATTTTTGCTCTAGGCTGTAAGGGTTTAATATTTTTTGTGCATATAGTTTGGGATCTGTTTTGGTTTTGCAGGTTGCAGGGTTTTCTCAGAATTTTTTTTTTTAGATCTGAGCCAGATCTAACCCCCGAGGGCAAGATTTGGCCTCAGAATCACTTCTGTTGGCAAATCTGAATATTATCTGATTTAAGGAGTGTCTAAAATCTGATTTCGCCAGAAAGTTTTAAGTTTGTTGGATGTTTTGATTGTACTGGGTTTGTTCTTCCTTTATTCACTGCATAAACGCTGTCCATCCAAGCTTCAAATCCATACGCTGACCATTACCCTCCAAAACTGTCCATAGCTTCTTTCAGTTTCCTCAAACAACTTTTACGCTGTCTTATCTTCACGTTTTTCTCATAGCCACTGTCCAGCCTTTCTCATTTGCCTTCTCCTCTGCCCTCGCTTTCTCCTTAGCCGCTGGCTCATATCTTCTCTGCCGTCCCTTCTCATCTTCATTAAGCTTCCCTTAGCCGTCGACTTCCCTCATCCATACCTGTTCGCCTTCCCTCGCATCCTTTCCCTGCCGTCCTCTTCTGCGTGCATACGCCGCTTTCATCCGCAACCTTCCTCTACCTTTGCGTTTCCTCTAAACCCTCGACCCTTCACTCTTCTGTTGCCTTTCGTTTTCCTAACCTGTCAAACCATTCTCACGCTGCATAGCTTCTCCTTTGTCCGTCGTCCATCTCTCCTTACCGTCGATCATTCCTCAAGCCTGCGTCCAAGCCAGCTCCTCACGCTGTCGTGCGACTTGCAGAACACACAAACGAAAACGCACACATACAAAGTTTAAAAGTATATGCGTTGATCGATTTCATTTTTTAGTTCGTTTTCGTTATAGTTGGGTTAGGTTTAGTTTAGTTTTAAATTTAATTCGATTTGATTTTCGTTTTTGTTAACTTTTAGTTTTCATTTTTAGTTGGGGTAGCGTTTAGTTTTAGATGTATATCTTTATTAGTTTAACTTTAGGTTTTAATTTTTAGTTTAGATTTTAATTTAATTTGTTTTAGATTTAATGTTAGATTTTAATCTCAGTTTCATTTGTATAGATATATTTGTTTTTTAAAAAAAAAATAATAAAAAAATAGAAAATACAAAAAACATAAAAAAATTTCTTAAAAAAATCTTCATAGTCAAATAAATTTTTATCTAAAATTTGACTACACAGGAACATTTTAATTTCTGGATCGGAATTAATTGAAACATCATAGATTCAGAAACATTGCAAGCATCTGGCATTTATTTTTAATGATCGTTTCGTGATAGCTTTTGACTTAAGTATTTTAATGAATGGTTGTGGTGATTTCTATTGAATATCATTGTGGTCATTTGTGTTTTCATTAGCAGCAGTTATACATCAATTACTTGGCTTTAATTGCATAACGAGATCTTTTAACTCCATAAGGCATTGGTTTTAATATAATTGATCTGTGAAATCTCGTTAATCTCATCAAGTACTTGGTTATTTGACTGTGTCTCCTGGGTCGGTTGACTCGCAACCAATTCTTTTCCTTCATTTCTGTTAGGGTCTACCTCCCTTAGCTTGCAAGGAGACAACTTAGATAGAGAGATTGGGGATCAGGGTGACAGCCCCCGATCTGAGCCGTCGTCGCGGTGCTTAGACATTCTGTGCGACAACAGGACCCTAAGTCGAACTTAGGGAATTAGAAAAATTAAAGAGAATTAATTAAACACACGTGATGAAATGTTCTAAATCACGCAGATCAAGCAGTATTTTAATCTTAAACGTTGATAAGAGATTAAATCATGACCGCTGATGTCTCAACGAAAAATTATAAGAGAATGGCTTGAGGCTCAGTTGGAGACCCACACATGGAGGCAGAGCTGAGAGACTAAGCTGGAATTCTTGGGCGGGTTTGCTAAGAATTTCCACAAGAGTTTCTGTGCAGCAAGGGGTAGTATTGGCTAAGGGGATGATCTGATCCCGGAGCCAAGAGTTAGCAAGAGGCATAGGAGCAGCAACTAGGGGCAGCGTAGAGGAAGCTGAGGCTACGCAGCGGCTGTGCAGCACAGAGGGTTTCAGCCGCTACGCAGGCCTAGGAGGGGCAGCACTGCAGCTTCAGGAGGCCACCAGGGTTACGCAAAGGCCATCCAGGGCAGCGTAAGGATTGTGTCACCCAGTCTGGGGTTACGCAGTTCCCTTCTGAGCAGTGCAGGGGCACGTAGAGGCTAGCAGGGTTGACGCAGGCAGCTTTAGAGTAGCGCTGGGGTTTCTAGAGGCAGAATAGGGCCAAGTTCTGTAAATCCTGTTTGAGGGTGTGAATCGGTTCAGTCTTCAATCTCCATAACAACAGGTATTGCTGTAGATCTATTTTTCTCTATCGGGTTAACCAGTAAGGTGCCCAGATTTACTGTACTCAAATTCTACTTAATAATAATAAACCCTCATATCTGCTGCACCGATTTTCCTGCATTGGGTTTTTCCGGGGACACTTGTCCGAAAAATCTGTCACTTTGTTGAATGAGTGTAATATTCAGTAAATGATCTGTATGTGTGTAGGCTACTAGTTCTATTTACTTCAGTATTTTCTGAAAATAACTTGTATAATTAAATAACAAGTAGGAGAAGTAAATCAAGATACTGCAGTAGGATTTCTGTATTATTTTATTCAGAAATTTTCACATGGTATCAGAGAAATTGCAGATCAAGCTGAATCTCTCGCAAATCAGCTGAAGACATATTTTCTGCAGGGTAGCAGCTGAAGCAACAGATCCAGAGAAGGCAGCTCAGCAGCAGGAGGACACAGTCCTAGCAAAGGCTACGCAGGGGCTCACGTAGTCCCATCTGGGTGACGCAGAGACAATGCAGTGCTTTCCAAAGGGAAGAAGGAGAAGCCTACGCTGCGCCGGGCCAATCTGCTCACACAGAGGCTAGCAGGAGGGATGCAGTCCAGATTAATTTTCTGTTGCTGAGAAGTAATGTTGAGATCCGAAAGCAGTGCTTCAGATCTTCAGCAGTTGCTGTTGTGGTGGAAATTATGCCGGTGCAGAATTTTCCTTAGCTAAGTTGACAAAAAGCGAGAGGAAGACAGTCACTTAGCATATCTAATCCAAACAGATTTGAGATTCGAGCAAGAGGGTGATCGTAGAGAACTGTTCGATTGGTTTTGGATGAAGATTTCCAGGAGGGAAATTAGTTGACAGAGGGAGCAACTTCTATAGAGGGTTTCTGATCGCCAAGAAACCCAGATCCAACATTTCTGTTGAGTTTTGCAGCAAAAAGAGGGAGGAGAGTATTGTTTCGTCAGATTTGAGCTAGATGGCTTCTCATGGGCTGAGAGATCAGGATAGGTTGGATGGTGTGTCCAACTTCGTCATCTGGAGAGCCAGGATACTGATAGTCCTAGATGAGTACGACATCAAGAACAATGCGGAGAATGTCCTAGTTAAGCCTGCAGATCCAGATCCGCTGAAGAAATTCAAGGAAAATCAAGCGTGGGCTAAGCGTTTGATTATGGACGGAGTAAAAGATCACGTCGTGCCACATATTGCCGGAAAGAAGACGACAAATGAGATGTGGACCGCTTTGGAGACGATGTATCAGGGAAGCTCCGTTCAAAGAAAGATGCTTCTAGAGAATCAAATGAGGCTGTTCCAGATGGAGAAGGGTGACGAGATAGATCCCTTCCTTTTCCGACTTCAGACTATCCGGGATCAACTGATTGCCATGGGTGCGATTCCGGATGAAGGAATCTTGGTAGGCACTGCCCTGAATGCAGTCACCGAGGAGTGGAAAACGTTTCTCTAGAGCATATTAGGAAGGGCAGTGTTACCATCCTGGGCAGACATATGGGCAATTCTCCATTAGGAGGAGATCAGGAGATTCACCAAGAGGCAAAACAACAGCAACGGAACTGTCAGGGTGAAGAAAGAAGAGGAAGATGATGTAGCCCTTGCATCAAAGGAACGAAGGCAGCAAGGGAAGAAGAAGAGGGACCTATCCAAGGTCCGGTGCTTTAACTGTGGCGAACATGGACACTTCGCCAACACTTGTCCTAAGAAGAAGGACAAAGGAATTTCTGATTCCATGGTAGCAGCAACAAAGGACGATGGGAGTGATGATGACGTAGCCATAAGTGCTCATGAGCCACGTAAGTGGGGCGATATGGATCTGTAGAGCAGCTACGAATAGGAGGCAGGATCCTTGAGCAAGCCCAACTCTTGTATCACATACGAGCTACGGGAGCCTTAAGTCGGTAGCGGGACAAGTAGAAGGTGGTTGCAAAAGATCACAATGAAGCAGAGGGCAGTGCTGAGATGCTGTAGAGGGAGCAACGCAGTGCAGAGGCAACAACGCAGAGGCTGATGGGACTTCAACAACGCAGAGAGGCAGTGCTCATGCAGTGCAGAGCTGTAGCAGCACAGTGGCTTCAAGAGGACAGCGCAGAGCAGTCACCAAGGGAGCTTCAGTGATGAGATGCAGCCTGACTTATCCGTCAACGATTGGGCAAGAGTCCTTCAGTCGCTTACCTCTTAGCAATTGAGTTGCAGTGCAACAGTTAGCAGTGTTAGTGCTATGGGTAGCATGACGCAACAATTTGAGAGGGAGTTGCAGTACAGATGTGGCAGTGTGAGTGGCAGTGACATGGGCAGCAGTACAAGGACCAGCAACGCAGTGGATGGAGGGCAGCAAGCCAAGAATCAACAGCGCAGAGATCAGCACCGAGATTTTGTGTCACATGGTGTGGATGTATTACTAGAGCACACTCCGTGTTAAGAGTGAGTGTTGAGATTTTGAGTGTTGAGGTAGCATCGGGTGCGCTCTAGCCCTGAAATTTTGTGGAGGGGCTAAGACACACTAGAAATCCAAAACCCAGAAAGCATTTGGAGAAATTTCATCTAATATGTGAAATATTAAAATAATTAATTTTTTTAATGAGGACAGTGAGTCTAACTTAGGGAATTAAAAATTTAAAGAGAATTAATTAAAAACATGTGATGAAATGTTCCGAATGACGCGGATTAAGCAGTATTTTAATCTTAGCCATCGATAAGAGATTAAATCACGACCGTCGATGTCTCAACGATGAAAATGTATAAGAGAAAGGCTTGAGGGTGTAATATTCCCAATTAGCAATGGCTAATTGGAATATTCGATTTTGGTCAATTTTGCCTTATGTAGTTAGATTATAAATAAAAGTGATTAGAGGGGGACATAACTCACTCTAAAAATAAAGTGCACTCCCTAGTAGACACAACGTTGTAACTTAAGTGAGCCAAGGGGGCCAAGAGACCATGTAGAGAGGGGGTCCACGTAGACCACATGGAGGGACTGCGCAGGCCAAGTTGAGCACGTGGCAAAGGGAGGCTACGTTGGAGGAGGTGGGCCTTAGGGTTTGAGAGAGGCCAACGCTATATAGAGAGGAGAGCCTCCTCATTTTGGTCATTTGATGTTTATGATATTGAGCTGGTCATTTCGACTTCTTGAGCACGCTGGTTGTTTAGCTAGTCTGCAGCACTGTTTAGTGCATCGAGTGACTCCGTTCGGAGATCTCACCCTCAGCCCTAGGGGACTTCGAGTGCCTGCTCGAGTGAGGTTGTCCCATCAGTATTTTGCAGGAGGATTGGTGTTTGGCTTTTGCGGAGGAGCAGTGCATTCACAGACTACGCAGTCTTGAGAGGGAGGACACAGTCCATTCTTGGGGAGCTCCGGATTGGGTTTCTTTTGGAGGTTTCGAGCTTGGAGATTGAGCAAGGGGCCAACCCTTGCCTATTGGAGGATTTTTGCAGAGTTTGGGGCAGTATTTTGGTGGATTCCCTTCAGTGTCAGCACAGAGCCTTGAGGATAGTGTAGATCCTCAAGGGGCTGATTTTCAAGGGTCGGCCATTCCAGAAACGCTCTCTGGGATTTTTTGGGTTTGGTGAGGAGAGGCTGATTCCAGAGTTTCAGCTTATTCTGAGTAGGGGAGCAGCCCCAGATACTCATCTTGTTCCAGCAGTAGCAGCCACACGGCAGTTTTCCAGCAGCTAGGACACAGATCAGAGAGCAACCATTCCATCAACATTCTGAGAGTATTTCTTCACTTGCCTTGTGCAAGTCTAGGTGCCATCACTCTGATCACCTATTGTATTCACTTATATTTCTCAGCATAATTAAATGGCTCAGCTATCTCTTTGCATTTCTTGAGTATCTGTTACATGTTCTATATATATGCTATTGTATGCTTGCACTACTGTTATTTTTCTCCTCGAGCATCCCAGTTACTATACACCTTGGTGTGTTTTTCCCCATACTCTTAGACAGAGTCTGGAAAGGGCTAGATAGCCTCCAGATCTCACCCTCTTTTCAGAGGTGAAATATCTGGTAAATGCCCTCCCATTCCATCTCTGGTTGGAGTTTGCTTGTGTTTTAGAGATATCCCTGAAAGGGGATATTACAGTGGTATCAGAGCATAGATCTGGCTCAGCCTGTGGAGCTAGTTGTCTATGACACCGGGAGAGAAACCCTACATCTGCTACAGAGGTAGGAAGTACAGAGATATTGAGCGTAGGTTGGAGAACACCTATGGAGAGGGGGACTGCGTTCGGGTGGTGGATGCAGAACAGGAGGAGCCTGTGGTAGACGCAGAGCAGGGAGAGCCAATGGCAGATGATAGAGATGCAAAACAGTTTGGGGAAGCACTCCTCAGGTCAGTGCAGGATCTGGCGAGGCAGATCGAGGTGATGGGTTAGAGATTCACTGTTGTGGAGGCTAGACAGCGTGAAACCCCAAGGGGTCTCCACGTTAGTGAGGGGTCAGGCACATCCCACCATTTGCAGGAGCGGGTTGCCACTCCGCTCCAGGCATCACATGCCCCCACTCGTTCCACTATGCCCACTTTTCTGGGTGTAGACACTGGGGCAGGAGCATAGCAGGAGCCGGAGCCTGGCCACATTGCTGATTATTTTGCTGAGTACCATGCATATGGGCAGGAGTTCAAGGATGCCCTTTCATTCAGAGACTTTGTTCAGCTCCAGTGGGACAGCAGACCCCGCGACCATCACAGAGGGCACCGGTATTATCATGATGGAGACACCCAGCGCCATTTGCCTACGTTTGATGGTTCGTCAAACAGTTCGCCAAAGTCTTGGGTGGAGAAGCTGGACATATATTTTCAGCTTAACCAGATGCCAGAGACGGAGGCCATCAAGGTGGCCATGCTGCATTTGGATGGCGAGGCTCAGGACTGGTGGTCCCATGGGATGGTTACACTCTGGCATTCCACAGTGACTTCCTATGCCGAGTTCACTTGGAGGTTGATAGAGAGGTTTGATCGGAGGGATCCGTAGGAGCATTTTGTTGAGCTGACGAGGCTCAAACAGACCGGGAGCCCAGAGACGTATATTGCAGATTTCTTGAGGATTTCAGTGATGGTGCTAGATCTATCTGCAGCACGGATGATCTACATGTTTGTTGAGGGATTAGCAGAGCCGCTTCGAGGTCTAGTCAGATCCACTAGACCAGCCACACTCCAGGATGCCATTGGCAGGACCCGGGATTTGCAGGATGCCTTACCCAGGACCAAGACACCTTACCCCCAGAGGCAGGCTTTCCAGCCAAAGGGGAAGGATGTGGGGATTCCGCCTCCGAAGGGGAATCAGGGTAGGGTACAGCTAGATGATGATGCCAAGAGGGAGTTGAAGAAGAAGAGGTTGTGCTTTACCTGTTAAGAGCCGTGGGCACGAGGACACAGATGTGCTGCTAGCAAGGCACATTTTATCGAGGTCTTCTCCGAGAGCAGCAGGGAAGAGGATGAGTATGAGGATGGAGAGGCAGGAGACAGTCAGACATCGCAGGACCATTTGCCACCTCCACCTCCAGGAGCAGGAGGTACAGCTTTTGCACCCACAGGGGGGACCCTTGCAGCATTGTGAGGAGTACCCAAGTATTTGACGCTGCGTGTCCGAGGGACAGTGCGTGGGCAGCGAGTTTCAGTTCTGGTAGACAGTGGGGCAACCCACAACTTCATCGATGCATAGATGGTTGAGCGGAGAGGCATACCCACAAAGAGCTTCGATGGATTTTCAGTTTTGGTCCCAGGAGATCAGACAATGTAGTGTGCCAGGTATGTTCCAGAGCTGGCTGTGACAATGGGTACCTACACAGTGATCGACCATTTTTTTGTGGTCAACATACCAGATACCAACGTGGTATTGGGTGTACAGTGGCTGATTACTTTGGGGAAGGTCACCACAGATTGGGAGGCCTTGGAGATGGAGTGGGATGATAAGAAGACCGGGAAGCATGAGAAGATACGTGGGATGCACACTTACCCACCCCAGATTGTTTCCGCTCATTGGATGGAGGCAGCCCTCCAGAAGGGAGACATAGAGTGGGCAGTTGAGTTGCGGGCATCAGAGGCAGGGACTACTGGGCAGACAGTTCATCCGGATATACAGGCCATCCTTGACAGGTATGATACGGTATTTGGAGAGATACTGCCAGGACAACCACCAGATCGGGGGTTTGAGCACACTATTGAGCTAGAGCAGGGCGTCTAGGCCGTTATTACCACACCCTATAGGCACCCCAAGGCCTATCGGGATGAGATTGAGCGGGCCATTCAGGAGTTGTTGGCTCTTGGACATATTCGGCCTAGCACCAGTCCTTTTGCTTCTTCGGTGGTGTTGGTGAAGAAGGACGGTACATTGAGAATGTGCATTGATTACAGGGCCCTGAATAAGAAGACCATGAAGAACAGGTACCCCATACCACGGATTGATGAGCTTATGGATGAGTTGAAAGGAGCACAGTTCTTCTCAAAGATCGATTTGAGATCCGGGTACCACCAGATTCGCGTGAGGGAACAGGACATTCCCAAGACCGCTTTCAGGTGCCATTACGACCACTTTGAGTTCTTGGTTATGCCTTTTGCGCTAACCAACGCCCCAGCTACTTTCCAGTCTTGCATGAACCATATCTTCTGCAGTCATCTGAGGAAGTTTGTGTTGGTCTTTTTCGATCATATACTGATATACAGCAAGACTTGGGAGGAGCATCTCCAGCTCATAGAGGCAGTGCTGCATATCTTGGAGGAGCAACAGTTTTATGCTAAGCTCTCCAAGTGTGAGTTTGGGTTGACGGAGATGTTGTATTTGGGACACATCATAGGAGTGGACGGAGTGAGGGTCCACGAGGAGAAGATTAGGGCCATCAGAGATTGGCCAGAGCCGAGAAACGTGACAGAACTTTGAGGATTTGTTGGCATCTGCACATATTACAGGAAGTTCGTCAAGAGTTTCTCTCAGCTTGCTACACCCCTTACAGATTTGACGAAGAAGGGGGAATTCAGTTGGTCAGATACAGCGCAGCGGGCCTTTGACAGGCTCAAGGAGGTTATGAGCAGCTGCCCAGTGCTTGTGTTGCCAGATTTTACGCAGCCTTTTGTTTTGGAGTGTGATGCGTCGGGAGAGGGGATTGGCGCAATTTTGATGCAGTGAGGCCACCCTATAGCCTATGAGAGCCGGAAGCTCCTTCCTCATGAGCGGTTGTATCCTATATACGACAAGGAGATGCTGGCCATTATGCATGCATTGGCCAAATTCTGGCAGTACTTGGTGGGTAACAGGTTCAGGGTGAGGACTGATCACAATAGCCTCAGGTTCTTTTTGGAGTAGAAACAACTACAGGAGAGGCAGCAGAAGTGGATCAGCAAGATTCAGGCTTATGACTTTGACATTGAGTATGTCAAGGGGAAGAACAACGTGGTAGCCGATGCACTTACACGTAGACCAGCCACGTTGTCTTTGATGAGTTTGGATACAGATTGGAGGGCTCGACTCTTGGTGGAGTACTCCAAGGACAAATTTTCCTGTGAGGTTCTGGATGGTCAAGTGACAGATGACAGATACAGGGTGATAGATGAGATCATCTACTACAGAGATAGGATCTTCTTGACTGAGGGCTCCCAGCTCAAGAAGAAGATACTTCAGGCGTCACATGACTCACCATTGTCTGGCCATCAGGGGTTTACCAAAACCTACCGGGCCATCAGAGAGAGGTTCTCATGGAAGGGCCTCAAGGAGGACGTGCTCCAGCATATCAGGGAGTGTGAGGTTTGCCAGAGAAACAAGGGAGAGATGAACCATCCCGCAGGGTTGTTGCAGCCTCTTCCCATTCCGGAGGGGAAATGGGAGAGCATTTCGATGGATTTCATCATAGGGTTGCCCATGGTGCAGGGCAAGGACTGTATATACGTCGTCGTTGATCGGCTGACAAAGTACGCACACTTTTTCGCCATATCCGCACACTATTCAGCAACACAGGTGGCGGAGCTATTCTTCAGAGAGATCTTCAGATTACATGGTCTTCCCAAGACCATCATTAGTGACAGGGACAGCCGCTTTATGGGTGGATTTTGGCAGGAGCTTTTCCGGTTGGTAGGGACAGAGTTGACACCAGGCACCAGCTACCACCCACAGACAGACGGGCAGACAGAGATAGTTAACAAGTGGCTGGAGGGCTACTTGCGTAACTATGTTAGTGGGCAGCAGAGAGCGTGGCTGAAGTGGCTGCATCTAGGGGAGTACTGCTACAACAACACACATCACATGTCCATCGGTATGTCTCCGTTCTATGCTTTGTATGGATACCATTCTTTATCTTTTGCTGATGTGATGTTTGGTGCTAGCAAGGCTCTGAGAGCCAAAGATTGGATCCAAGAGAGTCAGGACATTCTCCGAGCTCTCAAGGATAACATGGCTACAACACAGAACCAGCAGAAGCTGTATGCCGACAGGGGTCGGATGGAGAGACAGTTTGAGGTAGGAGACTTGGTCTACCTACGTTTGCAGCCATACCGACAGTCGTCACTGAAGCAGAAGGGAGCTGAAAAGCTCAAGCCTCGTTTTTATGGGCCATACAGGGTGATACACAGGGTTGGACAGGTTGCTTATGAGTTGGAGCTGCCCCAAGGCAGCAAGATTCATAACATTTTCCATGTATCATGCCTGAAGAAGGCATTGGGGCAGCAGGTGACGGTGACAGAGGAGCTACTGCCTACAGATGATGAGGGGCATTTGGTGTTACAGCCCGAGGCCATTATTGATACTAGGGAGAGGCAGTTGCGGAACAGGACAATTCGGGAGTTCTTGGTGAGGTGGAAGAATTTGCTGGATGAGGATGCTACTTGGGAGAGTGAGAAGATCTTGTAGCATCCATCACTACAGTTGCTTGGGGTCAAGCAACATTTTGCTGGGGGAGACTGTAATATTCCCAATTAGCAATGGCTAATTGGAATATTTGATTTTGGTCAATTTTGCCTTATGTAGTTAGATTATAAATAAAAGTGAGTAGAGGGGGACATAACTCACTCTAAAAATAAAGTGCACTCCCTAGTAGACACAATGTTGTAACTTAAGTGAGCCAAGGGGGCCAAGAGACCACATAGAGAGGGGGCCCACGTAGACCACATGGAGGGACTGCGCAGGCCAAGTTGAGCACGTGGCAAAGGGAGGCTACGTTGGAGGAGGTGGGCCTTAGGGTTTGAGAGAGGCCAACGCTATATAGAGAGGAGAGCCTCCTCATTTTGGTCATTCGATGTTTATGATATTGAGCTGGTCATTTCGACTTCTTGAGCACGTTGGTTGTTTAGCTAGTCTGCAGCACTGTTTAGTGCACCGAGTCTCTCCGTTCGGAGATCTCACCCTCAGCCCCGGGGGACTTTGCGTGCCTGCTCGGGTGAGGTTGTCCCATCAGTATTTTGCAGGAGGATTGGTGTTTGGCTTTTGCAGAGGAGCAGTGCATTCATAGACTGCGCAGTCTTGAGAGGGAGGACGCAGCCCATTCTTGGGGAGCTCCGGATTGGGTTTCTTTTGGAGGTTTCGAGCTTGGAGATTGAGCAAGGGGCCAGCCCTTGCCTATTGGAGGATTTTGGCAGAGTTTGGGGCAATATTTTGGTGGATTCCCTTCAGTGTTAGCGCAAAGCCTTGGAGGATAGCGTAGATCCTCAAAGGGGTGAATTTCGGGGGTCGACCATTCCAGAAAAGCTCTCTGGGCTTTTCTGGGTTTGGTGAGGAGAGGCTGATTCCAGAGTTTCAGCTTATTTCGAGTAGGGGAGCAGCCCCAGATACTCATCTTGTTCCAACAGTAGCAGCTACACGGAATTTTGCAGTAGCTAGGACGCAGATTAGAGAGCAGCCATTCCATCAGCATTCTGAGAGTATTTCTTCACTTGCCTTGTGCAAGTCTAGGTGCCATCACTCTGATCACCTATTGTACTCACTTATATTTCTCAGCATAATAAAATGGCTCAGCTATCTCTCTGCATTTCTTGAGTATCTGTTACATGTTCTATATATATGCTATTGTATGCTTGCACTACTGTTATTTTTCTCCTCGAGCAGCCTAGTTACTATACCCCTTGGTGTGTTTTTTCCCATACTCTTAGACAGAGTCTGGAAAGGGCCAGATAGCCTCCAGATCTCACCCTCTTTTCAGAGGTGAAATATCTGGTAAATGCCCTCCCAGTCCATCTCTGGTTGGAGTTTGCTTGTGTTTTAGAGATATCCATGAAAGGGGATATTACAGAGGGTCAGTTGGAGACACACACATGGAGGCAGAGTTGAGAGACTAAGCTGGAATTCTAGGGCGGGAAGAATTTCCTAAAGAGTTTTTGTGCAGCGAGGGGTAGTATTGGCTAAGGGGATAATCTGATCTTAGAGCCAAGAGTTAGCAAGAGGCAGACGAGCAACAACCAGGGGTAGCGCAGAGGAAGCTGAGGCGATGCAGCAGTTGCGCAACACATAGGGTTTCAGCCACTACGCAGGCCCAGGAGGGGCAGTGCTGCAGCTTCAAGAGGCCACTAGGGTTACGCAAAGGCCATCTAGGGCAACGTAAGGATTGCGTCACCCAGTTTGGGGTTACGCAGTCCCCTTTTGAGCAATGTAGGGGCACGCAGAGGCTAGCAGGGATGACGCAGACAGCTTCAGAGCAACACTGGGGTTTCTAGAGGCAGAACAGGGTTGAGTTCTGTAAATCCCGTTTGAGGGTGTGAATCGATCCAGTCTTCAGTCTCTAGAATTGTAGGTATTGTTGCAGATCTATTTTTCTCTGTCGGGTTAACCAATAAGGTGCCCAGATTTGTTGTACTAAGATTCTACTTAATAATAATAAACCCTCATATCTGCTGCACCTGTTTTCCTGCATTGGGTTTTTCTGGGGACATTTGTTCAAAAAATCTGTGTCACTTTGTTGAATGAGCGTAATATTCAGTAAATGATCTGTATGTGTGTAGGCTGCTAGTTGTGTTTACTTTGGTATTTTCAGAATGTTTTTTGAAAATAACTTGTATAATTAAATAACAAGTAGGAGAAGTAAATCAAGATATTACAGTAGGATTTCTGTATTATTGTATTCTGAAATTTTCATGGCAAGGGCAATGTTGCATGATCAAGACATGCCCAAATTTTTGTGGGCTGAAGCTTATAATACAACTGTATATGTTCAGAACAGGATTCCTCACAGCACATTGGGTAAGATCACTCCAGAAAGTGTCTTCACTGGCAGGAAGCCAAAAGTAAGCCATTTCAGGATCTTTGGCAGTGTGGCATACTGTCATGTGCCCAAAGAGAAGAGGAAGAAATTGGATAAGATTGTGGAAAAGGGATATTTGGTGGGATATAGCGAGAATGCTAAGGCGTACAAAATCTACATTCTTGATAGCAGGAAGATTGTAGTGCGGCGAGATGTAAAGTTCATGGAGGAAAGAGCTTTCAGAAAATCCCTGGAGATGCCTTCCGCAATGCAATTTGAAGATGATCTGCTGGTCCAGCTACTACGATCAGCAAAGGCTAGCACGAGTGCTTCTCCAAGGCACAAGGATCCAGGGGGTTCATCTCCAAAAGATTCCCAGGAGGAGCGGGTAGATCCACCCACTACCAGTGGTAGGAAAAGCAAGGAATCACGACAAATTCTGAGGGATGCTGAGGAGTTTGTCAAAGCTCCAAGAAATGAGAAGAGGCAGCACTGGCAACCTGACAGATACCAAGCCTTGGTAGCCTAGGTTGGGGAACCCTCTAGTTTTCAGGAGGGAGCTCAGCATCAGGTGTGGGTAGATGCAATGGTGGAAGAGTACAACTCCATCATGACGAATGATGTATGGGAAGTGGTTCCTAGGCCTCAGGACATATCAATTGTGGGTTCGAAATGGATGTACATGATCAAATATGTTGCAGATGGCAGTGTAGAAAAAAATAAAGCCAAGTTCGTGGCTAACGGGTATGCTCAGAAGGAGGGGATAGACTATGAAGAGACCTTCGCCCCAATAGTTAGATATGCTTCTGTTATCACTAAGTTGGTACAGATGGGCTACTCCACCAGACAACCTAGAGTAACTCTTTCAAACCAACTTCTAGCTGAAAATTAGGATTTTCAGCCTGAGAGGGCTCTTTCAAAGATATTGATAATATTATGTAAATCAAGCTCACAGATGGCTAACTCTGACAAAGGTGTTTTAGATGTGTTTATTTGCAGGTGAAAAATGTATAGAATTCACTACCATTGGGCTTATGGAGTCAGTGTTAAGAAAGTCAGTGACAATGGTTCTTCTTATGGAAGCTGAGGCATATAGATGTCTTTATGAAAAAGGTAATACACACAGATACACAGTAGTTTAATGCTTGAAGGAAGTTAGAGCATGATTAACATGAATTCTAAGTAATCAAACATCAAAGTACTGAAGGCAAAATAACAAGATACATAGGACAAATACTCATGAAAACATCAGATGAATCTCAGATGAAGAAAAATCCAATAGCCACTGTATATTATTGATCAGAAAATATTTACAATAGTAGTAGTGTAAATAACATCATCCAACCCACTATTCTTTGATAATTTGCCTATTAATACGCTTAAGCATCTTTACATTGGGTTTGCCAACAAGGCTAGACCATCGAGTCTCTTTGCTGACACCTAATCTAACCATAAGCAGATTTTATGGAAGTAAAACTGACAGCTACTAACTTTAAGACTTAGAGACCTAATAGGACTCCCTAACCTATTTATTACATCAACAAACATAAAGACTGCATATTTACATCGAGAACAGTCATGTGCCTGGGTGGCACTAACCATGATCAAAACATAATTGTCCCCACCAAGTCAGGAGACTTGTTTTCCTACTTTTAAGGAGTGGTGCCATGATAAATGATGAGTGTTTTCATGGCAATGTGGAAAAAGTCGAAGTCCGGATTAAATCGGCAAGGGTAAAAAAGTTGAAAAAGTCGGCAAAGTTGGGGGTTTTTTGAAAAAGTCGGCAAAATTAAAAAAATACAAAATTATTCAAAATTATTCAATATTTTTAGCATCTAAAGTATCCACAACATCAAATAAATGCATTTCCACATAAACATGTAAAGAAAGCTAATATATAATATGTATATGAAGTCTAGTGCTACATCACATATCAAAATAGTGAATCGAGTCTTGAATCTTGAGTCTCAGTCTCAAGAGTCAAAATATCAACAAAAAATATAATAATGTATATCATGAGTCATCTCCATGTCATAAAGTAATTACTAATTAGTCACTAAGATGAAGATCCCCTGCCCCTTTTACGGGAATAGGGAATGGCTTTGCCTTTTCCTCTAGAGGAAGAAGGCCCTGCCCCTCGGGATACAGATGGACCCAGTCGTCCTCTAGAAGCAAAAAAAACAGGTGGCCTCTGTCCTCTGCCGCTGACGCTGCCACTGCTACTGCCCATCCTAGATGGTGTCACCTCCTCCTCCACATCCTCCTCTTGCTCTGCCTCCTGACCCTGCTCCTCCTCCTCTACCGCTGGCTCCTCCTGCTATACAACTACTTCCTCCTCTGGCACTAGTGCCTCTGGATCCACATCTAACCAATCAGGGGTCGATTCCATGACTGGCCTCTCAGTCTCGACCCTCCATGCAACAATGGTATCAATATTGTCCAATGAAATGGCATCCATATCAGGATTTTTCTGAATTTGTCTCATCCACAATCGAAGATTGTAGTAGACATACACCATGTCATTGAGGCGTTGGGATTCCAATCTGTAAAAGGGTCATAGATTATAAATTAGTACTTAGAAAATTTATATAGTAAAAATAATCAAATTATTTCAAAAATTTAATTTGAATTTTTTTTACCTGTTGCGCTTTTTGCTATGTATTTTGTCAAAGACACTCCAATTGCGCTCACACCCAGAGGAACTGCATGTCTGGCTGAGCACTCGGATGGAAAGCTTTTGGAGATGGGGTACTCTACCACCATAGCTTGTCCACTAAGCATTTACAAGTTAAAATAAAAATGAGAAGCAAAAATTATGAAGAGACAATGAATTATTAAATTTGAAAGTTGAAACTTGAAACAAACTGAAGCTTACCTGGCATTTTGGTCGTCCTACTCTTAATAGCCATGGTAAAACCAAATGTGCCACCAGCCATCCTATATATTTCCATTTCTTTGGAAATTTCTTCACGTTCTTGCTCAGATACCACCATCCTCTCAACACGTGAAGAATCCATCCATCACCTCGGCATCAAATCTGAAACCACAGGAGTAAGAAAATGCGGGGTTGAAGTAGATACCTGCAGCATGAATGGGGCGATGGAGGGTATTGTTCCATCGGTCATCAATCACTCTCCATATGACTTGTTGTTTCTCTAACCCCTCATCTCCCTTATCTTCATAATAAGCACGAATGGCTTCTTTGGTCCTATCCATGGCCTCATACAAGTAGCCCATTGCGGGCTTCTCTCCATCAACCAACCGAAGAACCCTTACCAAAGGTTGTGAAATGGCACACACCTCCTCTACTCCTGCCCAAAAGTTCTGATCATATGAAACAAGTCTGCATATGCCCTCTCCCTCTGGTTTGCGGCTAATAGATAACTCACGCCAATCCTGTGAAAGAAACATGCTCTTCACGTCCCACATAGAATTCAACAGAGACTGAAAAGATATGAAAGTAGTGGCAAAGCGTGTTATCGCAGGACGCACCAACTCTTTGTTGTTGGTGAATCTTCTCATCAAGCTAAGCACAGATGCATGATTGTAAATAAATTTTGTTATGCTCTTGGATGATTCAACAATATGTCTCACCATAGGAATCTTACCTATATCCTCCAACATCAAGTCAATACAATGAGGAGCACAAGGTGTCCAAAACAGGGTAGGATACCTCTCCATAAGCAACCTGCCAGCTGCAACATAATTTGCAGCGTTGTTCGTTATGACTTGGACAACATTCTGTGGGCCTATTTCCTGAATGAAGATGTCCAACAACTCACATAATAAACACGCATCTTTAATGTGTGCAGATGCGTCAACAGATTTCATAAACATTGTCCCCTTAGGACAACTAACCAAGAAGTTAAGAAGGGTCTTACCCTTCTGGTCAGTCCAACCATCTGACATGACTGTGCATCCAGTGTGTTCCCAAGATGCCCTAAACTCCTCCAGTCTAGCAGTGCAATCATTCTTTTCCTCTTGAAGAAGAGGCCCTCTCAACTGTGCAAAGGTAGGGGCTTTGTACCCCGAGCCAACGACAGCAACAACATCAAACATAGGTTGGTAGAATGGGTTTGTCTTGGCAATGTTGAAAGGAACATCACTCCATAGAAGACATCTACTCACCAACCTGTCAGCTTCTGCCTTTTCCTTTTTTTTAATTGTTGATTTGATGCCAGGTTGTGCACCGGGTGTGGTTCTAGGGACAAAAAAGGATGAAAAAGCTGAGGGGTTGGGAGTGGAAGGTGATGCTGAAGCAGAAGAAGCACTCTCACTTACCCCTAGTCTTGAGCTCCCTACAAGTTGCCTTTTCATTACTGCCCTGGTGTCTTTGCCATCTTCTTTATCCATCAACGATTTAATGGCCTGTCGGATAATTTCTGGAGATGGATTTGGGCAAAGTTCTATATTTTGCCCTGGAATTTGCCCTATATGGAATTTTAATCTGTTGACACCCCCTGACATATGCTTTCCACACAACTTGCAAGTCAAATACGTTCTAGTGACACCTCCAGTTTCGGGTACAGGATCAGGTTCACCATACTGCCAGAAAGGATCCAAATTCCTTGGCATTTTGTTTGAAACTTTTTGATGTTTGAACCTGGGCACAAAACAAAAATTAAAAAAAAATTTAAAAATTGCCCATCACAACAAAAACCACTATTACCAAAGTTAATAAAATCTGGGATCAATAAATTTTAATAATTTGTCATTGCAGTTACTGTTGGATACTCTTAAATTTTAATTCAAAAAATCATAGAATGCTGAAGCCTGAAAGGAGTTATAGCGTTTGTAACGATGGAAGTTGGAAGTTGGAACACTTGGTAAATTACTAAATTCAAGTAGAGAAACACTAGGAGCTGATCTGGTTGCATGACTTCTTGTGATTTTAGTTGTCTGGACTCCGTATGAACATTTTTTATCAATAAATTATGATTTTGGAACATGTGCATTTGTCTTTTCTCTGCAAACTTATTTCATTTTCAGTTACCTAACCTACCATTAGTCAAAGTCCACTCTAGTATGATAATAAAGCTTAAAAAAACGATTATAATTAAGTGAGTAAACTGTAATAATGAGGGTGGGTGTAATTCGGATTCCATCTAAAAAGGAATTAAGAAATATGAACATAGATGATGAATGGTGCAATGTTTTTGATGTGGCAAGTGGTGACATAATAGCAAGGGCTACAAAGAACCTGTACTAGAGAAGAGTCAAAGACATTAATTTGTTATTGGTGTATATTGAGTCTGTACATAAGTAGGTTAATAACAATTATAGCTGAATGTTTTTAATAGAGATGTAAGTTTGAGATACTTCACCTATTTCATGTCCTATATTCTTATAACTAAAATCTGAACGGTTTGATTTTCAGTGGAGTTGAGAGTCAAGACAATGCAGCAGCAGATGATTGGGGTTTTAAATATAGTATTGACAGATTATGATGTTGATAAATAATAAAAACCAACACACAGACAATTAAAAATAACCGTAGCATATTAACCGTGGCATTTGCGTTAAGGTATTTGGCTGCTGGCATTTGGAATTAAGTTAAAACTTGAAATTAAAACTCACCTGGCCGCAGCAGCAAACCCCGGCAGCCGGCACCTCAAGTTCGAGCGGTGGTCTGTGGAGAATGGCAAGCCTTCGAGTGGTGGTCTGTGGAGAATGACAAACGGTAAACCTTCAATGTGCAAGCTCGCTGCTCGAGCGGTGGTCTGTGACTCCGTGGAGAATTAAAAGGCAATTTTCAACGCCCAATGACTCGAAACTTTGAACCCTCTCGACTCTCACAGTTCTAAATAGTGAACACAGCAAACCGACAGCAAATCGACAAAATTGAACCAATAAAAATTGATTTTCGGGCTTTTTATTTACCGCGCAGATTGACTCACGATTTTTTCGTTTGACTCTGCAAAAAGTCGGGAGTTTTACGATTAAATCCCGATTTTTTCAATTTTGAAAAAGTTGCGAAAAAATCGGCCGATTTTATCGGCTCCTTCAAAAAATCCCGATTTTTTCAAAAAGTCGCGACTTTTTCACGACTTTTTCCACACTGCTTCATGGTGAGTTGGTGAACTGAACAACTTTGTCAAAGACTGTGCCTCCACCAAAACATTCCTCTGATGTCCTTTAAGCTTTCCACGTGGCTGGCTTACCTTCAACAGACCATCAAAACTAAAAAATGCTACAAAAACTTGCTCGCTGCAGAAACAGGGGAGTTAAGGCAAGTTTGTAGCGAAAGTTTGTAGCAACTTGATTTTATCCATCTATGCCACCTATTTGCTCCCTTTGCTGATTTGGAACTATTTTTTAATTCAAAAGAGCTAAATACAAACTTTTACCAACCTTCATTATGACAATACCTGTGGTTTATAACAAAAATACACCTACAACAAGTTCGTAGATATTTCTGGGCTTCAAGGCTCAGATATGCTACGAACTTGCCTAATTGGTAGCAGACTTTAAAATTGTCAATTTCCACCTCCAAAAATGTCCATGGCTGTGTAAGATGATAAGATGCAACATGATAAGGGAAAAATTGGTTCAAAATACCTCTTACCGTCCTCAAGAAGCAACATTTTCCCATTTAGCAAGTTCATCTACCAATAAAATGGAGCTGTTTTTTCTAAAAACTAAGGCTCAGAAATGAGCTCCTATCTCAGGATTCTTGATTGTTGTTGCAAAATGGGAGGAGGTTTTTGAAAATTAGTTTGTGCTGAAGAAAAACCTCTCTTGGTTTTTTGAACATCATCTCCAGCTGTCCGGAATTTGCATTTGAAAAACTTGTCTAAAACAGGAAAAAATCGAACTCTGAAAATTGAGCCCAAATACATCTTCAAATATCGCAATCTGTAACACCTGTGAGAAAAGTGAATGAGGTTATTGTTCTTTGATCCGTGTTTGACAATAACCTGTCTTAGTTTTTTAGATTCTTCTCTGTTTGCCCAGAAACTACTCTTGAAGTTCACTGCATAAACAGTACAAAAACACAACAATTCCTCTTGTAAATTCTGATAAAATCTCATGCAATCAACTTTGATGAAGGCCTCTGCAACACTAGGGTCTTCCATGACCAATTTTAGGTCCATAGGTTCATACTTGACCATGCTACCACCCTTTTTAGGCTTTTTATAGGAAGTCATGCCTTCAAATACTAGCGCTGGTCAATTTCTGTTTTGACACCTGTAAAATTTGCTTTGAGACAACAAGCTGTTTCTATGGACATAACTTATCAATTACCTTTGACAGCAATGAGATCAGAGACACATAGGGGACTAGTGGCAGAAGTAGCTCACATGGATGACAAAGGTAAATGTTAAGCTCGAACGCATGAGGTTTAAATTATGAAAAAGGAAAAAGTGGAAGTGAGACAAAATGATGAGGTGGTGTGATGACCATTCATGGCATACATTTAATAATGATTTTAAACAGGTAAACATGTGATGGAAACTTGACCTCTACCCTCTCATTGACCTCTACCCTCTCATAAGGTAACAACTCATCAATCTCTGAACCGTTGCAAAAAACATGAGTTCGTAGCTAATTCAGTTAGAAAGTTGGCAGATTTGCTACGAACTTGTCAGGTGAGTTTGTAGCTAATTCAGTTAGAAAGTTGGCAGATTTGCTACGAACTTGTCAGGTGAGTTCATAGCGAAAATCACCTGTTTTGCATAGAATTCGCTGTGGACTCGAGAAAAAACAGACAGGTGGCTAAAAACGAATTTTAAACCAATGCATGGAGATTTTTGATGGATTTCTATGGATTTGACCATGATGACATGACAAGTTGGACTTTTCAAACTTGGGATTATGACCAATTCACAAAATTTCATCAATTTCATGAATTAAATTACTAAGACAATAAAACCTATGCCTAATGGCCTTCCTAATCAAAAAATGAAATTTTATTGGTGATAATAGTGGCTCACTGGGGATGGTGTGCTCCTGTGGTACAACAAAGAACCTATAGTTCCAGTGCCTTTCTTGGAAAACTGAAATTGATGAAATTAATGAAATTTTCTTCAAACTTTTATAGCCTTCTCCTCAGGCCCAAGCTTGTTGAAAATTGCAATCCATGCTGAAAACTAAATCTGTACAAGCTAAAAAGATGCTCAGAATACTTGAGCTTATTCACACACACCTACTTACCCTAACAACTGCAATCTTGATGCTTGATTCAAGTGACATGAAACCTCCAATAAAGCAATCAATGAGCTGATCTAATACCTGAACTCCTTGATTGTACTTGAACAACATTGGAAGTGAGTCATCTATTGGCAACTCGGAATGAAAATTGAATCCCTGCTCCATAAGAAATAAAAAATTTGTCTTGGCTGATGACTGCAACAGACTTACCAATGGATCTTGGAAACCATGGAAAATCACCTTTTCTTGATGAGTAAAACCATGAGAGCTGAATTCATTCATAATTGATGACTTCTTTTGTCCTATGTATTCAATTCCAAGAACATCATCAAATGAAAAGGCAAAAATAAATTTGTCTTCCCTTTCATGTAAATCAACAAAACCATCCATGCATCCTTGAGCATCTTCAGACATGACATCCATATTGTGTGTATCAAAACTACTCTTTTTCTTATCAAACAAATCAGATATAATCTTTGGTAGTTTTTCTTGAGGATTGTCGTCTTGATTCTGAACACTAACAACTTCTATACAAACAACTTTATGCATATCATCCATGTCATTTTTATGATCCCCAAATAGAATAGGTAAAACACGTATATTTGTTAGGATATTCCGGCACATAGGAAATAGTTAAGTATAACTTGGTCTAGTGTAGAGTTAGGTAAAGTGTGTTTCTTTACTATGTACATTTGTAACTTATAATCCGACGGTCACGATTTGTAGTGATTCGACGGTTCACTCCCTCCTCGGTATTAACGACACTTGATCCGTGGCTTAACACCCGATTGGTCCATGATCTCTATTTAAAGAGCATGGAGTGTCATTTGTTCGGTAACCGTTTATGAGAGAAACATATGTAACTTTTCTTTTTATATTAATAAATTGCCTGAAGTGGCCGCATTGGCTCAGGTCGTGCATTGTTTCCCTCTTCGAGGGTTTTAACCACGTTATATACTGGTGTACTGATTTGTGATATGTTTGTGAGTGGTGACATTTGGTGTTTGATCTAAGGAACTTACCCTGTAAATTCCTACACGGTATCAGAGCTATTTTGAGGGACGCATCTATTGTTGATCCAAATCCGACGCTGGTTTGACTGCATGCGACTGCCGTTTTCTAGATCTACTATTTCTAAACTTTTTTGGGCTTGGAGAACGGCTCTGTTGTGTTCGGAGCGTCTGTTACAGTGAGGAACCCCTTTCGTTTCATGCGAAAAGGTTTCCGGTTGCCCAAGTTATGTCATTTTAGATTTGGAGGTATAAAGTATCTGTTTTGCAGTTATATTTATTAATCATTTTGTTTATTTTGGTTCCCTCTGTTTATTTCGGTTTATATTTTTTCTATTGCCAGATCTATACCCTCTTCTCTGTGTATGCTCTTTGCTCTGCGTTGTGTGCGATCTTGGCAAATCAGAATCAGCAAGACGAGATATTTTTTGCTACGTATGCCCTTTCCCCGCGTCTTTGTGCGATCTCAGGAAATAAGAAATAGCAAAAAAAGGGATAGTTGCCAGTAAGGCTAACTGGAAATCTAACGTTCTTCCGTAAGGGTCGTATTTCATTTTTTTTTTGTGCTCGGATTTTGTGTTTTTTTGCAGGAAAAAACACGCACACCGAAGAGTAAAAAAAAAACCCCTTCCTCCTTTCAAACAATACATAATCCTTTTACTAGCTCACTTGGTGTAAAGTTAGTTTATGAGAATAGAGGTTGTGGGTTTAAGTCTCTTTCTCAAGCTTCTTTTTCTAAAAAGGTTTTTGTTAAAGAGGTGGGATTTTTTTTAAAAGGTAGAGCTTCATCATAAAATTTCAACCGTTCCCATAACTATTCGGCATCTACAACTCAATTTTTTCAAAAAGGCATAACTTCTTCATCCGTAAGTCGTTTTTCGAGCCATTTTTTTTTAGTCGGCCTAAATTTTCGAGATCTTTCCATTGGAGCAGTTAGTTTCAGCCATTTTCAGCTTCAATTTTTAAAAAATGGAAAGTGCTTGCCCGCTTATTCTTAACAGCACCAATTATTTCCAATGGCTATCTCACATGGTAGATTTACTTAGAAGTAAAGGGCTTTATAGAATAGCCACAGGACAAAAAACTAAACCTACCGATCGAGATAAAGTCGCTAAATGGGAAAATAAACAAGATCAAGCACGAGGGTTGTTAGGAATATCCATTGCTCAAGATCTTCAATTTCATATCCTTGAAATTGACACCCTTGATGAAGCCCTGAAAAAGCTAAACACTGTTTTTGGCATTCAAAATCAAATCAAGGCCCACCTGCTTGAAAATGAGTTGCTTACTTTGAACCCCAATAATTTCTCCTCTATTGAAGAATTTTTGTCTAAATTCAAGACCCTTAGACTTCTTTTAGAAGGTTGTAAGGTCAAAAAGGAAGATGGTAGCCTCATCTATTCCATTCTTGCTAAGCTTGGCCCTGCATACTCTGTATTTGTTTCCACCTTCCATTCCACTAGAGAAGCCATCATTTCTCAAGGAACAGCCTACAAGAACCCCTCTTTTGATGCCTTTTGCGATTCTTTGATAAGAGAATAAGAAAAACTCTTACACCTTTGTCTTATCACTTTCAGAAACGCTTCTAAGAAAGCCTTAGCAGCCCAACAACAACCATATCAAAAGAATCCCAAGAAGCAGTATCCTAAAAAGTATGGTCCTAAACCAAACAAGGGTCCTCAGCAATTTCAGCGACAAACTGAAAAAGCAACTCACCAAACTGATAAAAACAGATAGACATTGCAACTTTTGTAATTGTGATGGCCATGTAGAGTCCAAATGTTTTAAAAAGATGGAAGCCTTGGAAGCAACAATGAAGAAGCACCACATCAATTTGGAGACCTCTTCAACTTCATCTTCAGGAATGACACTTTTTGCTTGCGGTTGTCAAGCATCTGGTTATGCATTAAATATATCTTCTTCTTCTCATTCTCATGAGTGGCTGGAGCTTCTTACCACATGGCCAAAAATAAAGCCATGTTTTCTTCTTTAAATGATTGTAACACTAAACATATTTATGTTGGTGATGATAGATCTCTTAGTGTTGTAGGATCTGGAACCATTCATATAGATAATGGTCAGTTTAATGATGTACTATGTGTTCCTACCTTGTCATGCAACCTTCTATCTATTTATCAGATAACTCATTCAGGTGAAGGGAAAATAGTACAATTCTCACCTCATGATGTTGTAATCAAGGACCTCAAAGATCCTAAACATATTTTAGCTACTGGCATTGCTAATGATTCCACAAGGTTGTATAAGTTTGACAACTTTGGATCATCATGTCTTCCCTCCGTTTTTGTTGCTCATAATGATGAAGTGAGCAAATTTTGGCATGAGCGATTTGGTCACTTAAACTATCGCTCTCTTCAAACTCTATGTAAGGAAAATATGGTGACGAGTCTTCCTATGGTATCTTGCCGAGATGGTGTTTGCTCCAGATGTGTACTCGGAAAACATCATCGGGATAGTTTTGACAAACGTGCCTCTCAGCACACTTCAGCCCCTTTGCAGCTTGTGCACAGTGATTTATGTGGTCCACTTCCTGTTGTTTCTTTCTCTGGTTGCAAGTACTTCTTAACTTTCATTGATGATTTTTCTAGACGCACTTGGGTATACTTCTTAAAACTCAAGAGTGAAGTTTTTAACATGTTCTTTGCCTTTAAGGCCTTTGTTGAGAAACAATCTGGACATCAAATTCTTAAGTTAAGATCAGACAATGGAGGAGAATATGTTAACAACAAATTTATCAGCTTCTGCACTGAGCATGGCATTCAATTGCAACATACTGTTCCATATACTCCACAACAAAATGGTGTCGCTGAAAGGAAGAATTGCATCTTAAAAGAAATGGCTAATTGTATGCTTCAATCTAAAGGACTTAGTCTCAATTTTTGGGCAGAAGCAATTAACTGTGCAACTTACATAGTAAATCGCACTCCTACTAAGGTTTTAAGGAATATAACTCCAGAAGAAGCCTGGAGCTCAATCAAACCAGATGTAAGTCACTTTCGTGTTTTTGGAAGTGATGCTTGGGCCCATATTCCAGATGCGAAACATAAAGCCTTAGAACCTAAGAGTGAAAAATGCATTTTGTTGGATATTCTGAAGATGTCAAAGGATATAGACTTCTTCAACCAAAATCCAAAAATATAATCATTAGAAGAGATGTAAAATTTGATGAAAATATATCGGCCTGCGAGCCTAGTTCGACAGGTGTGCCATCTTTGGCCTGCGAGCTGAATTGGCATATGTGCCACCTCTCTCTATCTCTTCTATTTTTGATAGCATTCCTTCTAGTTCAGATGATGACAGCGAGGATGACAATCCTCCTCCACCTCTTGAAGATATTCCTTCCGCTCCACAGCTTCCAAGATGGGTTTGCTCTACTCGGGATGCAACAGGTTCTCTTGCAGGAGACCTTGCAGATCAACGACGTACACGTTCTGAGTTAAAAAGAGCCTCTTCCTTATTGGTTCAAGTCCCAGAAAATCCCGATCCAGACACCTTTGAAGAAGTTTCCAGTCATCTAGATTGGGATGAAGCTATGAATGAAGAAAATCGTTCCTTATTGGCAAATGATACTTGGGATCTTGTTCCTCTTCCAAAAGGAAGAAAACTTGCCAGATGTAGATGGGTTTACAAAACAAAGTTTGGACCAGATGGAAAAGTGGATAGACATAAAGCTCGTCTTGTTGCTAAAGGATTTTCACAAGTTGAAGGCATTGACTATACTGAAACCTTCTCCCCTATTTCCAAAATGAATTCTATCCGCCTTGTTCTTTCCCTTGCTACCTCCTTTAAATGGGAATTCCATCAGATGGATGTTAAATCCGCCTTCTTACATGGAGATTTGCATGAAGAAATCTACATGGAACAACCCCCTGGCTTTATCCAAAACGACTCTAGCCTTGTTTGTCACCTTAGGAAGTCTCTCTATGGTCTCAAACAAGCTCCTCGGGCTTGGTATGCCAAAATGGATAGATTTCTATTAGATAATGGCTTTTCTAGGTGTCATTCTGACAACACTGTCTACACCAAGAAAGTGGGTAAGTCCTTCACCATCCTTGTTCTTTATGTTGATGATATTATCCTTACTAGTAGTGATCCAAACCATATAAACCATGTGAAGTCTAGCCTCAAAAAGAAGTTTGAAATGATAGACTTAGGACACTTGCATTATTTCCTTGGTCTTCAAGTCTTGCAATCCAAGGAAGGCATTACCCTCTCTCAGTCCAAGTATGCCTATGATATTCTATACCACTTTCACATGGAAGATTGTAAGCCTACCCCTTCTCCCTTTCAGTCTGGAGTCAAGCTTTCAGTCAACTGTACTACCCCTGAAGTTGATGCTACCTTATACCGTCAACTTGTTGGTAAACTTTTGTATCTAACCCATACCCGTCCTGACCTTTCCTTTGTCATTGGTCTTGTCGCTCGGTTTATGCACCAACCTCATGAAAGTCATTGGAAAGCAGCTAAAAGAATACTTCGATATATTCGAGGTACAGTTCAGTTCGGGATTCATTACAATGCAGGAGCATCTCCATTGTTGATTGGTTTCACTGATTCTGATTGGGCTGGTGACCCTGATGATCGAAGGTCTACTGCAGGATATGTATTCACTCTTGGTTCAGGACCTATTACTTGGTATTGTAAGAAACAAAGTGCCATCTCTCTTTCTTCGGCAGAAGCAAAGTATCGTGGTGCCGTTGAAGCCAGCAAGGAAGCCATATGGCTTCGTTAGATCCTATCTGAATTTGGTCTTCATTAACAACATCCAACTACAATTTGGTGTGATAATCAGAGTGCCATTTAGCTATGTAAAGATCCAGTTCAGCATCAGCATATAAAACACTTTGAGCTCCACATACACTTCATCAGAAAGTTCATTCATGATTTTGTTCTTGAAGTGTAGTATTGTCCAACCGATGATCAAATAGCCGATATCTTTACAAAGGCTCTCACAGAAGCGAAGTTTACCAAACTTCGATCCATGCTTGGAGTTCAGGAAAATTATCATTAAGGGGGGATAGGCTCTAATGCCTCCTTCCTTCTCCTATTGTGTCACCTTTGTAAATCCTTCAATCCTATCCCAAGTTGTTCTTAAGGGGGGATGTTAGGATATTTCGACATAGGAAATAAGAGCTTCTTTTGTGTCACCTTTGTAAATCCTTCAATCCTATCCCAAGTTGTTCTTAAGGGGGGATGTTAGGATATTCCGACACATAGGAAATAGTTAAGTATAACTTGGTCTAGTGTAGAGTTAGGTAAAGTGTGTTTCTTTACTATGTACATTTGTAACTTATAATCCGACGGTCACGATTTGTAGTGATCCAACGGTTCACTCTCTCCTCGGTATTAAAGACACTTGATCCGTGGCTTAACACCCGATTGGTCCATGATCTCTATTTAAATAGCATGGAGGGTCATTTGTCTGGTGACCGTTTATGAGAGAAACATATGTAACTTTTCTTTTTATATTAATAAATTCCCTGAAGTGGCCGCGTTGGCTCAGGTCGTGAACTGTTTCCCTCTTCGAGGGTTTTAACTACGTGATATACTGGTGTACTGATTTGTGATTTGTTTGTGAGTGGTGACCTTTGGTGTTTGATCTAAGGAACTTACCCTGTAAATTCCTACAATATTCAGCTCTTCACGTAGCTCGAGTTTACCCAAAAGTGAACTTTCATCACATGTTACTTCACTGTTCAAAATTTTCATGCATGTATTTTCAACAACATGATCTTGAGGAGTTTCTTCTTGAGATAAAATTTCAGAAAAGGAATGGGCTGAAAAACAATTTGAATGATTTTGCTCATACCTTTGATTGCATATAGATTGACGAGGCTGCAAATCCTCATAAATTTCATGTGATATGACTTGACTGTCAAATTGCTGATCTTTTTTATCTTCAAGCAAAGAAGACACTTCTTTGTTTTGGAAACCTTCTTGATTATCATGAAAATTAACATGAGAAGAGAAATCATGAAGTGCCTCTAACATATCTTCATCCATGCACTCTCTATTATCACCAAGACTTTTAAGATATGGAATGAAAACCTCACAAAAATCACAGTAGTCTTGTAAGAGTGATAAAGCAGAATGAGTTTTCTCACAATGTTCTAAGAAAGTCCTATGGAAATGTCTTAGAGAGAACAAGCTCCCTGGTTGCAACCCTTCATAACATGTTCTAGCTTCATCCTCTAGGGTGGCCATAAACATTTTCATGAGACAATCCTCAGGAAACTCAACTCGAAACTTATGCACTGTTGATTTTTGTAGCATCCAGAAGTGTTCCAAGTCTCAAACTTTGCAGGGAGACTTGGACTGCAACATTCCAAAGGACCCACAAACCGTTTGTGGAAATTCCACTTGGTTCATGACTTATTAAATAATTAATTATTTTAATGAAGACCCTAAGTCTAAACTTAAAGAAATGAAATAATTAAGGGTATTAATAAGTCAGAGTGTGAATCTTCTAGAAAACAAGGATCAAGTCAAGTTTTAATCTTAGCCATTGATTAAACTTCTAATCTGGGTCGTTGGTTCTCCAATGAGAAGATTATAAAAGAAGGCTTGAGGGTTGTGAAAAATCCTGAATCTGGATTCCTACCGCAACAAATCTGAATTACTTCTCCTATTATTTTTTTGTAATTATTTCATTACATTGAAATACCGAAGTAATTACTGAAGCAATCTACACAAATAATGTTGCGAAATGAATCTAAGTGCTGAAACAAACTGAACAAAATACAATGAAAAACATCCACATTTGACAGTTATTTTTGGACTAAGTCCCTGGAAAAACCCAACTCAGGAAAACCGGTGTAGCAGATCTGAGGGTTTTATATTATTAAGCAAGAAGAATCTTGAGTACAACTAGGGTGCTAATATCTGGCTCACCCTTCAAAGAAATCTAGACAACTGATGAAATTGTGAGATATACCTCACTCTGCAAATCCTTGACTGATTTGAACAATGCTGGTGAAGCCCCTCTCTGCCCCTGCGTGATGCCTACGCTGGAACTGCGTAAGCCTGCATGGGCAATCTCTGGAACTGTGTTATGAATATAACTCATAACGAATATAACAAATATAATTATTAAATAGTCAATTAAGGATTATGTAAGTAGTCATTAAGTTAGTGAAAGGGCATGTCTAAGAGACATGCCCAGTCATGAAAGGTCACCTGCGTAGGTATATAAGGAGGGCCTCATTGTAACATTTTATCATCTATCTATCTATCTCATATCTTTTATAATATAATATTTGTATCCTCATGGATATCTTTGTATTCTAAGTGTTTTGGAGTATTTTAACATGAGAAGGAACTTTGTTCGCTTCATTTGGTATCAGAGCAGTTCGATCTTCTGGCCGCTCATCACTGCACAGAGCTACGCTCCTTGATCCAGGTCTTTGACCGTAAAAATCGTCAACCTTGTTGCCGTCGTGATTAAAGCATTTCGCTATCAATCTTGGAGTTTCTCCATTTTCGCCACTAAGCCTTTGGCCACAATAAAAAATTGAAAAAAAGAAGGAAGAAATATATATATATATATATAAAATAAAAGAGAGAAAGAAAATTAACATAAAGGGGGAAATAAATTAAAAGGAAAAAAAAGATTTAAAAGAGAATAGTTCCAAAAGAAAAAAAAAGAAAAGAAAAAAAGAGATATATATAAAGAAGTACATATACGTACATACCAAGACAAATTAAAATTAAAAAGGAAAAAGAAATAAGGAAGAGTAGGTAAGGTTGTTTTGATTATTCTTTCAGTGGTTTACAAACTCGTGGTTTTGGAAGCCCATGGTAATTGCCCATGGTATTTGCAAGGTAAAATAAGAAGTAAAGGAATAAAAAATCTCTTGTGAATGGTAAGTTTACTTTTACGTGGATAAATACACGTAAGTGGACATATATTTTATAGGTGAATATATGTGAATAGCCACGTTTCACTAGGGTTGTCACCTTTCAACAAAAAAAAGAGTTAAAAAAAATCAATTGCTAAAAGAATATATATATATATATATATATATATATATATATATATATATATATATAAATTTAATTAATTAAAATTATTTAATTAATTAAATTATTAAAAAAAAAATTGAAGGAATAATAACCTCATTAAAAAGAAGAACAGAAAGTTAGGAAGGGTTACCTTAAAAACCCTAAAATCTCAATTCAACAGACAAAATGAAATCAATCATTGATGAAAAGGAAATTAAATCCAATTCGGAAAGAAAAGAAGGAAGATTTCCTGAAAATTATAGTATTTTAACAAATACAAGGTGAAGAAATTATTATCCATAAAACTTTGAGGACAAAGTTCAGGGCCAATTCATAACAAATAAATAAATAAAAGTTGATATATTAAATTGTGACGAAAGCAAATGAGGAAAACAGTGCGTGATTGAATTGAAGAAAAGTGTCAACTATAAGCTTTGAGGACAAAGCGTTTGAAGGAAGGGGCAATGTTATGAATATAATTCATAACAAATATAACAAATATAATTATTAAATAGTCAATTAAGGATTATGTAAGTAGTCATTAAGTTAGTGAAAGGGCATGTCTAAGAGACATGCCCAGTAATGAAAGGTCACCTGTGTAGATATATAAGTAGGGCCTCATTGTAACATTTTATCATCTATCTATTTATCTCATATCTTTTATAATATAATATTTGTATCCTCATGGATATCTTTGTATTCCAAGTGTTCTGGAGTATTTTAACCTGAGAAGGAACTTTGTTTGCTTCAAACTGCGTCACCTCTGCTCAATAACTGATCTACGTTGATCCAGAACTGGATTTTGGCCCTCTTGGCTCAGAAACCCCAACTCCCAGATATCTCCGGACTGGATCAAAGAAACACTGCGTCACCTCTCCAGGTGACTGTGCTGTCTCTGTCTGTGTCACTGCTGCCTCTCTCTAAAATGCACTCCTGGTCCTCCTGACCAGTTTCTGCTTCTGCCCCTCTCTGGATCTGATCACTGAATCAAAATCACTTAGCAAACCCTACCCTAGTGATTCGATTCTGATCAAAAGCTGTGTCTCCTCACAGAAACTCAAAAATGCCAAATGCTCAATGTGTTTTTCCATAGGCCCCTCACCCTCCTTATATTCTTCCATTGACCCTTCAACGACAGATTAAAACATAATCAATGGCTAAGATTAACTTGGAGGTGATCCATGACTTTACCTAGAAGATTCACACTTAGTTTAATTAATACCCTTTAATTAATTAGTTTCCCTAAGTTTAGACTTAGGAAAACATTAAAAAATGATTAATTAATTTAATTAAACCATCTCTATGTGGAATTTTCCAAAACCATTTCTAGGTATTATGGAATACATGTGTCTTAGCCTATATACAAAGTTACAAGGCTAGAGCACATTCGATGCTACCATAAATCAACACTCCCTCTTAGCAAGGAAAGTGCTCTAGCAAGACAACTCAATGTGCTGCTGTTCTGACTTTTGGAACATTACTGCTGTGTTGTTGATGCTTCTCACCAACACTACACAAAAAAAATGCTGCATCTGTATTGCTGCTGACTCTGCATATTGCTACCAATTGCCATTGCACTGCAACTCCCTCTGAATTCTGCAAACATGCTGCTGCACTGCGCTGCATTGTGCTGCATCACTGTGCACTGCGCTGCTGCTGCTCATCTGCGACTGCTACTCATCTACTGCTGTTGCTGCACTGTTGCTAATTGCAACAGAAAAACATCTGAAAATGGACAAGTAAATCTGCAACTGAAAAATAAGACTGACTGCTGCTAGTTTCTACACTAGCTCTCTGAAAACACTGCGTTGTTGCTTCTCTGCACTGTGTAAGCACTGCACTGCACTGTGCTGCTGCTGCTCAACTGTTGATGCTGCTGCTCCTTCTCTGCGCTGATCAAGTTCTAGTACTGCTAGCCACTGCACTGTCTTCTCATCTTCTGCTGCAACTGCCCATCCTGCTACTGTCTTTAGGCTGCCGTAGCTCACATTTGATCCAAGAGTCCGGAAATACTCTAGGATCTTGCCACTTGTAAATTCTACCCATTTCTCTCCTTTCGGAATATAAGCTAACATAGCACAATCTCCTTCTGTCTCAATCTTGGCAGCTCCAGCTTGAGGATCTTGCTTCTCCTCTTTATCCTTTTTCTTAAGAGGACATTGTGTGGCAAAATGTCCCATTTTTCCACACCTGAAGCACTTGATCTTAGACAGATCTTTCTTCTTTTGCCTCTGTTGCCCCTTTGATGCAAGGGATGTGTTTTCTTCCTCTTCCTTCTTGACCTTAGAGCTGCTGCTGCCATCCTCAATATGGATTTTGAGGAGGTCTCTCCTCATCTCTTCTTGCTGCAAGGCTACCCACATCGCCTCCCATCCTGGGAGTCTTTCTCTGCCCAAAATTCTTTGGACAAAGACCTAATAATCTTCTAAAACAGAGTTCAGAGTGAGCCTTACCAGCTTTGAGTCTCTAGGAGCTGACCCCACTGTTAACAGCTAATATCGGTTTTCCTGAATTCGAGATAGGAAAGAGTCAAAACGTTCTCCCTTCTTCATTTTGGTATTATGCATCTTCTCTTCCAGGTACATCTTCCGTTGCTCGGAAGATCCTTGGTATAGCTTTTCCAGCCCTACCCACATTTCTCTAGCAGTGCCTTTTGCTTCTATGTGAGGTACGATGTGATCCTTCACACCATCTAGGATCAATCGCTTGGCTCTTGCCATATTCTTCTTGAATGCTCTCGGATGTGCTTCATCCAAAGGTCCTGCAACTGCGCTTTCAATGAGGGCCTTTAGATCATGCTCATCAAGGAGAAACTCAATCCTTGATTTCCAAATAACATAGTTGGAGGCACCCTCCAATCTATCTTGGTCACGCAGTCCATTGCTCGCCATCTCCTCAACTGTCAATTTCTTCCTCTAACCGTCTGCCCAGCTAGACTTACGCAGTCCTTGTGGATTAAGTCACTGCTTCTGCTGCTGCACGAGAAAAGATGAGCTTCTTTGAGTAAGAAACTCTCTGAGGTCAAGAAATTCCCTATCTGTGTTTTTCAGAAATTTTCTGACGCTTATGCACCAACTCGTACTGCTGTGCAGTAAATGCGTCCTTCAGCTACGCCGCCTCTTCTACAACTGAAAATGCTTACCCCTCTGTCAACTCTTTCAGAGGGAGCCTTTTCTGCACTGGATTTCCCTCCTGGCCTGGACAGCGTAACTGCTGGGGTATTCTACTGCTGCTTACACAGTACCCAGTCTCTTCAACGCTGATCTGCTGTTCTTTTTTTTTTTTTTTTTCTCTTGCACTTCAGCTTGAATAAGCTCTGGTACCATGTGAAAAATCCTAAATCTGGATTCCTACTGCACCAAATCTGAATTACTTCTATTATTTTTCATAATTATTTCATTACATTGAAATTCCGAAGTAATTGCTGAAGCAGTCTACATAGATAATGTTGCGGAATGAATCTAAGTGCTGAAACAAATTGAACAAAATACAATGAAAAACATCCACATTTGACATAGTTATTTTTGGACTAAGTCCCTGGAAAAATCCAACTCGGGAAAACTCGTGCAGCAGATTTGAGGGTTTTATATTATTAAACAGCAAAATCTTGAGTACAACTAGGGTGCCAATATCTGGCTCACCCTTCAAAGAAATCTAGACAGTTGATGAAATTGTGAGATATACCTCACTTTGCAAATCCCCGACTGATCTGAACAACACTAGTGAAGCCTCTCTCTGCCCCTGCGTGATGCCTACGCTGGAATTGCGTAATCCTGCATGGGCAATCTTTGGAATTGCGTCACCTCTTCTCAATAACTGATCTAGGCTGATCTGGAATTGGATTTTGGCCCTCCTTGCTTAGAAACCCCAGCTCCCAGCTATCTCTGGACTGGATCAAAGAAACACTACGTCACTTCTGCGTGAGTTCCTTCAGGAACTGTGTCACCCCTCTAGGTGACTGCGTTGTCTCTCTCTGCGTCACCACTGCCTCTCTCTGAAATGCACTCTTGGTCCTCCTGACCAGTTCTTGCTTCTGCCCCTCTCTGGATCTGATCATTGAATCAAAATCACTTAGCAAACCCTGCCCTAGTGATTTGATTCTGATCAAAAGTTGTGTCTCCTCACACAAACTCCAAAATGCCAAATGCTCAATGTGTTTTTCCATAGGCCCCTCACCCTCATATTCTTCCGTTGACCCTTCAACGACCAAGATTAAAACATAACAAAGGGATAAGATTAACTTGGAGGTGATCCGTGACTTTATCTAGAAGATTCACACTTAGTTTAATTAATACCCTTTAATTAATCAATTTCCCTAAGTTTAGACTTAGGAAAACATTAAAAAACGATTAATTAATTTAATTAAACCATCTCTAAGTGGAATTTTCCAAAACCATTTTTGGTTATTATGGAATACATGTGTCTTAGTCTATATATAAAGTTACAAGGCTAGAGCACATCCGATGCTACCATAAATCAACAAGGGTCATTTGGAAGATAAGTCGGGTATACACTCAGTACCCGAAGGAGATCGATTCTGAAGTAAGAGAATTCAATTTCAGTGGGAGAGTTGCAGGGCGAAGAGTTTGTAGAAGCAGAGGAAGGAGGGAGTCAAGTGATCGAGGTTAGGGACAGAGGGAAGCAGTGGGCCACTGGAGGCAGCTCTGTTCTGCAGTGCAGAGAACCCACGCAGACCCTACGCATACTTACGTAGTCCAGCGCTGGGACTGCGCAGAGAAACATGCAAACAGACATAGGAGCCAGCAGAGGCTAATCAGGGTGTCAGAGAATTGTCCGAGAGAGCCAAGAATTTTGTCTTAGGTGTTTCAGATTTTATCTGCTAGTATTTTTCCTTGTAATGATATCATTTGCTGAAGAATTAATAAAACCCTCATCTGCTGCACTGGTTTTCCCGCATTAGGTTTTTCCGGGGACAATTGTCCAAAAATAACTGTGTACATGTGATTGATTCTTGTGCTTATGTCCTTTACTGTTCATTTTTCTGCATATGTATTTGTGAATGTTGCAGTAGTAGTTATTCGATATTTGCCAGAAGATTTTTGAAAAATAATTTATTGAAATAATAAGTAGGAGGAATAAATCTATCACTGAAACTATATAGTTTTCAGATTGAAAATTTCACATGGTATCAGAGCCAGGTTGAGTAACAAGAAGGGAGAATCAACTAGTGAATCGAAGTCTACTATTGCAGCAGCATCACAGAAGGGTTCACACAGTTCTCCAGGAAGGAAAAGAAGCATGACAGAACAAATGGATCATGATGTCTCTGTTTTGGCTTCCAGACTTGAGGAAGAGTTTGCTTGCGTATCAAGCACTGCTTCTTTTGATGTCTGGTATATTGACAATGGAGCCTTTGCTCACATGACTGGTGTACGGGACTATTTTTCCGACTACCATGAAGAGCAGATGAATTTTAAAATAACCATTGGTAATAAAACAAAATGCACTCCTGTTGGGAGAGGTACCGTAGTTTTTCAGACCGAGGTTGGAAATAAGATCCAGGCCACTAATGCACTGCATGTGCCTGGGTTGGGGACGAACTTGCTCTCAGTGTCTCAACTTCAAAACCGAGGTTATGATGTATACTTTATTAGCAATAGAGTCTACATCAAACACCCCAGTTGGAAGAAGAAGGCACAAATCAGGGTAAGAAGCAACAAACTTTACAAGTTGCAGCTTGAGTCTCCAATGGCACTGGTCAGCAGTGCATATGAAGCGGACTTGAATGAGCGATAGCACAGAAGAATGGGGCATTTGCATCATGGGGCGTTAAGAATTCTCTAGAAGACTGTCATAGGTGTTCCAGAGCTGAGCACTAAACGAGATGATATCTTCAAGGGGTGCGTATTGGGAAAATATGCCAAGGCAGCGTATCAGAGAAGCAACAATAGGGCCAAGGGTGTATTGGACTTGATACACTCAGACATCTGTGGACCGATGTCCACTAGAGCTCTTAGTGGTGCCGAGTACTTCGTCACCTTCATTGATGACCTTTCCAAGAAAACTTGGATCTACTTTTTGAAGACCAAGGATGAAGTCTTCAGTCGGTTTAAAGAGTTTAAGGCTCTGGTTGAAAATTTGATAGGAAAGCGGATCAAGGTATTGCGATTAGACAATGGTGGTGAATACATAGATAAGGAATTCACTGGATTCTGCACAAGGGAAGGCATCAAAAGAGAGTGGACAATTCCATACAATCCGGAGCAGAATGGTGTGGCAGAAAGGAAAAACAGGACTATTGTCGAAGCAACTGTAATATTCCCAATTAGCAGCAGCCAATTGGCAATATTAATTTTGTTTAGATTTTTCCTTTCTAATGTTAGTCAGTCAATAAAGGGGGTGATGGGACCCATAACCCACACTTAGGAGATAATAATTCCCTGAAGTCAGTTAGGCAAATGTTAGTTGGCAGCGTGGGGCCCAGGAGTGCCAAGTGACAGCGCAGGGAAGGGGCAGCGTAGAGACAACGTGGGTTAGGCAGTGCAGTGGCAGCGTGGGCCAGGACAACGTAGTGGCAGGGATAACATGGCCAAGGAGGGACAACACAGATGAGTGGGGCCCAAGGGGGAGCTAGGCTCTCAAGCATAAAAGGGAGAGGATGCTCACCATTCATTGATTCTATTATGCATATTCTGATTTTCTGTCTTTAGACATTGGGCACGGTTTTGCTGTTGAGCGCAGTCTGCAAGTGCTGTTCAGCACACGGGTGTCTCCGAGTGGAGATCCCAACCGCAGCCTCGGGGGACTTTGAGTGCCCATTCAGGTGAGGAGATTTGTGAAAATTTCTGAATCTTACACTTATGCAGAAATTTTTACTGTTAATCTAGTTACGCTCCTCCTACTTAGATAAGTTATTAACTGAATAAATTCAGATTAAAATCAAAGCAAAACACATAATAGATCTTCACCAATTCAGATCTAGAACAAGTACATGCACACATAGACAAAGTGACACAGATATTTTTTGGACAAATAGTCTCCGAAAAAACCCAATGCGGGAAAATCGGTCTTCTGGCTGCTGGAGGGTTTTATTATTAAGAATTTTCTGAATACAACAAGTCTGGGTTCCAGATTTGGAAAACCCGATAGAGAAGTAATAGATCTACAACTTACTGGCTGTTCTAAGGACAAAATAATGACTGATCCACACCCTCAAACGAGATTTACAAGACTCAGCCAAAATTAGGGCCTAGAAACCCCAGTGCTGCCCCCGAAGCCCCTGCGTCAGCCTCTGAAGCCCCTGCATCCCTCAGCACTGCTCCGGAAAGGTCTGCGTTACCCCAAACTGGGTGACGCAGTCCTTACACTGCCCCTTAGGGTCTCTGCGTAACTGTTGAGGGCTTCCAGCTGAAAATCACACTGTCCTTGCTACTGCTGCTCTCCTGCTTCTCTGCATTGTCTCTCTGAGCTGATCTCTGCCTCTTGTTGATTCTAGACCCTGCGATCAGATAATCCCCTTGGCCTAAATTCCCCTCTCTGCAGCTGAAGCACTTCTGAGAATTCTTAGCAAACCCGCCCTAGAATCTCAGCTTAGCTTCAGTGCTCTGCCTCTGTGTGCCTTTACAAATGACCCCAAGCCTTTTCTTTATACTTTTTTTGTTGGGAAACCAACGACCATGATCAGATCTTGAATCAATGGCTAAGATTAAAAGAAAGCTTGATCCGTGTGACTTACAATTTCATCACATGTTTAGTTAAATTCACTTTAATTATTTAAGTTCCCTAAATTTTAACTTAGGAAATACATTAAAATAATTAATTAATTTAATATCTCCTATACTAGATGAAATTTCCCAAATCAATTTCTGGGTCTTGTAGATCGAGTGTACTCTAGTCCTTCCTCAAAATTCCTCAAAATTTGGGAGTTAGAGCACAACTGATGCTACCCCAAATACACAAAATCTCAACATCCTTCAGCCAGGAGCACGCAGTCACTTAGGCAGCGCATTCCCTCTAGGAGATTACACAGATTTGAGAGGAGGCAACGCCAAGAGAGAAGGGAGATCGAAGATTTCAGTCTGGGAGTATTGTGAAGGGATCAACCCTTCACTAATCATCTTTTGCAATAGGAGGAGGCCATTAGTTGCAGTCTATCAGTTCAGGGCCAATGTACTCACCTGGAGTGTGATTTTCCAAGGGAGGTCAATTTTCGGGGTCAGCCATTCTGAGATTCCTTCCTGGGTTTTTCTGGGTTATTGGAGGAGAGTTTATATCCCAAGTTTCATATTTTTTTGAGCAAGGAAACAACCCCAAGGAGCAGCTCCATTCTAGCAGTAGCAGGAGTGGCAGCAGTAGCAGTTTTAGGAGTTACGCAGTCATAGAGAGAGAAACCATTCAGTGAGAGATTCCGAGAGTATTTCCAGCTTGCCTCGAGCAAGCCAAGGTGCCATCATTCTGATCACCTTTGTACCTATTGTTATCTTTCAGTTTATATTAAAATGGCTCAGCGTTTCTCCATATTTGCAGCGTTTTTATGATGTCTCTCTATTTGATGTAGTTACTTGTTTATGTTGCTTTATATTGCTGTCTATTTCCTATTCGAAATATTACACTCTAGAGGTCTCTGCGCAGCCTCTGCACAGTCACTGCGTCACCTCTAAGGATTGCGTCACACCAGCAAAGGATCGATCTGACTCCCGGAATCTCAGATCTGGGCCTCCCGGTCTCACACCTTGACTTCCGGCTTCTGTATTTTATCCGACAGCTGAATCTTGGAAACCCTCTAAACCTCTGTGCAACCTCTACGTAGCTCTGCGTGGCTCTACATTAGCCTGGTTGGATCCGCGCTGGCTCTGCTGGACATCTATCTGCATCTCTCTACTAATGATTCTCCGGCTGAGAAAATCTCTTTCTCCGGACGCTACTGTGCCCCTCACTGCACTGAATCACTTAGATTTGATCTTCATCCAAGCATTGCTCCGTCAGAAGAATTCGATCTCAGGATTCAGTCCGTGTGTGTCTTCCCAAATGACCCTCAAGCCTTCCTTTATAGTCTTCTCGCTGAGAAATCAATGATCGAGATTAGATCTCTCATCAACGACTAAGATTATAACATGACTTGATATTTGTTTTCTAGATCATTCTCACTCTGTTTTATTAATGACTTTTAATTATTTAATTTCCCTAAGTTTAGACTTAGGGTCTCCATTAAAATAATTAATTATTTTAATAAAACATTAACCGAGTGAAATTCTCACAAACGGTTTCTGGGTTCTTTGGAATACCAGTGTCTAAGCCTCTCCACAAAATTTGGGGCTTAGATGACATTCTGATGCTACAAAATTCAACAATACCTCTTAGCGAGGAAGGTGCTCTAACAATATGCATGTTGCACACTGCGCTGACCCTGAAGCATCCTCTGCGCTGTTGTAGTCCATCAACCACTGTACTGCTGTTGCAACTGTACTATTGCCCATGACACTGCCACTGCCACTGCTGCATCCGTACTACAGCTCCCTCTCAAGTCTTGCATCTGCTATGTTGCTAACACTGCCCTTGCTAACACTGCATCTGCACTGCAACTCAACTGCTGAGAGAAACAACTTAACTCACCCAGAACTGAACAAGTGTTCAGTGCATGCACCTCGGTGCTCAAGACTCTGATTGCTGATAACTACTGCGCTGTCCCTCTAATGCACTACGCTGCTGCCGCTCTGCACTACGCAACACTGATTTGCACTCCTGTGCACTGCGCTGCTACTGCTACGTCGCTGTTGCCGCTGCTCTGTGCTGCTACCTAATGTACTGTCGTCTCCATTACTCCTTGGCTCTGACTGAAACTCCTCCATCCGACTACTGCTAATCATGGGCTCCCGTAGCAAGGTAAATGATCCATGAGGTGGGCTCCTCAAGGATCCTGCCCAACTTAAGTTCAAGGTGAACTACAACTCTATATCACCCCACTTCTTGCCAAGAGAAGCATGGGCACTCATAGAAAACTCATCCTGCTTGATCTTTGTGGCTGCAACTGTAGGATCGTGCTTCTCATCCTTGCCCTTTTTCTTTAGAGGACACTGTGATGCAAAGTGGCCCATCTCGCCACATCTGAAGCATTTCACCTTCGAGACATCTCTCTTTTGTCTTCGTTGCCACTGTTGCCCTTTCGATGCGAGGGCTGCATTCTCCTCCTCCTCCAGACCCTTAGATCCACTCCCACTACTGCTTTCAAGCTTACACTTGGCTAGATCTCTCCTCAGCTCTTCCTCCTGAAGTGCTGACCACTTCTGCTCCCAACTAGGAAGTGTAGCCCTGCCCAAGATACTCTGGACAAAAACTTCCCACTCCTCCGTGACTATGTTAAGGGCTAGCTCCACCATAGTTTTTGCAGTTGGGGTGGATCCCACGTCTGCCAACTGGTCTCGAATCTCCTAAAGCCTCGTAAGGAATGAATCAATGTGCTCCCCCTTCTACATCTGGATCATGCAGAGCTTCTGCTCCAAGTACATCTTCCGCTGCTAAGAAGTTCCTTCATAGAACAAAGAGAAAGCTTCCCACATATCCTTGGTGGTGTTCTTGCCAGCTACATGAGAGACTATGTGATCCTTGACACCATCAAGGATCATCCTCTTGGCCTTTGCCATATTGGATCGGTACTTTTTAAGTTGATCCGGATCTGAAGGTAAAACAACCACATTCACCACAAACGTCTTAGGATCGTATTCATCCAGAAGGAATTGAATCCTTTCCTTCCAGATTACATAGTTGGAGGAACCCTTCATTCGGTTGATCTCTAAGACCATGAGCTTCCATCTTAGCCGAAAAACTATCGAACTGCTTCCTCTTTCTCCCCCTCTGCGCAGCCTAGGCAGGCTTACAGACTCCCTTTGGAGCTTGTAGATCAGCTACCCTGATTTGCTGCTCAGATCCTAGAAAAATGTTGAATTCCTCGACTAAGAATTCATTGAGGAAGAATTCTCCGCTATGTGCTTTTTTGACGCTTCTCTGCTCCGACAACTACCTGCAGAAAACTGCGTCCCTCTGGCTCTTTGTGAAGGCTCTGCGCTGCTCCCTCTACCTCGGCAAAATATCGAATCGGAAGTCCTACCTCTCTGTCGACTCACTCAGAGAGAGACAATCTTGAAAAATTAGCCCTCTTGGCTAGAACTGTGCAATCCCCTTGGGGATTCGATCTGCTGCTAATGCAACAATTTGGCCTTCTCTTCAAAGTCAGATATGCTCTTCTTGTTTCACATCAAATGCTCTTATACCATGTGAAAATTCCTAGATCTGACAATCTTAGGAATCCTACTGCAACAACCGAGTGTACTTTTGCTATTATGCAAATTACTTTTATAGAATTAATTCAGATTTGAATTATTGAAGTAATTACTGAAGCAGCCTACACAGAATAAAAATATGATTCTGAAACAAGGAAACTGAGCAAGAAATCAATCACACATAGGACACAATTATCTTTGGACACAAGTCCCCGGAAAAACCCAATGCAAGAAAACTGGTGTAGCAGATTTGAGAGTTTGTATTATTAAGAAGTGGCAAATCCTGAATACATCTTTGAATACCTCAAGGGTTATTCAGTTAAAGAGAGAAATGCTGGCAGAAAAGAAATGTGAGTTTTACCTCACTCAATCACTAGAAAATCTGGCTATTCCGGACACTGGAGGAACTTCCTTTGGAGGTCTCTGTGCAGCCTTTGCGTAGTCACTGCGTCACCTCCTCTAAGGACTGTGTCACCCCAGCAAAGGATTGATCTAACTTCGGGAATCTCAGATCTTGGCCTCCCGGTCTCACACCCCGGCTTCTAGCTTCTCGATCTGATCCGACAACTGAATCTCGGAAACCCCTCTGAACCTTTGTGCAGCCTCTGCGTAGCCTTGCGTGGCTCTGCTGGACGTCCATCTGCCTCTCTCAGTTGATGATTCTTCGACTGAGAAAATCTCTTTGGAAGCTAATTTGCCCCTCACTTCACTGAATAACTTAGATCTGATCTTTGTCTAAGCACTATTCTGTGAAAAGATTTCGATCTCAAAATTCTCTTCGCGTGTCTTTCCAAATGACCCTCAAGCCTTCCTTTATAGTCTTCTCGTTGAGAAATCAACAGCCAAGATTAGATCTCCAATCAACGACTAAGATTATAACATGACTTGATCTTTGTTTTCTAGATCATTCTCACTCTATTTTATTAATGCCCTTTAATGATTTAATTTCCCTAAGTTTATACTTACAGTCTCCATTAAAATAATTAATTATTTTAATAAAATATTAACCAAGTGGAATTTTCACAAATGGTTTCTGGGTTCTTTGGAATACTAATGTCTAAGCCTCTCCACAAAATTTGGGGTTTAGAGCACTTTTCGATGCTACAAAAATCAACACCTTGTAACTGGGGCGAATGTCTCCTCGTAATCTATCCCTTCTTTCTGTGCATACCCCTTTGCCACGAACCTAGCCTTGTATTTCTCTACACTGTCATCTGTAGCGTACTTGATCTTGTAGATCCATCTAGAACCTACAACTGATCTGTGTTCCGACCTCGACACTAACTCCCACACATCATTTGTCATGATAGAACTGTACTCTTCTACCATAGAATCCACCCACACTTATGTTGCGTGGCTTCCTGAAAGCTGGAAGGTTCTGCAACCTGAGCTACCAAAGCATGACACACCCTTTCTCTGGACAATGTTGCACAGGATTCATTAAGGTTCCAAGGAAGCGAAAGTGCCAAATTTTTTCAACAAGATCAGATCATATGTTAGCAGTCCATGTGTCATTATAAACCCATTTTGCAGGTTATGTAATGTAAATGATGCTAGTAAGACCGCGAATGTATGTAACAACCTAGGTAAGCCTACTATTTTGGCGAAAAGTTTCATCCTAGGAGGTTTTTCGTGTCACTGATTTATCTGTGTTTCTACACACAGTCCACGGATGGTCGGCAAAGTTTTTCCCTCCAGCCTCACCCCAAAGTTAGGGTGGAATTCTTCGTCAAAATATTAGGTGAGTCCCAGTGTTTTAGTCGAGTCTAATGTAAAAGTGATTTGGGAATAATTTAAGCTATTTGGCTAAATTATTTTATTACAAATCACTTTACTAAATCATATTGTATTGCGAATTGGGTATGCGTCTTGAGGGTTTAAGACAAATGTGTTTTCCCCCTTTGAGGGTTGTAAATGTAAAAATCTTACGTATTAGAGGGTGGAAAGATATTAAATCCCCTCGTGTGAAAATTAATTAGTTTTTCTGGCAAAATAAAATTAAATCCTAGGCCAAAAAATTAATTTATCAGAGTCAAAATTAAAAGGTCTTAGGAAAATAATTCTCCAAGTGGAAAAATTCGTGGGTCCTAAAGAAATCAATTTTTAAAGGTCCTCCACCAAGGGAATATTATATATTTCAAGAAAATTTGGACTCTTGGACATTGGTGGTTAAGTCAAAGTCAAATTTTTTAGAAAATTAGCTCAAAATAATTAATTTTGAGCTAACTAAAATGAAATTAAATGATAAATTCGAAAATTCCTAAAAAATAAGAAATCAATGGCCCAGATTCAAAGATGATCAAATATTTTTCAATAGCCAAGATTATTTTGACGAGGATCAAAGAAACTAGCCGTTGTTTTCCCACTTGGAGGATTGATCTATAAATTAGAGAGTCATTTGAGTCTCTATCACGATGATCTCTTGCTTGAAAATTGCTGCTGAAGCATCTTTGTAACACTATTGTCCCGCTGGGAACTATTTTTCTATCATAATAAAGACTTTGGGGTAATTCAAGGTGTTCATGCTTATTGATTTGTGGTATATATTGACTACGGGCATTCCTATGTTGTGTTGAATATTGGTAAGATCAGTTTTTCATTAGATGGAGATAAAATCATATTTTTGATAGTTTTGGGCTAATCTTAGGTGGTTTGATTCCCCATGTGATTAACAGATTGTCTTGAGGATCAGATCTAAGCAAGAAATCAGATCTAGGTTAGATCCAAAATTTAGGAAAATTCAATTTTGCAATTTTGAGTTATTTTAACCAATTTAGATCTAAGTAAGAAATCAGATCTAAGCTAGATCCAAAATTCAAGAAGATTCAGTTTTGCAATTTTGAGTTATTTTAACCAATTTAAATGTGATTTTAGGGCTTATATATCACTGTTATAAAGTGAAAATTACAAAAGTAATAAAACAGTGAAAATTAGGGTTTAGAGAGCAAACCAAGAGGCCCTGGGGCCTTGTAGATGGCTAGGAAGACTTCCAATAAAGATGACCACCTGAAAAAACAATGTTAACCCCAAAATCGTTGCAAAACAAATTGTTAGAGATAAAATGCCAATCCCTTGAAGAAACCTTTGTTTGTAATGAGATCTAACCCTTGTAGGGCTCATGGTCTTCTTAATGCTTGCAAAATAGGTCCCAAACACTAGCCTTTTAGGTTGGTTAAGGGCTAGGGCCTTCAGAAGATGGTTTTCTTCACTGATTTTGAAAATAAACAACCTACAAAAATAGCTTGAAAACCCTAGATGTCTAGGGTTTCTGAGGTCTCCAATGCCAATTTCTTCCTCAATCCCGAAAAAAAATTAGAATAGAAACTCAAATACCCAATATAAAAAAATAAATTTAAATTTCAAAACCCCAAATATTATACAAAATTTTAAAAGCCCAAAACCCAAATTAGCAAAATAATTTACAAATTGAATCTACAAAATTATTTACACTATGTATCCTTGAGCAGTTGTCTTGTTTTTAAGATTGCCCTATAATTGTTTTTTTTTTTTTCACAAAGTCGGTTGCTGATTACTATTCAAAAAAGGAGAGGCGATGCTCTAGAGTTACAAATAAGTATTGGCAGGAGGGAAGCCGAATGTCGATGTTTTTAGGATCAATTCCTTTTTTACCTCTGGCTAGATTTACAGTGAGAAAGAGAGCAGAGGTATAGATTCTAACGAACTGGAGTAATAAAACACAGACTTTGCATTTCATAATTGGAAATTGAGTGAATGATGAGATTGCCGCCCGTTGAGATCTTCATCCGATTCAAAAAGCAGCGCTGTGCCAAACTTGACTGATCAACATGACAGGAAGCAGATAAGCCGGACAGAGGCGCAGAAGTCAGAGGCGCAGTTAAAACAAGAAAAGAAGAGCTGTGACACTCGTAGGTTTGGTGTGCTGGCTGGTTTGAACAGGGATCGTTGAAATGAAAAAAGACAGAGGTCAAAGGAGGATTGAAAGCGCTCAATGGATCAAGGGAAGTCCCATACACAGGAGGGTGCGCAGAGTCACAGAGGGAGAGAGTTTTTGAGAGCGCAGAATTTATAGCTGTGGGAATCATATTCAAGGGACAAGTATTTGTATTTTGTGACTTTGCAGAGGATCTGTGCATGGTTTTTCGGAGACCAAGAGCAGAGATTTGCTGTGGGCAGGAATTACTGAGGAGAAGAAGTCTGTTCATGGCAAGAAGAAAAGCTGATCTGAGCCGTTACACCGGAGGTTTCCAACAGAATGTGAGCAAGCTCTGTTTGCCCTTTTATCAGCTTCTTTGTTGAGGGTTCGTAGAACATGATAAAAGAGATTCCCTTTCATCTGCTTATGAATGGTTTGGCAGCGCCCTATGATTTGCTGAAGAATCAAGTTGGGGGCTTTTCTGTTGCATATCATCAAACTAATAACAATGGCTGAATCTCCAATGATAACAGCTGTGTTGATGCCGAGTTTCTGGAGCTGAAGCAGGCCTTGGTAGAGAGCTAAGGCTTCTGCTCTGTTATTGGATAAGGTGCCCAGGACCCATTCGTAATCCACTAGAACATCACCATTGCCATTGCAGATGAGTCCTCCAGCCCCAGCCATTCCTGGGTTGGACTTGGAGGCACCATCAAAGAAGAGATAGTGAGTATTGCGATTTCCTAGACAACGTGCAAATTCCTCTTCTTTCATCCTGAGTTTCCAGCTATATCTGGAATTGTTTCTGCTACTGGGATTGCTTCCGTTTTGTGCTATATTGTTTCTATCTAGAAGATACCCTATGTAATTTCTTTCTTCAACATGGAAGTCCAGCGTGTTCAAGTGCCCTTGACATTTCGTGGATAGGGCTTCCAAATTGAGACCCCAGGCTTTGTTGTAGAGCTTTCTGACGCTGGTTTCTTTATCTTTGAAGATCACGCGGTTTCTTGCCAACCAGATGTTCCATAAAAGAGTACAGGGCAGGGCATTCCAAACCCTTCGAGCAATGTTGTTTTTTTTTTCCTCCATGGATAGCTTTTTTTCCATATGTGCAATGCTTCAAAGATGCTCGTGCTAGGCTCCCAAGGAAGATCTTGGCTTCGAAAAGCTTCCTTCTAGCAAGCAATAGCAAAAGGGCAGTCTATGAAAAGATGTTGGCTTGTCTCTTCATCAGATTGACAGTTTGGACAACGAGAAGGCCCAATTATTCCTCGCTTTCTAAGGTTCTCAGAGGTGAGAACTTTCCCTCTTAGAAGGATCCATAGAAAAAATTTGATTTTTGGAAGAGATTTTGCCTTCCAAACAAATGTTGTGTAACCAACTCAAAAAGAGAAGAAAAGAGATATAAACGCCTTAGAAATGAGCCACTTCGAGGGGGCAACCTCCAATACATTACATAAATGAACAATTCTTGGATGATACAATTCACAAAACCTCCTTTCTATATATAGGAGTCCATGGAGCCATAATGTAATCCTAGTGGGCCACAATGTAATCCTAGCCGACCTAACAATAATAATTTAAGGGCACAATAATAACAAAATAGGGGTTACAAGGGTACAATAATAACAATAAGGGGGTTACACTAACAATAATAAGGGACTATACTAGTGATATAGGGACCTAACATGCCCCTCTCCTTCAAAAAAGTGTTGTCCTCAATGCTTGAGTAGCTCCGGGTGCTTCTGTATAAAATTCTCATCCTCCCATGTAGAATCTTCAGTGGGTAAGTTCTTCCACTTGATGAGATACTCTGAAATTGATCGATTCCGTAGTTGTCGAGTTCTTGTTTCCGTGACCGCTTCAGGTTCCAATATGATTTTTCCTTCCTCATCAAGTTCTGGAAATATTGTTTGAACTGGAAGATTTTCACCTATAACCTTCTTTAAGCATGAAACATGGAAAGCTGGATGTACTCGCGAAGAAGCAGGAAGCTCCAATTTGTATGCCATAGTACCAATCTTTTGCAACACCTTGTAAGGACCATAGTACTTTGGAGATAATTTATTATCCTTCTTTGCTTGCTTGAGGGACATTTGTTTTTATGGTTGTAGCCGTAAAAATACCCAATCTCCTACATCAAAACTTCTCTCGCTACGATGTTGATCTGCCTGTTGTTTCATTCGATTTTGTGCCAAATTCAGGTTATCCTTTAAGAGTTGGAGAACTTCTTGCTGAGGCTCGATGTGATCTTCCACTGCTTGAACCTTCGAATTTTCCCTTAAAGATGATGTGATCGATGGTGGATGATATCCATAAAGTGCCATAAATGGGGTCATTTTTGCTACAGTATGGAAGGAAGTGTTATACTACCATTCAGCGAGAGGTAACCACTTGACCCATTGTGTTTGTTTATCAGATACAAAACAACGAAGATATCCTTCCAAACATTTATTTACTATCTCAGTTTGACCATCAGATTGAGGATGATAAGATGAGCTATGAGCTAATTGAGTACCCCAACAAGAAAATAACTCCGTCCAAAAATTTCCAGTAAAAATGGGATCTCTGTCGCTCACAATAACCCTTGGGTTTCCATGTAGCTTTTGAATTGTGTCCATAAATGTAGTAGCAATTGTAACTGCTTTAAATGGATGAGATAATGCACAAAAGTGTGCATACTTGGTAAGTCTATCAACTACCACCATGATGACACTCTTTCCTTCGGACTTAGGTAAACCTGTGATAAAATCCATTGAAATCTCCTCCCAACGTTGACTTGGAATGGATAAAGGTTGTAGAAGACCCGGGGTCTTAATTGTCTCAACTTTATTCTGCTGGCAAACCAAACATTTTGCCACAAACTTTTGAATATCAGATTTAAGGCCATCCCAAAAAAATTCTTTCTTCACCCTGTGGTAAGTTTTTAAAAATCCCGAGTGTCCTCCTAAAGGAGAAGTGTGCAATTCCCGAAGAATCTTTTGTTTTAGTTGGGAATTCTTACAAAGATATAAGCGATCTTTGTACCATAAGGAATCATTTTTCCAACTAAATGTATCAGATGTACTAGGATCTTGCTGCAACTTTTGAATGAGTGTCCATACATCTTTGTCCTTCTTCCATTCATCTCTTGCTTCGGTTATCAAATCTGGTTGGATAATAGAAATGGCACAAAGCAATGCTTCCACCTCTTCATTCTTTCTTGAGAGTGCATCTGCAACAACATTAAGCTTTCCTTTTTGTAGATTATTTCAAAGTCATAACCCAACATCTTTGTGACCCATTTTTGCTGCTCTTCTGAAGATAGTCTTTGTTCCAAAAAGTGTTTAAGACTATCATGGTCAGTTTTTACCTTGAAGTGTCTTCCCATTAGGTAAGTTCGCCATTTCTTTAGTGCATGCAGTATTGCTAACATTTCCTTCTCATAAATAGGTTTTAAAACGTACTTTCCTTTGATTGAGCGACTTGCAACAATGGGTCTTCCTTTGGTAAAAAGCCCTTTTTCAATTCCATTTCTGAGCATCACATTCACAGCAAGGTTTTGTAGGTACGGTGTAACTGGGGCAGGTGCAGAGCACAGCTTACTCACCCAAGACATTCAAAGGCACTTGGACTGCTTGAGGTCCATGAAAATGCATCTTTCTTTAATAATATTTATTAGAGAATCTTTTATTCTCTATAATTCTTAACAAACTTACACGATATTCACCATTGCTTGAGAAATCTTATTGCTTTTATGGTTGTGGGAACTTTCCATTCCTTAATGGCTTTAATTTTGTTAGGGTCCACTTTAACCCCCTCGTGAGATACAATATGACCCAGATATTCCACCTCTTGTACTCAAAAGAAACATTTGGACTTTTTTGCATATAATTGTTTCTCCTGCAATAGTTTGAGCACCCTGTCAACATGTTCAACATGATCCTTCCAAGACCTGCTGTAGATTAGTATATCATCAAAAAATACTAGCTCAAATTTTCTAAGGAAGGGTTTGAAAATGGAATTCATCAACCCTTGAAATGTAGAAGGTGCATTGGTAAGGCCAAAAGGCATGACCAAAAATTCATAATGACCTTCATGAGTTCGAAATGTTGTTTTTGGAATATCTTCGGTCTTCATTCTAATTTGATGATATCCTGAACGAAGATCCAACTTGGTAAAATAAATTGCTCCATGTAATTCATCCAATAATTCATCAATCACAGGAATGAGAAATTTGTCTTTAATGGTGAGCTTATTGAGCTCCCTATAATCCAGACACATTCGCCATGATCCATCCTTCTTGTGTACCAACACTACAGGAGCAGAGAAAGAACTTTGACTGGGTTGAATTATACCCGCCTCTAACATTACTGCAATCATACGTTCAATTTCGCTCTTTTGGAAGTAAGGATATCTATAAGGCCTGATGTTTGGAGGAACACTTCCTGGAATCAAATGAATAGCATGATCATGATCACGAATAGGTGGAAGTCCTTTGGGAGTTTCAAACACCTTGGAATGATTGTCCAAGACTTGTTGGAGATCTGCAGAAATAGATGATTTTGATGTCGGAACTTCTAGTGAGCATAATTGTGCAATTACGCCTCGTTGTTCTTTCTTTAGAAACTTTGTCATGACATTAGAGCTTATTATCCTTCCTGGCTTCCCTTCAATACCCCGTAATTCGACTTCCTTTCCTTCTGAAAAAAATTTCAAGAAAAGTTCTTGAAAATTAAAAACTACCGTCCCCAAAGATTGTAACCATTGTACTCCTAGTACAACATCAGCACCTCCCATAGGAATGGAAAGCATTGGACTAGTCAATACATATTCCCCATGGTTAGCTTGATATTATGGCATTTTCCAGAGCAATTTATAGTTCCTCCATTTGCAACCATCACTTGACATTCTGGTGCCGGGTATAGGAAACAATTTAATTCCTTGGCTACCTTACAATGAATAAAATTATGGGTGCTACCTGAATCAATCAACACTATTACCTTTTTCTTCTTGATTTGTCCTTCTATCTTGAGAGTTTGAGGAGTGGTAATTCCTGCCGGTGCATTACACGATATGGTCGGATTCATTTCTTCCTCTTCTAGGGCTAGTTCCTGGTGTATATCCTCTTCTTGTTCATTTTCTTCTTCCTCTTCACAATCTATGTAAAATAATTTCTTCTCAGCACACTTATGACCTTTAGTGTGTTTGCTATCACAACTGTAGCAAAGCCCTTTTGCTCTTTTTTCTTCCAATTGTTGTGGTGTCAACCTTGTAGGTTGTGGAAATCTAGGCGTAGCAACACTTCCTTCTTTATAGAATTGAGTGGTAGGCTTCCTTGTCGCCATAATTTTACATTCAACTTTTCTTGCCAACTTGAATGCCTTCTCCAATGAATCGGGTTCCAAAACGCGAACTTCATGTTGGATGTTATCCTTTAAAGTGCCTAGGAAGAGATCAATCCTGTGTTCCTCTGTAAGATCAGTTACCCTTATATTCAATTTTTGGAAGTCCTCAATGTGCTGCCCCACTAAACCCTTTTGTTTGAGATTTATCAATTGGGTAAAGAAGGTGTTGCTCTTTGTATCCTCATAATGTGCTATCATTTCCTCAGTAAAAATTGACCAAGTGACAATTTTTTTACGGGAGCAAAGCCATTGATACCATACAAATGTATTTTGTTCTAAATGTAAAGTTGCAATGCGTACCTTTTGTGTGTTTTGCACGTTATGGAGATCAAAATGTTGCTCCATCTGTAGTATCCATGTTACAGGATCCTTTCCATCAAACTTCCTCATATCCATTTTTGGAATATGGTGGTTCTTTCCGCCAACATTCGAGTTTATGGAATCATGATTAACATTTATTTTTTTCTCATCAGGAGGTTCTTCTCCTATATTTCCGCCATTAGGAATCATTTATGGTTTTAAGCTTGTCATCAAGCCTTCCATGTATGCTTTTAGATCATTCTTCATGTCATCCATCTTAGCTTCCATGCCGACTTCCATGCCATCCATCTTAGCTTCCAAACCATTCATCTTAGTTTCCACGCCTTTCTTCAAAACTTCCATTTCATTTTTTGTTGTTCTTTGCGAGAGCAAAATTTGTTGCATTTGCTCTTGTAATTTTGACATGTCATGTTGCCATTCTTCATCTTCATGAGTAATAGTAGAGCCTTCTAAAGGCTTAATGGGTGTTGAATTCTTTTTAGGGGCCATTTCAGACTCCAATATTGATATCTATTCTACAATAGGCCCTTGCAATCAATTCAACTTGATTCTTCAAACAAGACTTATGCAATTCGGAAAAAAAATACACACCTTTTACTAGCTTTGAGGAGCTCGATATTGAAATTGTATTATCTCTGTGTTTGAAAATATTCGATATCTGAAATTCAGCCCTGTAGTAGCCCTCTGAAGCTTCTTTCAAATGCCACAGGTCTGACTTGATTTTGATGCTCCAAGACAAAGTTGTGTCCAATCTCCCACAATGACCTAATTCTGGACTGGTTCAGTAGAGCGAACTTGTACGACTTGCCACGTGTCACTGTTTTGTCCTTTGTCTCCGAAATTGATAGCGAAGAAACTACAGGCTGTGTACTTGTGACCACTTTTGACGGCACTCCAATCCAATCTTCAGAGAGAGAGTTATTGAACTTTTCCCACGATCACCTCTTTGAGATGAAATTCAGGAGCCTGAAAAAGCACTACCTTCCACGGATCATATCTCCAAAAATATTGCGAACCAAGCTCTGAAATTTTTTGACGAATTTCCTCAGGATTTCAGCTTCGCACCATATGAATTTCAGACTCTGAACCTTCGTACAAAAACATTTATAGCGAAAATGCCACGATGACCTGTTTATGAGCCTGAAAAAATACCTAACTTCCACAGATGATATCTCCTCAAATATTGCGAACCAAGATCTGAAATTTTTAGAAAACCTTCCTCACGATTTCAGCTTCGCACCCTAGAAATTTCAGCTTCTGAAGCTTCGTAGAAAAAAAGTTATAGCGAAAATGCCACGATGACCTGTTTGGAGCAGCGAAACCCTAGAATCCAAAGCTCTGATACCAAATGTTGTGTAACCAACTCAAAAAAGAGAAGAAAAGAGATATCAACGCCTTAGAAATGAGCCACTTCGAGGGGGAAACCTCCAATACATTACATAAATGAACAATTCTTGGATGATACAATTTACAAAACCTCCTTTCTATATAGGAGTCCATGGGGCCATAATGTAATCCTAGTGGGCCACAATGTAATCCTAGCCGACCTAACAATAATAATTTAAGGGCACAATAATAACAAAATGGGGGTTACAAGGGTACAATAATAACAATAAGGGGTTTACACTAACAATAATAAGGGGCTATACTAGTGATATAGGGACCTAACAACAAATCTCCACTGCGCCCAAATAGACATTGGGAAATCATTGTTGCAGATCTGATGGTAGGAAGCCTTTATGGTATAGTTAGTACCTGAAGGATCCCATCGAAAATCATCAGCAGCGAAGCGATTGGAAGGAGCTATACCATGGAGATGGGTTTGCAGATTGTTGAGGCTGGTTTCTATGTCTGTCGGTATGCAGGGGAAGGTCCAACCTTTCCAGATCTGAGTGTGGGCATCCCATTGAGAGATTTGGTCCAGATTTTGAATGCCTGTGCTGTGAAAAAAATCTAGAATCTGTTGCATTCCAGGCCATTGATTTATGGGCTGTTGCCCCATTATTTTATCATCCCCAATCCTAATATGGCTGCCGCCTTTGGGCACTTTGGAGGTATTTTGTTCAAGAAATGGAATGGCTTTCTTACACATCCTCCATATTTTAGAGCACGTTCTGTTAGGGAGCTCAAGGTCCAAAAGCTGATGCCTTGGGAAGCCGAGGTATTTTTTTTCTAGAACTGTCTTCCACCAGGCGTTCTTGCCAGTAATGAATATCCAAACAAGTTTGCCAACAAAGGCAAGGTTTAGAAGTTTAGGAGATTTGATTCCTAGCCCTCCTTTCTCACGCGGTTGAATGACCTGCTTCCAGCTTACCAAGTTATTTTTTTTGTTTCAGTTCTCCCTCCTTGCCAAAGAAATTGACGAAGGAGAGCATCCACTTTATTATGAAAACTGGCAGGGGCTTGCATGAGCGTACAACAATACAGGGGCAGGGAAGAGAGACCTGCTTTAAGAAGGATGAGGCGCCCTGCTGGATTAAGCCAAGAGGTGCCCCATTGCTTTATCTTCCTTTTCATCTTGTCAATAATAACTTCCCAGGCAGCCGCTTTCAGGTTGCCAGCACTCACTGGCATGCCCAGATAAGCAAAATGCTCCCAGTCCAGCTTACATGGAACTCCAAAAATATTAGCAATTCTGTGAATAATTTGTGCTGAGGCGTTCCAACCAAATATACAGCTCTTGTGGTAATTTATCAAACCTCCGGAATAGCTCATGAATTGATCTAGTAGAGTTTTGAAGCAGCTGGCTATGATATTTGATGCTCCCCCCATTAGAAGAGGAATTTAATAACAGGTTTAATGGTATTATTAAAGAATTATCTCAAGATTATAGACCTCCTGCCAAGTTCCTTTTTGACTGTTATATTGATGCCTTTTATGTTGATAATTCTTATGAGTTGAGGCGAGCTAAAGTTAATGATTATAAGGCTGCCCAGGTTTTAGCTGAGGAGATTGAAAAGGATAAGAAAGCATCTGGAATGTCCAAAACTCCAGATTCTGATAGGTCTTTGACAGATTCTAAGGGAAAAGAAATTGAAAAATCTGATGAGGACCCTATGCATAAATTGATGCAAAAAATTGAAAGCTTAGAACTTGATCAGGAAAAGTTAATATCTAATCATTCTGAACAAATAAGTGTCTTACAGGCTAGGTTGGTCCAAATGGAAGGATTTCAAGCACAAAATTTCCAACCTAGAAATAATAATGCTTTGCAGAAGAGAGGCCTATCTAATGAGCAAAGACCGACAAATCAATTTGAGTTTGCAAATCTTGTGGATGAAGCTCTGCCTTATTGTAGAGCCTGTAATGCTCTTCATGAAGAGGTTACTTGCCATGTTGTCAAAAGAATCATAGATAGTAGAATGGCAGGGTCGAGCAATAAAATTAATGTTGTTGGTAAGGACTATCACATGCATATAGAAGATCATGAAAGTCATGTTAAGGAACTAGCTCAGATGATTAAGGATATGCAACCCAATCATATGTAGATGATTCAAAACATGGAAGCTAACCAAATCAATCTTCAAAATAGGATAAATTCCATGGAAGCAAGTCATGCATAGGAAATAAATGTCATGGAAAACAGGTTAAAGATAATGGAAGTTAATCATTCTAATCAGATGTCCATTATACAAAATCATATGATTGCAATGGAAGCGAGACACACCCAAGAAATGACTATCATGAAGGAAAATCACTTGTTGGAAACGAAAAATATGGAGGCAAATCAGACCAATCTACAAGACAGATTTGTGAAAATAGAAATCAATCAAGCGAAATTAATAGTAAGGCACGCCAGGGAAATTGGTTCTATACAGAGCAAATTATTGGCCTTAGAAGAAAAACATGAGAAAGAGATGAACTGTATGCAAAATTTCTTCATGGCCATGAAATCAGATAATGATGAATCAACAAAAAACATGGAACGCAAATTGTTGACGATTCAAGAGAGTCATGCACAGGAAATAAATGTCATGGAAAACAGGTTAAAGATGATGGAAGTTAATCATTCTAATCAGATGTCTCTTCAACACAATTTGTTGACTATTGAAGAGAGTCATGTGAAGGAAATTAGTGTTGATAATGTTAAGTATTCTACTGATATCCAAAAGAAGTTGGAAAAAATGGAAAGATCACACATGCAGAATTTCCAACCCAAGTCAGATTTGTCAACAGATCATAGGCCTCCTAGTTTGCTGAAGCAATTTCCATCTCATCACATGGAGGTCACTTTTCCCATTAAGGAAGAGTTAACTATGGCTACAAAGGACGTTGAGAAAGACAAAGCTTGTGTGTCACCTTTAACAGAGTATATTCAGAATAAGACTGGTCACACTACAGATTCATCAGATGTTTTGTACAACATTTTCAAGATAGGGACAAGAAATCTATAGTGGTCTCATTATTGACATCACAGACGAAGAGAAAAAAACAAAAAAGAAGAAGTAAGCAGTTTGATTCGTCTGATGGCCGAGAGCAGCTTGACATTCAGACAAGACAGAGTCCTACAATTAGCAAGATTGGGCATGGCACATCTGAAAAGCAGCCCACAGACTTGCCTGAAAGCAGGCAAATGCTCAGCATGCACTATATTGAGCACATCTGATGCCACAGGGCATCTTTTGTATTGTATTTCTAACCTTACACCTTGTTATTTCAACATTTTATTTTGCAGTTAGAGTAGATCTACTTTTCATGTTAAGTAGAATAATAAATGATAGAAGAGCTTCTATTTTTCATGAGCTTAATGTTACATGATGATATTTGGATGGATGCTACTTATGTAATTTTGTGTGTTGCTTGGATACAGATTCTGGATTCTCACATTCCTCCGATGAAGCAACGTGTCCCCAAGTAGAGCCAGATGTTGACCACACTTTGTCAACGACCCCATAGCAGTACACCCCCATTTTTTCAAATGGGTTTCATCATGTTCGACGTGGTCGTGCCATTCAGATTCCATCATCAGACGACATTTTTATAAATGATGTAAACCCATTCTGCATGTTTATGATGTAAATGATCTAAGTAAGACCGTCAATGTATGTAACAACCTAGGTAAGCCTAGTATGTTGTTGATGATTTCTATCCTAGGAGGTTTTTTGTCTCACTGATTCACGTAAGTGATCGGCAAAGTTTTTCCCTCCAGCCTCACCCCAAAGCTAGGGTGGATTTTGTCATCAACATGCTAAGTGAGTCCTAGTGTTTTCTATCGAGTCCTTGTAAAAGTAGTTTGGGAATGATCCTAGCTAGTTGGCTGGATTATTTTATTACAAGCTACTTGGTCTACTAGATCATGTTTTGAGTCGCAGAATTGGGTACCTATTTGAGGGTCTATACGAATGGGTATTCCCCCTTCATGTGTCTGAATATATTAACTTATGTAAAGAGGGTTGGACAAAATATTTAAAATCCCCTCTCAGTCAATTAATTAAAATTTCTGGTCAATTAATTAAAAAATCTTAAGCCAGAAATTTAATTATTTTTAGGTCCTAGGTGAAGATAAAATTCTTCAAAGGCAAAATTCGTTGGTCCTTAAAAAATGGATTTTAAAAGGCCCCAGGTCAAGGGAATATTGAGAATTTTAAGAAATTTTGGACCCTTGGGCCTAGGTGGTTAAATCAAAAGTAAAAAATTTGAGGTAATTAACTCAAAAATAGTATTTTTGAGTTAATTAAAATGAATTTAAATAATAAATTTGTTTTTTCCCCAAATTTATAATTTCGACTGTCCAGATTAAAAGATGATCAAATCTTATCGACGGTCGAGATTATTTTGACATGGATCAACCGAACTAGTCGTTGGAGATTTTGTCCTATAAATTTAGAGGTCTTGTCAGTCTTGAGTGATCCGATCAGAGGATCGTGCACTTGTCTTGAAATCTCTTGTAATTTCTTTTGAGGAATAAAGCATAAAGACTTTGGGGTTACAAATTTTGGTGTTCCTTTTCCAGATCTATGTGGTGATTCATTTCTAAACTTTGCTACTTTGTTTTTGCATTTTATGGTTGATGGCTTTCATGGATTAATCTGCATACAGGTATTTTGTGCAGTTTTCTGGGTTCATAAAATAACATTTTGATTTTTCTGAAGGATCTCATGTTATTTTCTTAAATCTCTATCAGTCTAAAGTTCAAATATAAGTGTGCAGGGAATTTTTTTTTAAGATTTGAGCATCTGGGGAAGTCTTCAGTTGGACTAGTCGACTCTCAGATTCATAAATCTGAAAAAGCCCATTGTTTCTAATTTCCTGAATCTATCTTACGAATTTTTGTTTTTATAGGGTTTTTTAAGGCTTGTGCCTCTTTAAATTTTCAAATTTCTAAAAAATTGAGCTGAAATGTCTAAATTTGGCCATGAGGGCCTTAGAATTGTATATTAGCTTTGTAAATTTGTATGCAGTTTTGGTTTTGTTTGATTTTTCGCAGGTCTGCAGGGTGTTTTCTTAACGATTTCTTTGGATCTGGCCTCAAAATAGGGTCTGCCTCCAGATCTGGGCATAATTTCAAAATCTCTGGTGCATCTTAAATCTGCACTCTGAAATCTGGGTTATACATGAAAATTTTTCAAATCTGCTGGAAGCGCTTTCTGCAAGCCATCCATTTTACCCTTGCCCAGCTTCTCCGTCCTTCCATTCTGCCTGCATTATGACCATCGATATCCAACAACCTCACCCTTTGCTGCTTCAAAATTGATTTTTCCTTTCAATCTGCATTTGATTTCAAATCCCCTTCTTCACAGCTTCATCCACTGGGGTCGACGTCCAGCTCTGCCCTCCGATTCCACCTTCCGTCCATCTCGTTCTCCTTGCCATCCCGCTCATTTCCTTTTCGTTTTCAAGCTTTTCCTCATCCATCTGCAATCGAAACCTTTCTGCTGTCGATTTCCCCTGCATCTAGTCTTCACATCCGTTCGTTTCTGCCCTCACGTAGCATACATTGCATTTCTTCTTTGCTGCATTACCTTGCTCTCCCTTCTGCCTCCACCATCCAAGACTTCTCTGCCTTTCTTCACGTTGCATAACCCTCGATTTTCTTAGCTGCCGCTCAGCCTTCTCCCTTAGCTGTCCGATTACCCATCTGCATCTTCAATCGATTTCATCCGCAGCCTTCCTCGTATCCTTGCCCTCGCCTTCCGTTGCCCATCCACACTGCGTTACCTTCCAAACTTGCCATCGACGTCCCTGTCTCTCGTCCAGCTCCCTTGTCGACCTGCAAACAAACAAAATGCAAACGATAAACCTTACGTCTATGCCTTTTTCATTCTTTATCGGATTTAGAATTTTGTTTTGAGTTAGCATAATGTACATTTTTGTTTAATTCGTTAGATGTTAGTTAGTGTTTAGTTCTAGCTTTGATTTTTTTTTGTTTAATTCGATTTTGTTAGGTTAGTTTAGATTTTATATTTTTTTTTTTAATAAATGATATTTGTATAACGTAGATTTTAGTTTTTTGATTTTTTTTGTTTTATATTTCATTTTTTTTTAAGCGTATGTTTAGTTTAAGATTGTAGATTTAATTTCGATTTTTGTTTTTAGCTTTAAATTTTTTTTTTTTTTTTAATGTTTACTTTAGTTTAGTTTAGATTTTATTTTTATATCTAACTTTTAAATTCTAGTTTAATTTAGTTTAGAGTTAGTTTTGTTGTTAATTTGTTTAGTTTTAAATTAGGATTTTGATTTTTTTTAGTTTAGCTTTTAGCTTTGGTTTAATTTTTAGGATTTTAAATTTTAGTTTTGTTTAATTTAGATTTAGATTTTTTTTCATTTGTTTTAGATTTGAAAAATAATATTAAAAAAATAAAAAATTTCAAAATTTTAAAAAAATTTCTAAGTCCTATAGTCAAATGAGCCTTGAAATTTTTATCTAAGATTTGACTATGGAACATTTTAATTTTCGAATTGGGTTATATCGAAATATCATAATTTCGAAAATATTTCAAGCATTTGACATTTACACTTAATGATCGTTTCATGATAGCTTTGCTTCAGTATCTTAATGAATGGTTGTGGTGCTTTCTATCGAACTTCATTGTGGTCGTAGCAGCAGTTATACATCTAATACTTAACTTTAAATGCATAACGAGATCTTTTAACTCCATAAGGCACTGGTTTTAATGTAATTGATCTTGGAAATCTCATTAATCTTATCAATTATTTGGTGTTGTTGTGTCTACTAGATTGGTTGATTTTTAGCCAATTCTTGTCCTTCATTGCAATTAGGGTCTACCTCCCTTAGCTTGCAAGGGGCGACTTAGAAGAGAGATTGGGATAAAGGTGACACCCCTTTTGATCGTTGTCGTGATTTTGGAACAATACGTGCGACCATGAGGTCATTGACATAGGTAATCATTTTGAAAGCTGGGATAGGGATGCCTATCTAAATGTCATTAACCATTTCGGAGTGTCATGGATCCTCCTCACCTAAAAACAAAGCTGGTTTATGATGCTGATTATGATGATAAGGATTGATGACTCATTGAGGCTTCAGGCTTGTAGTCTTGGAGACTGTAGTTTTTTTGTATTTTCTATTTCTATTTTCCATTGGCAGTGTACTTATGTAACACATTTTTGATTTTGATGACTTAATGAGAAAACTACAGTATCTTACTATCTTGTCTTTCTGAGTAAATTTGACAATTGTATGATGTATCAATGTATCAAATTTCAATGTATCATGTATGAGTATCTAAGATCTTAAATCTATGTTTGAATCAATGAATTTGTATGAATTTGTGTAAAAAATATCTAATTTTTTAATATATATAGATATATATATATATTTTAAATATATATTTTAAATATATATATATATATATATATATATTTTAAATATATATATATATATATATATATATATATATATATATATATATTTTTAATAAGAGAAGGAGGGCAGTGAGGAACCTTCTTGGAGATCGAGAAGAAGGGAAGGTTTGGAAGGTGCGACTTTGGGGAGGGGGCAACTTCATGGTTGCTTTGAGGAGCGGTACTGCCCGATTATTCTTTTTTACGATTTCCCATTGTTCTTCAGGTTGAACAGGTTCAGCATTAACTAATTTAGAGCAGCGGTTGGCAAAATGGCCATATTCATGACATACCTTGCATTTAAAGGGTATTTGTTCGTAGTCCAGTTGTTGAATGTGCGTCCAGTCATCCACCTTTAGCCTGATTGCCTTTGGAAGACCCTTGCCGAGGTCGACTTCAACACATATACGCGCACATGCCTGCATATTATCCTTGGGTTCGCTCCGATCGATGTATTTCCCGACAGCATTACCAATGGCATGAACCGAGTCATCCCCCCAACAGTGGAGCGGAAGATGCGGAAGCCGGACCCAAACTGGGATTGCATTAGGGACATCCAACTCGGGATCGAAATCTGGAGTCCATTTGTTCAGATACAGTCCACGGGAGTCCATAAAATAAGGACCATTTCTGAAGATTAAGTCCTTGTCTGCTCTTGATTAAAAAAGGAAGGTATAATAACCTTTTCCGCAGAAACGAATGGAGATTTTACCATTAACTTTGTCTGCCCAATTCCTTTCTATCCAGCGTTGAACTGTTTTCGAAGATGGCCATAAGCCAGTGAATTGACCGATGAGTCCCCGATCAGCAAGAGCGAGTGCATCCATTCGAGGAAGAGTAGGAGGTAACTCAACCTCTTGCAATCCATCTAACTTCTTAACAAACTTCGAAAGCGCAGGCCGAGGTCGTTGGGGCTGTAAGGATTTAACCAGAGCATAGAAGGCATCTGCTGCAGAATGTTCGACGGAGCCCTCCGAAGCAGCATCTGGAGAGGCCATGACGATCCTTGAGCGACAGCAAAAAAAGCTAGGAAAAACGCGCAGATAGAAAGCGCAGCGTTCCTAAGCTTCAAAGAAGCCAAAACACAGAAAGATATAGATTAAAGCTCCAAGCACCGCGCAGCAGAACAATGCGCCGCACAACAGCCAAAGCGCCGCGCAGTCTCAAAGCGTCGCGCAAGGTCAGAGAAAGCACAAGGATCTGAAGACCCTGCATAGAGAAAGAGAAAACACAAAGCCCTCCGACGCAGCAAACAAGAGGCAACGAAGAAAGAGTCAAAATGTGAAGCGCCGCATAGCAGATCAATGCGCCGCTCAACAGCCAAAGCGCCGCGCAAACTCCAAATGACGCAGGTCAGAGGAGTCACAAAAACTTGGAAGACCCAGCACCAGGATTGAAAACACACCCTCCGACGAAGCAAACCAGAGGGCCAAGGGAGGCCTGCGGCCTCAAACGCAGAGGAGACCAGCAGCAGGGCCTAGGTCAAGCGCCATTTTACACCCTTCATTGTGGTTTTTTTCTTGCCCTATAATTGTTGTCAAGTAGTTGTCATAAAGAATAATCATAGAGTAGTTAAACACTTAAACAATCTTAACTCAAGTAATTTCACTCATCATCCTTGCACGAGCATTCTAGGATTCAACTTGCATTAATAACTTACCTCCAAGCATAAGCTTGGTTGATAGACTCCTATGACAACCCTTTTCCAATTAGCTTGAGGGATTCAACCCTTCTTAGTGGTTAACACAGTGACCTTGGAGTCGTCAGAGCCACAGTCTCTACAGCGCCAGAGGCACTGGGTGGTTGAAACACAGGGGGAGGTATCGTTAATCAGGCCATTGCCTGCTTCCTGTTGGCTTCCATCCCACAACTTACTCTAAAGATTGTTTCTCAAAACAATTAAGGGAAAGGTCAAATCTAGATTAGGCATTTAATCTAAAATTTACCAATATCCTTGCATCACACCTAGTTCTTAGGAATTACATCTCATATAGGTTAGTCTATCATATTAAGAAAAGGGTGTACATCTGGTTACTTGGCACTAATTTACATTAAGCAAGAATTGTGACTCCATAAGGCATTGGTCTCATATTTAAAATCTAATCTAATCATTAATCTTGCTAAATTTAACCAAGTAGCTAGGCCACTCATCTATGCCTCCCAAATAAGTTGGTTCCCAACTTGTTTTCCTTCATCTCATTCCATAGAGACTACCCCCCATAGCCTGTTGTTGGGAGACAGCTAGAACAGAGTGAAGTGAGGATCAGTAACCGGCCCACATACTGAGCGGTTGTCTCGGTGCTGTACAATTCGGGCGGCAAACAAATGGATCACTATATATTGAGCACATTTGCTCTCCAGGGATAAGTCGAGATCATTTCATGTATCTTTGTTTTGTGCGCAAGTTTGAGGTGATATATCTCGAGTGGAACGATGCAAACTGAGACACTATATCTTTATGGAACCATGCGGACTTGAGGCAATATATCTGCATTGGAATAGTGAAAGGTTACGAGGGGGAAGCCGAGGAAAAAGGCTGAAGTTTGGCCCTCTTGGAGACCCTATGGCAGATCTAATTGTAGACCTATTTATGGACAAAATTGAAGGGATCTTTGTTATGGATATTGGAGGGTTAACTTGGCACTTGTGGGAGGTCATCTTGCTAGTCAATATTTGTCTATGTGATCTTGTCAAAGATATGCTATTTTGATGTACAAATTGGACATTCTCTCATAAGGAAAGGTTGTTGGGTATTTGCCCTGGTCATTGACAAAAATTCTGGTGTCTCTTGTTTATTATCTTCTGTGATATTTATTGCTCTATGGATCTTAATTTTAATGGTTGAAATTTTCAAGCATAACTGCTTAATGATTGGAATATTTTGAAGAAGTAAAATTGTATCATTGGAAGTATCTATCAGTTTGAAAATTGTTCTAGTATTGTATGCTACTAGCAAATCAACATTGATGATATAGAAATATTAAAAATAGTGTATACATTGATTTAAATTCATCATTCATTATTCTAGAATATGATTAGTACTATGCAAAAATATTAGATATTAAAGTCTAAAGATTAGAATAGAAAATTGGAATTATTCAAACTCAAAAATAATAAAAGTGACAAGTCAAAGACTTGGTCTAAGGTTGTCAGTTTCTAGAGTCATGACTCAAAAGTTAAAGTTAAAATTGTACAATGGACAATGAACCAATGTTATTAGAACCAGACTAGTGTTTGAATTGGTCAACCAAAAACTACATAAATATTCAAAATTTGAAAAGAAATGCGTAAATATTCATGTGCATCCATATGAATCCAAGTCATTATACACAAATATGCAAAGTTTCTCATATATATAGTAAGGATTCATATAACCAAAATAACATATAGTGCAATGCATATTTGAACCAAAAATACATCAACAAAGAGGCTCTAGATGGCCTCTATAGTCCAAAAAAATTCATGCTACAACAAATACCTACATATCATCAAAATCATTGCGTATATTGGGATCCTCATCATCAATATCACCCTTTAACATTAAAATAAAATAGAAAAAGCTTGACATGTCAAATCAAGATTTTATTTGAATGATAGGTACAATTTTATTAGGGTCATGATAGAGGAGTTCAATAATCAATGCCAACAACATCAAGGTACATAGAGGGCTTCGTGCTCTTGATTAAGGGCTAGTTCTATACCTTCATACATGATAGAATCTAATGGAAATGTGGCAATCCCCCAAATCCTGAAATTTTGAGTGGGATCTAATCAAACATCTTGAGTCAATTAATGGTAATATTAAAAATTTAAGTAAAAGTGGCATTGATAAAGGAGAATACCACTTTTACTCTAAGAAACCGGATTCGTCCCCTAGGGCCTTCGAATCCCGAATCCGACGAATCGGATACGATTCTCCAGGATTCGTACCAAATTCTTGGGATTTGGCCGTATCCGTACAGAGTACGGCAAATCCTGACCGTACCTTGTACGGATACGGCCAAATCCCGTACAACCGGATTCTCCATTTCAAAATGTGCGATTTTTGGTTATAAAAAACCGAATTTTTGATTAAAATTTATTTAATATTATCACTGTTGGCCCTCAAGGAAAAAGGAACGATATAGTGACTAAGAAAAGTGAGCAGACAGGCATAATTTAATACGTAGTTGGAGGTGGACCTGTCACCTGCTCCCACAGTTCATTTTGCTTCTCGAGCTTAGTTTGGACCATGTGTACTTGTTGTTCAAACTTCAACGCTTGGGCCCTCACTATTAGTGATAATTGGTTGATAGCTTTCCATATTTTGGAAGTGGGGTATGTTGGCGCAGTTTTTATAAACTATTATGGTAGGCCAAAACCATAATAATTTTACCAAATATCTAACACTGAGGGGAAGTTTTATTGGGATCCACACATGTGGGGTTTGTTGACCACACTTTGTCAACGACCCCATAGCAGTACACCCCCATTTTTTCAAATGGGTTTCATCATGTTCGACGTGGTCGCGCCATTTAGATTCCATCATCAGACGACATTTTTATAAATGATGTAAACCCATTCTGCATGTTTATGATGTAAATGATCTAAGTAAGACCGTCAATGTATGTAACAACCTAGGTAAGCCTAGTATGTTGTTGATGATTTCTATCCTAGGAGGTTTTTGTCTTCCGATCTTGATTCACGTAAGTGATAGATCGCGAGAGTTTTTCCTTATTACCTCACCCCAAAGCTAGGGTGGATTTTGTCATCGACATGCTAAGTGAGTCCTAGTGTTTTCTATCGAGTCCTTGTAAAAGTAGTTTGGGAATAATCCTAGCTATTTGGCTAGATTATTTTATTACAAGCTACTTGGTCTACTAGATCATGTTTTGAGTCGCAGAATTGGGTACCTATTTGAGGGTCTATACGAATGGGTATTCTCCCTTCATGTGTCTGAATATATTATCTTATATAAAGAGGGTTGGAAAAAAATAATTAAAATCCCCTCTCAGTCAATTAACTAAAATTTCTGGTCAATTAATTAAAAAATCTTAAGCCAGAAATTTAATTATTTTTAGGTCCTAGGTGAGGATAAAATTTTTCAAAGGCAAAATTCGTTGGTCCTTAAAAAATGGATTTTAAAAGGCCCCAGGTCAAAGGAATATTGAGAATTTTAAGAAATTTTGGACCCTTGGGCCTAGGTGGTTAAGTCAAAGTAAAAAATTTGAGGTAATTAACTCAAAAATAGTCTTTTTGAGTTAATTAAAATGAATTTAAATAATAAATTCGTTTTTTCCCCAAATTTATAATTTCGACCGTCCATATTAAAAGATGATCAAATCTTATCGATGGTTGAGATTATTTTGACTTGGATCAACCGAACTAGTCGTTGGAGATATTGTCTTATAAATTTAGAGGTCTTTGTCAGTCTTGAGTGATCCGATCAGAGGATTGTGCACTTGTCTTGAAAGCTCTTGTCATTTCTTTTGAGGAATAAAGCATAAAGACTTTGGGGTTACAAATTTTGGTGTTCCTTTTCCAGATCTACGTGGTAATTCATTTCTAAACTCTGCTACTTTGTTTTTGCATTTTATGGTTGATGGCCTTCATGGATTAATCTGCATACAGGTATCTTGTGCAGTTTTCTGGGTTCGTAAAATAACATTTTGATTTTTCTGAAGGATTTCATGTTATTTTCTTAAATATCTATCAGTCTAAAGTTCAAATTTAAAAGTGTGCAGGGAAATTTTTTTAAGATTTGAGCGTCTAGGGAAGTCTTCAGATGGACCAGCCGACTCTCAGATTCGTAAATCTGAAAAAGCCCATTGTTTCTAATTTCCTGAATCTATCTTACGAATGTGTGTTTTTATAGGGTTTTTTAAGGCTTGTACCTCTCTACAAAATTTCAAATTTTCTAAAATTGGTAGAAATGGTTTGTCTACTTTGTATGAGGGCCTTAGAGTGCATATTAGCTTTGTAAATTGTGTATAGTTTTGGATTTATGTTTGATTTTTGTGAGGTTTTGGGGGTTTTCGTAACGATTTCTTCGGATCCGGCCTCAAAATGAAGTCTGCTTCCAGACCTGGGCACGTAATTCAAAATCTCTAAGTGCATCTTAAATCGCACTACCGTAATGCAGGTTATACATGAAAATTTTTCAAATCTGCTGGAAGCGCTTTCTGCAAGCCATCCATTTTACCCTTGCCCAGCTGCTCCGTCCTTCCATTCTGCTTGCATTATTACCATCGATATCCAATAGCCTCACCCTCTGCTGCTTCAAAATTGATTTTTCCTTTCAATCTGCATTTGATTTCAAATCCCCTTCTTCACAGCTTCATGCACTGGGGTCGACGTCCAGCTCTGCCCTTCGATTCCACCTGCCGTCCAGTTTGTTCTCCTTGCCATCCCGCTCATTTCCTTTTCACTATCAAGCTTTTCCTCATCCATCTGCAATCGAAACCTTTCTGCTGTCGATTTCCCCTGCATCCAGTCTTCACATCCCTTCTTTTCTGCCTTCACGCAGCATACATTGCATTTCTTCTTTGCTGCGTTACCTTGCTCTCCCTTCTGCCTCCGCCATCCAACACTTCTCTACCTTTCTTCACGTTGCATAGCCCTCGATTTTCTTAGTTGCCGCTCAGCCTTCTCCCTTAGCTGTCCGATTACCCATCTGCATCTTCAATCGATTTCATCCGCAGCCTTCCTCGTATCTCTGCCCTCGCCTTCCGTTGCCCATCCGCACTGCGTTACCTTCCAAACTTGTCGTCGGCGTCCCTGTCTCCCGCCCAGCTCCCTTGTCGACCTACAAACAAACAAAATGCAAACGATAAACCTTACGTCTATGCCTTTTTCATTCTTTATCGGATTTAGAATTTTGTTTTGAGTTAGCGTAATGTACATTTTTGATTAATTCGTTAGATGTTAGTTAGTGTTTAGTTCTAGCTTTGATTTTTTTTTGTTTAATTCGATTTTGTTAGGTTAGTTTAGATTTTAGATTTTTTTTTTTAATAAATGATATTTGTATAACGTAGATTTTAGTTTTTTGATTTTTTTTGTTTTAGATTTCATTTTTTTAAAGCGTATGTTTAGTGTAAGATTGTAGATTTAATTTCGATTTTTGTTTTTAGCTTTAAATTTTATTTTTTTTAATGTTTACTTTAGTTTAGTTTAGATTTTATTTTTAGATCTAACTTTTAAATTCTAGTTTAATTTAGTTTAGAGTTAGTTTTGTTGTTAATTTGTTTAGTTTTAGATTATAGTTTTAGATTAGGATTTTGATTTTTTTTAGTTTTGGCTTTTAGCTTTGGTTTAATTTTTAGTTTTGTTTAATTTAGATTTGGATTTTTTTTTCATTTGTTTTAGATTTGAAAAATAATTAAAAAAAAATAAAAAATTTCAAAATTTAAAAAAAAATTCTAAGTCCTAGAGTCAAATGAGCCTTGAAATTTTTATCTAAGATTTGACTGTGGAACATTTTAATTTTCGAATTGGGATATATCGAAATATCATAATTTCGAAAATATTTCAAGCATCTGACATTTACACTTAATGATCGTTTCATTATAGCTTTGCTTCAGTATCTTAATGAATGGTTGTGGTGCTTTCTATCGAACTTCATTGTGGTCATAGCAGCAGTTATACATCTAATACTTAACTCGTATAACGAGATCTTTTAACTCCACAAGGCACTGGTTTTCATGAAATTGATCTTGGAAATCTTATTAATCTTATCAATTATTTGGTGTTTTAGTTGTCTCTCCTAGATTGGTTGATTTGCAACCAATTCTTGTCCTTCATTTCTGTTAGGGTCTACCTCCCTTAGGCTTGCAAGGAGACAACTTAGATAGAGAGATTGGGGATAAAGGTGACACCCCCCGATCTGAGCCGTTGTTGCGGTCCCTAGACAATCTGTGCGACGACATTTTTTGGCGCCATTGCCAGGGATAGAGTTTTTTCTGTCCTTGGTCTTAGCGACATTTTCTAATCCTCTAATCTTTCCTCGCCATTCATTAGCCTGTCACAAGGCATAGTATTTTCTAGCGTCTTTTCATCTCTTCATCTCTTCATCTTTTCATCATCTCACTAATCATTTCATTATCATATCTTTAGCACTTGGACATTTCGGTTGGCTTCTTGTTTAGGTGGCGACTCCACTTATTCATCTATTTACTCCCAGACAGGAATCCCCCCTGATATCCATCTACTATCTCTCGATTATTTCTTTTGTTTTGGAATTAGTTTCATGTTCAAGTGGCGACTCCAATTCTTTCATTTCTTACAAGAGTTCCTGCTAAGAAGTTTGCTTCTTGAGGACCTTTTGACTATTCTTGAACACGGATCTATTTCTAAAATCCTAAGCAATATCATGGAAGTATTTAACCCGTGTAATTTTGTTAATATTCAGGGTTATCGCCATGATTTCCCTCAAGTTGGAATGGATAAATTACCTTCTTTTCAAGGAAATGATGCAGTTAGTGTCAAATCTCATTTGTTTGCTTTCGCTAATTGGTGGAATAGATTTGCAGTTGCAAATAACAATTTTGATGATGTAAAGATGAGACTCTTTGTTCTTACTTTTGGCCAATATGTTGCAGACTGGTTTACTGAAAAACCTGATAATTCATTCAATACCTTTGAATCAATTGTGGCTGTCTTTAAGGACAAGTATGGTGATAAAAGAGAAGATAAGCATTTGGTTAGAGATATCAGCATCATAAAGAAAAAAGAAAATGAAACAGTGGAGGAATTTAATAACAGGTTTAATGGTATTATTAAAGAATTATCTCAAGATTATAGACCTCCTGCCAAGTTCCTTTTTGACTGTTATATTGATGCCTTTTATGTTGATAATTCTTATGAGTTGAGGCGAGCTAAAGTTAATGATTATAAGGCTGCCCAGGTTTTAGCTGAGGAGATTGAAAAGGATAAGAAAGCATCTGGAATGTCCAAAACTCCAGATTCTGATAGGTCTTTGACAGATTCTAAGGGAAAAGAAATTGAAAAATCTGATGAGGACCCTATGCATAAATTGATGCAAAAAATTGAAAGCTTAGAACTTGATCAGGAAAAGTTAATATCTAATCATTCTGAACAAATAAGTGTCTTACAGGCTAGGTTGGTCCAAATGGAAGGATTTCAAGCACAAAATTTCCAACCTAGAAATAATAATGCTTTGCAGAAGAGAGGCCTATCTAATGAGCAAAGACCGACAAATCAATTTGAGTTTGCAAATCTTGTGGATGAAGCTCTGCCTTATTGTAGAGCCTGTAATGCTCTTCATGAAGAGGTTACTTGCCATGTTGTCAAAAGAATCATAGATAGTAGAATGGCAGGGTCGAGCAATAAAATTAATGTTGTTGGTCAGGACTATCACATGCATATAGAAGATCATGAAAGTCATGTTAAGGAACTAGCTCAGATGATTAAGGATATGCAACCCAATCATATGTAGATGATTCAAAACATGGAAGCTAACCAAATCAATCTTCAAAATAGGATAAATTCCATGGAAGCAAGTCATGCATAGGAAATAAATGTCATGGAAAACAGGTTAAAGATAATGGAAGTTAATCATTCTAATCAGATGTTCATTATACAAAATCATATGATTGCAATGGAAGCGAGACACACCCAAGAAATGACTATCATGAAGGAAAATCACTTGTTGGAAACGAAAAATATGGAGGCAAATCAGACCAATCTACAAGACAGATTTGTGAAAATAGAAATCAATCAAGCGAAATTAATAGTAAGGCACGCCAGGGAAATTGGTTCTATACAGAGCAAATTATTGGCCTTAGAAGAAAAACATGAGAAAGAGATGAACTGTATGCAAAATTTCTTCATGGCCATGAAATCAGATAATGATGAATCAACAAAAAACATGGAACGCAAATTGTTGACGATTCAAGAGAGTCATGCACAGGAAATAAATGTCATGGAAAACAGGTTAAAGATGATGGAAGTTAATCATTCTAATCAGATGTCTCTTCAACACAATTTGTTGACTATTGAAGAGAGTCATGTGAAGGAAATTAGTGTTGATAATGTTAAGTATTCTACTGATATCCAAAAGAAGTTGGAAAAAATGGAAAGATCACACATGCAGAATTTCCAACTCAAGTCAGATTTGTCAACAGATCATAGGCCTCCTAGTTTTCTGAAGCAATTTCCATCTCATCACATGGAGGTCACTTTTCCCATTAAGGAAGAGTTAACTATGGCTACAAAGGACGTTGAGAAAGACAAAGCTTGTGTGTCACCTTTAACAGAGTATATTCAGAATAAGACTGGTCACACTACAGATTCATCAGATGTTTTGTACAACATTTTCAAGATAGGGACAAGAAATCTATAGTGGTCTCATTATTGACATCACAGACGAAGAGAAAAAAACAAAAAAGAAGAAGTAAGCAGTTTGATTCGTCTGATGGCCGAGAGCAGCTTGACATTCAGACAAGACAGAGTCCTACAATTAGCAAGATTGGGCATGGCACATCTGAAAAGCAGCCCACAGACTTGCCTGAAAGCAGGCAAATGCTCAGCATGCACTATATTGAGCACATCTGATGCCACAGGGCATCTTTTGTATTGTATTTCTAACCTTACACCTTGTTATTTCAACATTTTATTTTGCAGTTAGAGTAGATCTACTTTTCATGTTAAGTAGAATAATAAATGATAGAAGAGCTTCTATTTTTCATGAGCTTAATGTTACATGATGATATTTGGATGGATGCTACTTATGTAATTTTGTGTGTTGCTTGGATACAGATTCTGGATTCTCACATTCCTCCGATGAAGCAACGTGTCCCCAAGTAGAGCCAGATGTTGACCACACTTTGTCAACGACCCCATAGCAGTACACCCCCATTTTTTCAAATGGGATTCATCATGTTCGACGTGGTCACGCCATTCAGATTCTATCATCAGACGACATTTTTATAAATGATGTAAACCCATTCTGCATGTTTATGATGTAAATGATCTAAGTAAGACCGTCATGTATGTAACAACCTAGGTAAGCCTAGTATGTTGGTGACGATTTCTATCCTAGGAGGTTTTTTGTCTCACTGATTTACTTTTGTTTTTCGACACAAGTTATCGGCAGAGTTTTCCCCTCCAGCCTCACCCCAAAGCTAGGGTGGATTTTGTCATCAACATGCTAAGTGAGTCCTAGTGTTTTCTATCGAGTCCTTGTAAAAGTAGTTTGGGAATAATCCTAGCTATTTGGCTAGATTATTTTATTACAAGCTACTTGGTCTACTAGATCATGTTTTGAGTCGCAGAATTGGGTACCTATTTGAGGGTCTATACGAATGGGTATTCCCCCTTCATGTGTCTGAATATATTAACTTATGTAAAGAGGGTTGGACAAAATATTTAAAATCCCCTCTCAGTCAATTAATTAAAATTTCTGGTCAATTAATTAAAAAATCTTAAGCCAGAAATTTAATTATTTTTAGGTCCTAGGTGAAGATAAAATTCTTCAAAGGCAAAATTCGTTGGTCCTTAAAAAATGGATTTTAAAAGGCCCCAGGTCAAGGGAATATTGAGAATTTTAAGAAATTTTGGACCCTTGGGCCTAGGTGGTTAAATCAAAAGTAAAAAATTTGAGGTAATTAACTCAAAAATAGTATTTTTGAGTTAATTAAAATGAATTTAAATAATAAATTTGTTTTTTCCCCAAATTTATAATTTCGACTGTCCAGATTAAAAGATGATCAAATCTTATCGACGGTCGAGATTATTTTGACATGGATCAACCGAACTAGTCGTTGGAGATTTTGTCCTATAAATTTAGAGGTCTTGTCAGTCTTGAGTGATCCGATCAGAGGATCGTGCACTTGTCTTGAAATCTCTTGTAATTTCTTTTGAGGAATAAAGCATAAAGACTTTGGGGTTACAAATTTTGGTGTTCCTTTTCCAGATCTATGTGGTGATTCATTTCTAAACTTTGCTACTTTGTTTTTGCATTTTATGGTTGATGGCCTTCATGGATTAATCTGCATACAGGTATTTTGTGCAGTTTTCTGGGTTCATAAAATAACATTTTGATTTTTCTGAAGGATCTCATGTTATTTTCTTAAATCTCTATCAGTCTAAAGTTCAAATATAAGTGTGCAGGGAATTTTTTTTTAAGATTTGAGCATCTGAGGAAGTCTTCAGTTGGACCAGTCGACTCTCAGATTCGTAAATATGAAAAAGTCCATTGTTTGTAATTTCCTGAATCTATCTTACGAATTTGTGTTTTTACAGGGTTTTCTAGGGCTTCTGCCTCTCTTTTAAAATTTAAATTTCCTAAAAAATTGTGCTGAAATGGGTTTAAATCTGGCTATGAGAGCCTCCCAAATTGTATATTAGCTTTGTAAATTTGTATGCAGTTTTGGATTTGTTTGATTTTTTGCAGGTTTGCAGGGTGTTTTCTTAACGATTTCTTTGGATCTCGCCTCAAAATTATGGTCCATTTCCGTATTCAGCTTGACTTCAAATTTCATTCTCAACCCAGACTTAAATCAATATACATGAAAATTTTTCAAATCTGCTGGAAGCGCTTTCTGCAAGCCATCCATTTTACCCTTGCCCAGCTTCTCCGTCCTTCCATTCTGCCTGCATTATGACCATCGATATCCAACAACCTCACCCTTTGCTGCTTCAAAATTGATTTTTCCTTTCAATCTGCATTTGATTTCAAATCCCCTTCTTCACAGCTTCATCCACTGGGGTCGACGTCCAGCTCTGCCCTCCGATTCCACCTTCCGTCCATCTCGTTCTCCTTGCCATCCCGCTCATTTCCTTTTCGTTTTCAAGCTTTTCCTCATCCATCTGCAATCGAAACCTTTCTGCTGTCGATTTCCCCTGCATCTAGTCTTCACATCCGTTCGTTTCTGCCCTCACGTAGCATACATTGCATTTCTTCTTTGCTGCATTACCTTGCTCTCCCTTCTGCCTCCACCATCCAAGACTTCTCTGCCTTTCTTCACGTTGCATAACCCTCGATTTTCTTAGCTGCCGCTCAGCCTTCTCCCTTAGCTGTCCGATTACCCATCTGCATCTTCAATCGATTTCATCCGCAGCCTTCCTCGTATCCTTGCCCTCGCCTTCCGTTGCCCATCCACACTGCGTTACCTTCCAAACTTGCCATCGACGTCCCTGTCTCTCGTCCAGCTCCCTTGTCGACCTGCAAACAAACAAAATGCAAACGATAAACCTTACGTCTATGCCTTTTTCATTCTTTATCGGATTTAGAATTTTGTTTTGAGTTAGCATAATGTACATTTTTGTTTAATTCGTTAGATGTTAGTTAGTGTTTAGTTCTAGCTTTGATTTTTTTTTGTTTAATTCGATTTTGTTAGGTTAGTTTAGATTTTATATTTTTTTTTTTAATAAATGATATTTGTATAACGTAGATTTTAGTTTTTTGATTTTTTTTGTTTTATATTTCATTTTTTTTTAAGCGTATGTTTAGTTTAAGATTGTAGATTTAATTTCGATTTTTGTTTTTAGCTTTAAATTTTTTTTTTTTTTTTAATGTTTACTTTAGTTTAGTTTAGATTTTATTTTTATATCTAACTTTTAAATTCTAGTTTAATTTAGTTTAGAGTTAGTTTTGTTGTTAATTTGTTTAGTTTTAAATTAGGATTTTGATTTTTTTTAGTTTAGCTTTTAGCTTTGGTTTAATTTTTAGGATTTTAAATTTTAGTTTTGTTTAATTTAGATTTAGATTTTTTTTCATTTGTTTTAGATTTGAAAAATAATATTAAAAAAATAAAAAATTTCAAAATTTTAAAAAAATTTCTAAGTCCTATAGTCAAATGAGCCTTGAAATTTTTATCTAAGATTTGACTATGGAACATTTTAATTTTCGAATTAGGTTATATCGAAATATCATAATTTCGAAAATATTTCAAGCATTTGACATTTACACTTAATGATCGTTTCATGATAGCTTTGCTTCAGTATCTTAATGAATGGTTGTGGTGCTTTCTATCGAACTTCATTGTGGTCGTAGCAGCAGTTATACATCTAATACTTAACTTTAAATGCATAACGAGATCTTTTAACTCCATAAGGCACTGGTTTTAATGTAATTGATCTTGGAAATCTCATTAATCTTATCAATTATTTGGTGTTTTAGCTGGGTAGTTCTCACTAGATTGGCTGATTTGCAACCACCTTGGCCCTTCATTTCCTCGTAGGGTCTACCTCCTTAGCTTGCAAGGAGACAATGGATAGAGATTAGATAAAGGTGACACCCTGATCTCTGAAATGCTGTCGCTGCCTAGACAATCAGACAACAATGGTCAATGACACAGGGAATCATTTTGAGAAATTTGGGATGCCTATTTAAATGTCATTAACCGTTTCAGGTGTCATGGATCCATCTCCACCTAAAACAAAACTGGTTTATGATGCTGATTATGATGATGAGTATTGATGACTCATTGACTGTGACTCATGAGGCTTCAGGCTTGTAGTCTTGGAGACTGTAGTTTTTTTGTATTTTCTATTTCTATTTGCCATTGGCAGTGTACTTATGTAACACATTTTGATTCTGATGACTTAATGAGAAAACTACAGTGTCTTACTATCTTGTCTTTCTGAATAAATTTGACAATTGTATGAGGTATCAATGTATCAAATTTCAATGTATCATGTATGAGTATCTAAGATCTTAAATCTATGTTTGAATCAATGAATTTGTATGAATTTGTGTAAAAAATATCTAATTTTTAATATATATATATATATATATATATATATATATTTTAAATATATATATATATATATATATATATATTTTAAATATATATATATATATATATATATTTTTAATAAGAGGAGGGAGGAGCAGCTGAGGGGGAGGTCTTGGGAGGATCAGAAGAAGGGGAAGGTTTGGAAGGTGCAGCTTTGGGAGGGGCAACTTCATGATTTGCTTTCAGGCCAGCTGCAGTCTTCTTTTTTTTACGATTTCCCATTGTTCTTCAGGTTGAACAGGTTCAGCATTAACTAATTTAGAGCAGCGGTTGGCAAAATGGCCATATTCATGACATACCTTGCATTTAAAGGGTATTTGTTCGTAGTCCAGTTGTTGAATGTGCGTCCAGTCATCCACCTTTAGCCTGATTGCCTTTGGAAGACCCTTGCCGAGGTCGACTTCAACACATATACGCGCACATGCCTGCATATTATCCTTGGGTTCGCTCCGATCGATGTATTTCCCGACAGCATTACCAATGGCATGAACCGAGTCATCCCCCCAACAGTGGAGCGGGAGATGCGGAAGCCGGACCCAAACTGGGATTGCATTAGGGACATCCAACTCGGGATCGAAATCTGGAGTCCATTTGTTCAGATACAGTCCACGGGAGTCCATAAAATAAGGACCATTTCTGAAGATTAAGTCCTTGTCTGCTCTTGATTAAAAAAGGAAGGTATAATAACCTTTTCCGCAGAAACGAATGGAGATTTTACCATTAACTTTGTCTGCCCAATTCCTTTCTATCCAGCGTTGAACTGTTTTCGAAGATGGCCATAAGCCAGTGAATTGACCGATGAGTCCCCGATCAGCAAGAGCGAGTGCATCCATTCGAGGAAGAGTAGGAGGTAACTCAACCTCTTGCAATCCATCTAACTTCTTAACAAACTTCGAAAGCGCAGGCCGAGGTCGTTGGGGCTGTAAGGATTTAACCAAAGCATAGAAGGCATCTGCTGCAGAATGTTCGACGGAGCCCTCCGAAGCAGCATCCGGAGAGGCCATGACGATCCTTGAGCGACAGCAAAAAAAGCTAGGAAAAACGCGCAGATAGAAAGCGCAGCATTCATAAGCTTCAAAGAAGCCAAAACGCAGAAAGATATAGATTAAAGCTCCAAGCACCGCGCAGCAGAACAATGCGCCGCACAACAGCCAAAGCGCCGCGCAGTCTCAAAGCGTCGCGCAAGGTCAGAGAAAGCACAAAGATCTGAAGACCCTGCATAGAGAAAGAGAAAACACAAAGCCCTCCGACGCAGCAAACAAGAGGCAACGAAGAAAGAGTCAAAATGTGAAGCGCCGCATAGCAGATCAATGCGCCGCTCAACAGCCAAAGCGCCGCGCAAACTCCAAATGACGCAGGTCAGAGGAGTCACAAAAACTTGGAAGACCCAGCACCAGGATTGAAAACACACCCTCCGACGAAGCAAACCAGAGGGCCAAGGGAGGCCTGCGGCCTCAAACGCAGAGGAGACCAGCAGCAGGGCCTAGGTCAAGCGCCATTTTACACCCTTCATTGTGGTTTTTTTCTTGCCCTATAATTGTTGTCAAGTAGTTGTCATAAAGAATAATCATAACTTGAGTAGTTAAACACTTAAACAATCTTAACTCAAGTAATTTCACTCATCATCCTTGCACGAGCATTCTAGGATTCAACTTGCATTAATAACTTACCTCCAAGCATAAGCTTGGTTGATAGACTCCTATGACAACCCTTTTCCAATTAGCTTGAGGGATTCAACCCTTCTTAGTGGTTAACACAGTGACCTTGGAGTCGTCAGAGCCACAGTCTCTACAGCGCCAGAGGCACTGGGTGGTTGAAACACAGGGGGAGGTATCGTTAATCAGGCCATTGCCTGCTTCCTGTTGGCTTCCATCCCACAACTTACTCTAAAGATTGTTTCTCAAAACAATTAAGGGAAAGGTCAAATCTAGATTAGGCATTTAATCCAAAATTTACCAACATTCTCGCATCACACCTAGTTCTTAGGACTTGCATCCCATATATGATAGTTTATCATATTAAGCAGCGGGTGTCTATCTGGTCACTTGGCATTAATTGACATGAAGCAAGAATTGTGACTCCATCAGGCACTGATCTCATACTTAATCTAATCATTAAAATTTAATCTTGCAAATTTAACCAAGTAACTAGGCCACTCACCCATGTCTCCCAAGAAATTTGGTTCCCAACTTGTTTTCCTTCACCTCATTCCATAGGGACTACCCCCCATAGCATGTTGTTGGGAGACAACTAGAATGGAGTGGGCGGGGATCAGAGTGACAGCCCCTGCCCTGAGCAGTTGTCTCGGTGCCTGTACAATTCGGGCGACAACAAATGGATCACTATATATTGAGCCTATTTGCTCTCCAGAGTAGAATTCAGATCATTTCATGTATCTTTGTTTTGTGCGCAAGTTTGAGGCAATATATCTCCGTGGAACGATGCAAACCTGAGACACTATGTCTACGCAGGAACCATGCAGAGACTTGAGGCACATTATCTTTGTGAATTGTGTGAGTTCTAAGGTTGAGGAAAAGGCCTAAGTTCGACCCTCTTAGAGACCTATGGCAGATCAAATTACAAACCTCTTTATGGACACAATTTAAGGTAATTTTGTATTGGAGGGGTGACTTGACACTTGTGGGAGGTCATCTTGCTAGTCAGTATTTTCCTACACATTCTTGTCAAAAGATATGCTATTTTGATGTACAAATTGGACATTCTCTCATAAGGAAAGGTTGTTGGGTATTTTCCCTTGGAGTGGGGTTTTCCTAGGGTAATATTGTGTCTTTTGTTCATCGTCTTATTGTGATATTTATTGCTCTATGGATCTTAATTTTAATGGTTGAAATTTTCAAGCATAACTGCTTAATGATTGGAATATTTTGAAGAAGTAAAATTGTATCATTGGAAGTATCTGCTCCAGGTTTGGTGTTCCTAGTATTAACAACACTAGCAAATCAGCATTGATGAAATAGAAATAGTAAAATATTGTATACATTGATTTAAATTCATCATTCATTTTTCTAGAATTTCATTAGTGCTAAGCAAAATAGTAGATATTAAAGTCTGAAGACTGGAATAGTAAATTGAAATTACTCAAACTCAAAAATAATAAAAGTGACAAGTCAAAGACTTGGTCTAAGGTTGTCAGTTTCTAGAGTCATGACTCACAAGTTACAGTTAAAATTGTACAATGGACAATGAACCAATGTTATTAGAACCAGACTAGTGTTTGAATTGGTGACCAAAATATACATAAATATTCAAATTTTGAAAAAAATAGGTAAATATTTCTGTGCATTCATATGAATCTATACCATTATACACATGCAAAGTTTCTCATATATATAGCAAGGGTTCATATAACCAAGATACAACCAAGTGCAACCCGTATTTGAACCAAAAATACATCAACAAAGAGGCTCTGGATGGCCTCTAGTGTTAAAAAAAAATCATGCTACAACAAATACCTACATATCATCAAACTCATTACCTATATTGGGATCCTCATCATCAATATCACCCTCTAAGCATTAAAATAAGATGGAAAAAGTTTAACATGTCAAATCAAGATTTTATTTGAATGATAGGTACAATTTTATTAGGGTCATGATAGGAGTTCAATAATCAATGCCAACAACATCAAGGTACATAGGGCTTGATAGGGCTTCGTGCTCTTGATTAAGGGCTAGTTCTATACCTTCATACATGATAGAATCTAATGGAAATGTGGCAATCCCAAATCTGAAATTTTGGTGGATCTAATCAAACATCTTGAGTCAATTAATGGTAATATTAAAAATTTAGTAAAAGTGGCATTGATAAAGGAGAATACCACTTTACTCTAAGAAGCTTCGGATTAAGTCCTAAGGCCTTCGAATCCCGAATCCGACGAATCGGATACGATTCTCCAGGATTCGTACCGAATTCTTGGGATTCGGCTGTATCCGTACAAGGTACGACCGAATCCTGTACAGCCGGATTCTCCGTTGCAAAAAGTGCGATTTTTGGTTATAAAAAACCGAATTTTTGATTAAAATTTATTTAATATTATCATTGTTGGCCCTCAAGGAAAAAGGAATGATATAGTGACTAAGTAAAGTGAGCAGACAGGCATAATTTAATACGTAGTTGGAGGTTGACCTATCACCTGCTCCCACAGTTCATTTTGCTTCTCGAGCTCAGTTTGGACCATGTGTAATTGTTGTTCAAACTTCAATGCTTGGGCCCTCACTATTAGTGATAATTGGTTGATAGCTTTCCATATTTTGGAAGTGGGGTATGTTGGCACGGTTTTTATAAACTATTATGGCAGGCCAAAACCATAATAATTTTACCAAATACCTAACACTGAGGGGAAGTTTTGTTGGGATCCACATATGTGGGGTTTGTTGACCACACTTTGTCAATGACCCCATAGCAGTACACCCCCATTTTTTCAAATGGGATTTGTCATGTTCGACGTGGTCGCGCCATTCAGATTCCATCATCAGTCGACATTTTGTTATAAATGATGTAAACCCATTCTGCATGTTATGATGTAAATGATCTAAGTAAGACCGTCAATGTATGTAACAACCTAGGTAAGCCTAGTATGTTGTTGACGATTTCCATCCTAGGAGGTTTTTTGTCTCACTGATTCACATAAGTGATCGGCAGAGTTTTTCCCTCTAGCCTCACCCCAAAGCTAGGGTGGATCTTGTCATCGACATGCTAAGTGAGTCCTAGTGTTTTTTATCGAGTCTTTGTAAAAGTAGTTTGGGAATAATCCTAGCTATTTGGCTAGATTATTTTATTACAAGCTACTTGGTCTACTAGATCATGTTTTGAGTCGCAGAATTGGGTACCTATTTGAGGGTCTATACGAATGGGTATTCTCCCTTCATGTGTCTGAATATATTATCTTATATAAAGAGGGTTGGAAAAAAATAATTAAAATCCCCTCTCAGTCAATTAACTAAAATTTCTGGTCAATTAATTAAAAAATCTTAAGCCAGAAATTTAATTATTTTTAGGTCCTAGGTGAGGATAAAATTTTTCAAAGGCAAAATTCGTTGGTCCTTAAAAAATGGATTTTAAAAGGCCCCAGGTCAAAGGAATATTGAGAATTTTAAGAAATTTTGGACCCTTGGGCCTAGGTGGTTAAGTCAAAGTAAAAAATTTGAGGTAATTAACTCAAAAATAGTCTTTTTGAGTTAATTAAAATGAATTTAAATAATAAATTCGTTTTTTCCCCAAATTTATAATTTCGACCGTCCATATTAAAAGATGATCAAATCTTATCGATGGTTGAGATTATTTTGACTTGGATCAACCGAACTAGTCGTTGGAGATATTGTCTTATAAATTTAGAGGTCTTTGTCAGTCTTGAGTGATCCGATCAGAGGATTGTGCACTTGTCTTGAAAGCTCTTGTCATTTCTTTTGAGGAATAAAGCATAAAGACTTTGGGGTTACAAATTTTGGTGTTCCTTTTCCAGATCTACGTGGTAATTCATTTCTAAACTCTGCTACTTTGTTTTTGCATTTTATGGTTGATGGCCTTCATGGATTAATCTGCATACAGGTATCTTGTGCAGTTTTCTGGGTTCGTAAAATAACATTTTGATTTTTCTGAAGGATTTCATGTTATTTTCTTAAATATCTATCAGTCTAAAGTTCAAATTTAAGTGTGCAGGGAATTTTTTTTTAAGATTTGAGCGTCTGGGGAAGTCTTCAGTTGGACCAGCTGACTCTCAGATTCATAAATCTGAAAAAGCCCATTGTTTCTAATTTCCTGAATCTATCTTACGAATTTGTGTTTTTATAGGGTTTTTTAAGGCTTGTGCCTCTCTTTAAATTTTCAAATTTCTAAAAAATTGAGCTGAAATGGTTTAAATTTGGCCATGAGGGCCTTAGAATTGCATATTAGCTTTGTAAATTTGTATGTAGTTTTGGTTATGTTTGATTTTTCGCAGGTTTGCAGGGTGTTTTCTTAACGATTTCTTCGGATCTGGCCTCAAAATAGAGTCTGCTTCCAGATCTGGGCGTAATTTCAAAATCTCTGGTGCATCTTAAATTTGCACTCTGAAATCTGGGTTATACATGAAAATTTTTCAAATCTGCTGGAAGCGCTTTCTGCAAGCCATCCATTTTACCCTTGCCCAGCTGCTCCGTCCTTCCATTCTGCTTGCATTATTACCATCGATATCCAATAGCCTCACCCTCTGCTGCTTCAAAATTGATTTTTCCTTTCAATCTGCATTTGATTTCAAATCCCCTTCTTCACAGCTTCATGCACTGGGGTCGACGTCCAGCTCTGCCCTTCGATTCCACCTGCCGTCCAGTTCGTTCTCCTTGCCATCCCGCTCATTTCCTTTTCACTATCAAGCTTTTCCTCATCCATCTGCAATCGAAACCTTTCTGCTGTCGATTTCCCCTGCATCCAGTCTTCACATCCCTTCTTTTCTGCCTTCACGCAGCATACATTGCATTTCTTCTTTGCTGCGTTACCTTGCTCTCCCTTCTGCCTCCGCCATCCAACACTTCTCTACCTTTCTTCACGTTGCATAGCCCTCGATTTTCTTAGTTTCCGCTCAGCCTTCTCCCTTAGCTGTCCGATTACCCATCTGCATCTTCAATCGATTTCATCCGCAGCCTTCCTCGTATCTCTGCCCTCGCCTTCCGTTGCCCATCCGCACTGCGTTACCTTCCAAACTTGTCGTCGGCGTCCCTGTCTCCCGCCCAGCTCCCTTGTCGACCTACAAACAAACAAAATGCAAACGATAAACCTTACGTCTATGCCTTTTTCATTCTTTATCGGATTTAGAATTTTGTTTTGAGTTAGCGTAATGTACATTTTTGATTAATTCGTTAGATGTTAGTTAGTGTTTAGTTCTAGCTTTGATTTTTTTTTGTTTAATTCGATTTTGTTAGGTTAGTTTAGATTTTAGATTTTTTTTTTTAATAAATGATATTTGTATAACGTAGATTTTAGTTTTTTGATTTTTTTTGTTTTAGATTTCATTTTTTTAAAGCGTATGTTTAGTGTAAGATTGTAGATTTAATTTCGATTTTTGTTTTTAGCTTTAAATTTTATTTTTTTTAATGTTTACTTTAGTTTAGTTTAGATTTTATTTTTAGATCTAACTTTTAAATTCTAGTTTAATTTAGTTTAGAGTTAGTTTTGTTGTTAATTTGTTTAGTTTTAGATTATAGTTTTAGATTAGGATTTTGATTTTTTTTAGTTTTGGCTTTTAGCTTTGGTTTAATTTTTAGTTTTGTTTAATTTAGATTTGGATTTTTTTTTCATTTGTTTTAGATTTGAAAAATAATTAAAAAAAAATAAAAAATTTCAAAATTTAAAAAAAAATTCTAAGTCCTAGAGTCAAATGAGCCTTGAAATTTTTATCTAAGATTTGACTGTGGAACATTTTAATTTTCGAATTGGGATATATCGAAATATCATAATTTCGAAAATATTTCAAGCATCTGACATTTACACTTAATGATCGTTTCATTATAGCTTTGCTTCAGTATCTTAATGAATGGTTGTGGTGCTTTCTATCGAACTTCATTGTGGTCATAGCAGCAGTTATACATCTAATACTTAACTTTAAATGCATAACGAGATCTTTTAACTCCACAAGGCACTGGTTTTCATGAAATTGATCTTGGAAATCTTATTAATCTTATCAATTATTTGGTGTTTTAGTTGTCTCTCCTAGATTGGTTGATTTGCAACCAATTCTTGTCCTTCATTTCTGTTAGGGTCTACCTCCCTTAGGCTTGCAAGGAGACAACTTAGATAGAGAGATTGGGGATAAAGGTGACACCCCCCGATCTGAGCCGTTGTTGCGGTCCCTAGACAATCTGTGCGACGACATTTTTTGGCGCCATTGCCAGGGATAGAGTTTTTTCTGTCCTTGGTCTTAGCGACATTTTCTAATCCTCTAATCTTTCCTCGCCATTCATTAGCCTGTCACAAGGCATAGTATTTTCTAGCGTCTTTTCATCTCTTCATCTCTTCATCTTTTCATCATCTCACTAATCATTTCATTATCATATCTTTAGCACTTGGACATTTCGGTTGGCTTCTTGTTTAGGTGGCGACTCCACTTATTCATCTATTTACTCCCAGACAGGAATCCCCCCTGATATCCATCTACTATCTCTCGATTATTTCTTTTGTTTTGGAATTAGTTTCATGTTCAAGTGGCGACTCCAATTCTTTCATTTCTTACAAGAGTTCCTGCTAAGAAGTTTGCTTCTTGAGGACCTTTTGACTATTCTTGAACACGGATCTATTTCTAAAATCCTAAGCAATATCATGGAAGTATTTAACCCGTGTAATTTTGTTAATATTCAGGGTTATCGCCATGATTTCCCTCAAGTTGGAATGGATAAATTACCTTCTTTTCAAGGAAATGATGCAGTTAGTGTCAAATCTCATTTGTTTGCTTTCGCTAATTGGTGGAATAGATTTGCAGTTGCAAATAACAATTTTGATGATGTAAAGATGAGACTCTTTGTTCTTACTTTTGGCCAATATGTTGCAGACTGGTTTACTGAAAAACCTGATAATTCATTCAATACCTTTGAATCAATTGTGGCTGTCTTTAAGGACAAGTATGGTGATAAAAGAGAAGATAAGCATTTGGTTAGAGATATCAGCATCATAAAGAAAAAAGAAAATGAAACAGTGGAGGAATTTAATAACAGGTTTAATGGTATTATTAAAGAATTATCTCAAGATTATAGACCTCCTGCCAAGTTCCTTTTTGACTGTTATATTGATGCCTTTTATGTTGATAATTCTTATGAGTTGAGGCGAGCTAAAGTTAATGATTATAAGGCTGCCCAGGTTTTAGCTGAGGAGATTGAAAAGGATAAGAAAGCATCTGGAATGTCCAAAACTCCAGATTCTGATAGGTCTTTGACAGATTCTAAGGGAAAAGAAATTGAAAAATCTGATGAGGACCCTATGCATAAATTGATGCAAAAAATTGAAAGCTTAGAACTTGATCAGGAAAAGTTAATATCTAATCATTCTGAACAAATAAGTGTCTTACAGGCTAGGTTGGTCCAAATGGAAGGATTTCAAGCACAAAATTTCCAACCTAGAAATAATAATGCTTTGCAGAAGAGAGGCCTATCTAATGAGCAAAGACCGACAAATCAATTTGAGTTTGCAAATCTTGTGGATGAAGCTCTGCCTTATTGTAGAGCCTGTAATGCTCTTCATGAAGAGGTTACTTGCCATGTTGTCAAAAGAATCATAGATAGTAGAATGGCAGGGTCGAGCAATAAAATTAATGTTGTTGGTAAGGACTATCACATGCATATAGAAGATCATGAAAGTCATGTTAAGGAACTAGCTCAGATGATTAAGGATATGCAACCCAATCATATGTAGATGATTCAAAACATGGAAGCTAACCAAATCAATCTTCAAAATAGGATAAATTCCATGGAAGCAAGTCATGCATAGGAAATAAATGTCATGGAAAACAGGTTAAAGATAATGGAAGTTAATCATTCTAATCAGATGTTCATTATACAAAATCATATGATTGCAATGGAAGCGAGACACACCCAAGAAATGACTATCATGAAGGAAAATCACTTGTTGGAAACGAAAAATATGGAGGCAAATCAGACCAATCTACAAGACAGATTTGTGAAAATAGAAATCAATCAAGCGAAATTAATAGTAAGGCACGCCAGGGAAATTGGTTCTATACAGAGCAAATTATTGGCCTTAGAAGAAAAACATGAGAAAGAGATGAACTGTATGCAAAATTTCTTCATGGCCATGAAATCAGATAATGATGAATCAACAAAAAACATGGAACGCAAATTGTTGACGATTCAAGAGAGTCATGCACAGGAAATAAATGTCATGGAAAACAGGTTAAAGATGATGGAAGTTAATCATTCTAATCAGATGTCTCTTCAACACAATTTGTTGACTATTGAAGAGAGTCATGTGAAGGAAATTAGTGTTGATAATGTTAAGTATTCTACTGATATCCAAAAGAAGTTGGAAAAAATGGAAAGATCACACATGCAGAATTTCCAACCCAAGTCAGATTTGTCAACAGATCATAGGCCTCCTAGTTTGCTGAAGCAATTTCCATCTCATCACATGGAGGTCACTTTTCCCATTAAGGAAGAGTTAACTATGGCTACAAAGGACGTTGAGAAAGACAAAGCTTGTGTGTCACCTTTAACAGAGTATATTCAGAATAAGACTGGTCACACTACAGATTCATCAGATGTTTTGTACAACATTTTCAAGATAGGGACAAGAAATCTATAGTGGTCTCATTATTGACATCACAGACGAAGAGAAAAAAACAAAAAAGAAGAAGTAAGCAGTTTGATTCGTCTGATGGCCGAGAGCAGCTTGACATTCAGACAAGACAGAGTCCTACAATTAGCAAGATTGGGCATGGCACATCTGAAAAGCAGCCCACAGACTTGCCTGAAAGCAGGCAAATGCTCAGCATGCACTATATTGAGCACATCTGATGCCACAGGGCATCTTTTGTATTGTATTTCTAACCTTACACCTTGTTATTTCAACATTTTATTTTGCAGTTAGAGTAGATCTACTTTTCATGTTAAGTAGAATAATAAATGATAGAAGAGCTTCTATTTTTCATGAGCTTAATGTTACATGATGATATTTGGATGGATGCTACTTATGTAATTTTGTGTGTTGCTTGGATACAGATTCTGGATTCTCACATTCCTCCGATGAAGCAACGTGTCCCCAAGTAGAGCCAGATGTTGACCACACTTTGTCAACGACCTCATAGCAGTACACCCCCATTTTTTCAAATGGGATTCATCATGTTAGACGTGGTCGCGCCATTCAGATTCCATCATCAAACGACAGTTGTTATAAATGATGTAAACCCATTCTGCATGTTATGATGTAAATGATCTAAGTAAGACCGTCAATGTATGTAACAACCTAGGTAAGCCTAGTATGTTGTTGATGATTTCTATCCTAGGAGGTTTTTTGTCTCACTGATTTACTTGTGTTTTTTGACACAAGTTATCGGCAGAGTTTTCCCCTCTAGCCTCACCCCAAAGCTAGGGTGGATTTTGTCATCAACATGCTAAGTGAGTCCTAGTGTTTTCTATCGAGTCCTTGTAAAAGTAGTTTGGGAATAATCCTAGCTATTTGGCTAGATTATTTTATTACAAGCTACTTGGTCTACTAGATCATGTTTTGAGTCGCAGAATTGGGTACCTATTTGAGGGTCTATACGAATGGGTATTCCCCCTTCATGTGTCTGAATATATTAACTTATGTAAAGAGGGTTGGACAAAATATTTAAAATCCCCTCTCAGTCAATTAATTAAAATTTCTGGTCAATTAATTAAAAAATCTTAAGCCAGAAATTTAATTATTTTTAGGTCCTAGGTGAAGATAAAATTCTTCAAAGGCAAAATTCGTTGGTCCTTAAAAAATGGATTTTAAAAGGCCCCAGGTCAAGGGAATATTGAGAATTTTAAGAAATTTTGGACCCTTGGGCCTAGGTGGTTAAATCAAAAGTAAAAAATTTGAGGTAATTAACTCAAAAATAGTATTTTTGAGTTAATTAAAATGAATTTAAATAATAAATTTGTTTTTTCCCCAAATTTATAATTTCGACTGTCCAGATTAAAAGATGATCAAATCTTATCGACGGTCGAGATTATTTTGACATGGATCAACCGAACTAGTCGTTGGAGATTTTGTCCTATAAATTTAGAGGTCTTGTCAGTCTTGAGTGATCCGATCAGAGGATCGTGCACTTGTCTTGAAATCTCTTGTAATTTCTTTTGAGGAATAAAGCATAAAGACTTTGGGGTTACAAATTTTGGTGTTCCTTTTCCAGATCTATGTGGTGATTCATTTCTAAACTTTGCTACTTTGTTTTTGCATTTTATGGTTGATGGCTTTCATGGATTAATCTGCATACAGGTATTTTGTGCAGTTTTCTGGGTTCATAAAATAACATTTTGATTTTTCTGAAGGATCTCATGTTATTTTCTTAAATCTCTATCAGTCTAAAGTTCAAATATAAGTGTGCAGGGAATTTTTTTTTAAGATTTGAGCATCTGGGGAAGTCTTCAGTTGGACTAGTCGACTCTCAGATTCATAAATCTGAAAAAGCCCATTGTTTCTAATTTCCTGAATCTATCTTACGAATTTTTGTTTTTATAGGGTTTTTTAAGGCTTGTGCCTCTTTAAATTTTCAAATTTCTAAAAAATTGAGCTGAAATGTCTAAATTTGGCCATGAGGGCCTTAGAATTGTATATTAGCTTTGTAAATTTGTATGCAGTTTTGGTTTTGTTTGATTTTTCGCAGGTCTGCAGGGTGTTTTCTTAACGATTTCTTTGGATCTGGCCTCAAAATAGGGTCTGCCTCCAGATCTGGGCATAATTTCAAAATCTCTGGTGCATCTTAAATCTGCACTCTGAAATCTGGGTTATACATGAAAATTTTTCAAATCTGCTGGAAGCGCTTTCTGCAAGCCATCCATTTTACCCTTGCCCAGCTTCTCCGTCCTTCCATTCTGCCTGCATTATGACCATCGATATCCAACAACCTCACCCTTTGCTGCTTCAAAATTGATTTTTCCTTTCAATCTGCATTTGATTTCAAATCCCCTTCTTCACAGCTTCATCCACTGGGGTCGACGTCCAGCTCTGCCCTCCGATTCCACCTTCCGTCCATCTCGTTCTCCTTGCCATCCCGCTCATTTCCTTTTCGTTTTCAAGCTTTTCCTCATCCATCTGCAATCGAAACCTTTCTGCTGTCGATTTCCCCTGCATCTAGTCTTCACATCCGTTCGTTTCTGCCCTCACGTAGCATACATTGCATTTCTTCTTTGCTGCATTACCTTGCTCTCCCTTCTGCCTCCACCATCCAAGACTTCTCTGCCTTTCTTCACGTTGCATAACCCTCGATTTTCTTAGCTGCCGCTCAGCCTTCTCCCTTAGCTGTCCGATTACCCATCTGCATCTTCAATCGATTTCATCCGCAGCCTTCCTCGTATCCTTGCCCTCGCCTTCCGTTGCCCATCCACACTGCGTTACCTTCCAAACTTGCCATCGACGTCCCTGTCTCTCGTCCAGCTCCCTTGTCGACCTGCAAACAAACAAAATGCAAACGATAAACCTTACGTCTATGCCTTTTTCATTCTTTATCGGATTTAGAATTTTGTTTTGAGTTAGCATAATGTACATTTTTGTTTAATTCGTTAGATGTTAGTTAGTGTTTAGTTCTAGCTTTGATTTTTTTTTGTTTAATTCGATTTTGTTAGGTTAGTTTAGATTTTATATTTTTTTTTTTAATAAATGATATTTGTATAACGTAGATTTTAGTTTTTTGATTTTTTTTGTTTTATATTTCATTTTTTTTTAAGCGTATGTTTAGTTTAAGATTGTAGATTTAATTTCGATTTTTGTTTTTAGCTTTAATTTTTTTTTTTTTTTTTAATGTTTACTTTAGTTTAGTTTAGATTTTATTTTTATATCTAACTTTTAAATTCTAGTTTAATTTAGTTTAGAGTTAGTTTTGTTGTTAATTTGTTTAGTTTTAAATTAGGATTTTGATTTTTTTTAGTTTAGCTTTTAGCTTTGGTTTAATTTTTAGGATTTTAAATTTTAGTTTTGTTTAATTTAGATTTAGATTTTTTTTCATTTGTTTTAGATTTGAAAAATAATATTAAAAAAATAAAAAATTTCAAAATTTTAAAAAAATTTCTAAGTCCTATAGTGTAATATCCCCAAAAGGGAATAACCAGTAATAAACAGAAATACACCAATACAGATATAGAAAATATAATACTGAACCAGATCACTGAATCATAGCACATGGAATACCAGAAACTGAGCCATTTTATTAATCAGAAAGTACATAGAGAGGAGTACAATAAATCGGAGAGTAGAGATGCACCTATGCTTGCCCTAGGCAGTGGGAACCCTCTCAACGAGAAAATGGTATAAACAAGACGACGTCTAGGCGCTCTCTGGTAGCGAAGATGGCTAACGTGGGAGTGCAGAAGGCTGATAAATACGCTGATCTCCAACTTCAAACCCTCTGATAGCAATTTGTCTACACTAGTGTGTGTGACGAATAGAGCACCGATCTTCAAATCCTCAGACAAATAGATCGGCCTGCGAAGGCTAGAAACGGCTATTGAACTGCCTCTCCCAGAGTCTGCTCATCGGATCGAGCGTCTACAAGTGGATCTGCTCCCGAACACTCAGATCTGACAGATATGAAGCCTCCAAACCGGATCTGTGCCTTCCTTCCTGATCTGCGTCCTCCCCTATCAGATCTGCCACCAAACCTTCAGATCTATGCTAGATCTGACAATATCTCTTCAGATCTACAGCCTCTAGGGCTGGATCTGATGTTAACCCTTCAGATCTGGACTAGATCTGCCAATATTTCCTCAGATCTGCAACTCCCCAAGATGGATCTAGGGCTAACCCTCCAGATCTGCAAGATACAAGACTGGATCTGCAAGTGGCTGCTCAGATCTACCCTTTCCAAGATTGGATCTAACAATAGGCCTTCAGATCTGCAACCCTTCCCTTCAGAAATGGTCAGCGTCCTCCCTTCCAGACTTGACAGCGTCCTCCTCCTCACTGGACAGCGTTCTCCCTTGCCAGAACTGGACTGCGTCCTTCCTAGGACAGCGTGAATAAAAGCTGCGTCCTCACTCGATGAGGCAGCGTCCCTCCTCAGCGAGCTGGCGCGGCCACTGGGGCTTTCTCTCCCTCAAATTTGCTTCGAGAGAGTGCTGTTTGCTGCACTCTTGAGCCAGAAAGATAGAACTGGGACAAACCTTGCTAGGGCGGGCACTCGAAGTCCCCCGAAGCTAAGGGTGAAACCAGAAAAACCTTACCAGGGCAGGCACTCTAAGTCCCCCGAGGCTAAGGGTGAGATCTCCGACCGGAGACACTCGTGCACTAAACAGTGCTGCAGACCGACTAAACAACCGGCGTGCTGAAGCAGACAGAAGTCTGACTATCAATAAGAATATCATATCATGAATGAATCAAATGAGGTGAGAGCCTCTCCTTTTATAACATCAACTCCCTCCTTAACTCACCCTAGAACTGCGCAGTTTACCTGGGGTTAGCCTGATGCCTCCCCCCCATCACATCCACGTGGACCCCCAAGGCCCTCTCTAAGTTACAACGTCAACCTACTAGGAAAAAAGAACACTTTATTATAAAGTGAGGTGACTAAAGTGAGGTGACCCCTCTTATTTCTCACTTTATTTATTATTTCTATCTAAAGCGGAAAAATAAAGCAAAAATGCAATATTCCAATTAGCAAGGCTAATTGGGAATACAGTCTCCCAGAAGCAAACGTTGCTTGTCCTCAAGCAAGCTGAGAGTGAGGGATCACTCAGCAGAATGTTATATCTTCAAAGTGGCATCCTCATCGCGGATTCTTCCATCCTCACAAGAACTCTCCCCGATCTTCTGCTCATGATGTCTCTCCCTGGTGTCCAATAATGGCCTGCGGGTATGTGCAGTGCCCCTCATCATCTGTCGGTGGTAGCTCCCCGGTGACTGTCACGTGCTGGCCCAGTGCCTTCTTCGGGCATGATACATGGAAAATGTTATGAATCCGGCTGCCTTGGGGCAGCTCCAACTCATATGCAACCTGTCCGATCCTACGAATCACCCTGTATGGTCCATAAAAGCGAGGCTTAAGCTTCTCTGCCCCCTTCTGTTTGAGTGAAGACTGGCGGTATGGCTGTAACCGTAGGTAGACCAAATCCCCTACCTCAAAGTGTCTCTCCACTCGGCCCCTGTCTGCATATAATTTCTGCTGATTTTGTGCGGTGGCTATGTTGTCCTTGAGAACCCGGAGGATGTCTTGGCTCTCTTGGATCCATAATTTGGCTCGTGGAGCCCTGCTAACACCAAACATCACATCCACAAAAGATAAGGAATGGTATCCATACAACGCATAGAAAGGTGTCATGCCAATGGTCATGTGGTGGGTTGTGTTGTAGCAGTACTCGCCCAGATGTAGCCATTTCAACCATGCTCTCTGCTGCCCACTGACGTAGTTACGCAAGTAGCCCTCCAGCCACTTGTTGACTATCTCTGTCTGCCCGTCTGTCTGGGGATGATAGCTAGTGCTCGGTGTCAACTCGGTCCCTACCAATCGAAAGAGCTCCTGCCAAAAACCACCCATAAAACGGCTGTCTCTGTCACTAACGATGGTCTTGGGCAGACCATGTAATCTGAAAATCTCCCGGAAGAACAGCTCTGCCACCTGCGCTGCTGTATAATGTGCCGAAATGGCGAAAAAGTGAGCATAATTTGTTAGCCGATCAACTACCACGAAGATGCAGTCCTTGCCCTGCACTGTGGGCAACCCTGTGATGAAGTCCATCGAAACACTCTCCCACTTCCCCTCTGGAATGGGAAGCGGCTGCAACAACCCTGCGGGATGGTTCATCTCCCCTTTGTTCCGCTGGAAAACCTCACACTCCCGAACATGCTGGAGTACGTCCTCCTTGAGGCCCTTCCATGCAATCTCTCCCGGATGGCCCTGTACATCTTGGTGAACCCCTGATGGCCCGCCAATGGTGAATCATGAGAGGCATGGAGTATCTTCTCCTTGAGCTGAGATCCCTCAGTCAAGAAGATCCGATCCCTGTAATAGATGACCTCATTTGCCACCCTGTATCTGCTATCTGCTACCTGTCCATCCACCACCTCACATGCAAATCTATCCTTGGAATACTCAACCAGTAGTCGAGCCTTCCAATCAGCGTCCAAGCTCATGAGGGATAACGTGGCCGGTCTACGGGAAAGAGCATCTGCTACCACGTTGTTTTTCCCTTTGACATACTCTATGTCAAAATCGTAAGCCTGGATCTTGCTGATCCACTTCTGCTGCCTCTCCTGCAACTGTTTCTGCTCCAGAAAGTACTTCAAGCTGTTATGATCTGTCCTGACTCTGAATCTGCCACCTACCAAGTACTGCCGGAATTTGGCCAATGCATGCATGATGGCCAACATCTCCTTATCATAGATGGGATAAAGTCTCTCATGTGGAAGGAGCTTCCGGCTCTCGAACGCAATCGGATGACCCTCCTGCATCAAAACTGCTCCAATCCCTTCCCCCGATGCATCGCACTCTAGGACAAAGGGCTGAGTGAAATCGGGCAATGCCAGTACCGGACAACTACTCATCACCTCCTTGAGCTTATCAAAAGCTCGCTGGGCGGTATCCGTCCAACTGAATGCCCCCTTCCTCGTCAGCTCTGTGAGGGGTGCAGCAAGCTGGGAGAAGCCCTTGACGAACTTCCTGTAGTAAGTACAGATACCAATGAACCCTCTACACTCTGTCACATTCCGCGGCTCTGGCCAGTCCCTGATAGCCCGGATCTTCTCGTCATGGACTCGCACTCCGTCCACTCCTATGATGTGTCCTAAATACAACATCTCTGTCAATCCAAACTCACACTTGGAGAGTTTGGCAAAGAACTGCTGCTCCTCCAGAATGCGCAAGACTGTCTCAATGTGCTGGAGGTGCTCCTCCCAGGTCCTGCTGTATATGAGAATATCATCAAAGAAGACCAGCACGAACTTCCTCAGATGATCCCTGAAGATATGGTTCATGCAAGACTGGAAAGTGGCAGGTGCATTGGTCAGCCCAAATGGCATGACCAGAAACTCAAAGTGCCCATAGTGACACCTGAAAGCAGTCTTGGGAATGTCTGTTCCCTCATGCGTATCTGATGGTACCCGGACCTCAAATCAATCTTTGAGAAGAACCGTGCTCCTCTCAACTCATCCATCAACTCATCGATCCTGGGAATGGGGTACCTGTTTTTCAGGGTCTTCTTGTTCAGAGCCCTGTAATCGATGCACATGCGTAATGTGCCGTCCTTCTTCTTCACCAGCACTACTGAAGAAGCGAAAGGACTGGTGCTAGGTCGGATGTGCCCAAGAGCCAGCAACTCCTGAATGGCCCGCTCTATCTCATCCCGATAGGCCTTGGGATGCCTATATGGGGTGGTGATCACTGCCTGTATCCCCTGCTCCAGCTCGATCGTGTGCTCAAACCCCCGATCTGGTGGCTGTCCTGGTGGAATGTCTCCAAAAACTACTGCATACCTGTCGAGAAGAGTCTGTAGATCAAGGTGCACCGCCCTTCCCGTATCTACTATCTCTAAAGCCCGCAACTCGACTGCCCACTCTATATCTCCCCTGCGGAATGTCGCATCCATGCTGTGTGCCGATACTGTCTGGGGCGGATATGTGTTCTGTCCTCGGATCTTCTCATGCCTCCCCGTCTTGGGATCATCCCACTCCATTTCCAAGGCCTTCCAATCTGTTGTGACTTTCCCCAGAGTGATAAGCCACTGCACTCCCAATATCACATTGGTGTCCGGAATGTCCACCACAAAGAAGTGATCGGTCAAAGTATAGGTGCCCATCGTCACTGATAACTCTGGTACATATCGAGCACAAGCCATGGTCTGATCTCCTGGAACCAAAACCGAAAACCCATCAAAGCTCTCCGTGGGTATGCCTCTCCGTGCGACCATCTGGGCATCGATGAAATTGTGGGTGGCCCCACTGTCAACTAGAACTGAGACACGCTGTCCCCGCACTGTCCCACGTACGCGCAATGTCAGATACTTGGGGACTCCTCGTAATGCTGCTAGAGATCCCCCAGTAGGTGCAAATGATGCCTCTCCTGCATCGGGTGGCGGAGGCGGTAAAGCACTCTGCGCTGCATAACACTCTCCTGCCTCCTCATCATCCAACTCATCCTCTTCTCCGCTGCCCTCGGAGAAGACCTCTATGAAATGTGCCTTCCCTGCTGTGCACTTGTGTCCTGGTGCCCATGGCTCCTGGCAGGTGAAGCACAATCGCTTCCGTCTCAGCTCTCTCCTAGCCTCATCATCATACTGTCCTCGTCCGGGATTCGCCTTGGGAGGCGGAATCCTCGTGTCCTTACCCTTAGGCTGGAAAGCCTGTCTCTGGGGATAAGGTGGCCGAGTCCTAGGCAAGACATCTTGTAGGTCACGTGCCCTACTGATAGCATCCTGAAGTGTAGCCGGTTTGTTCGACCGGACTAGACCACGAAGGGGTTCTGACAGCCCCTCTACAAACATCGTGATCAACCGAGCTGCTGATATGTCAGGTACCATCACTGAAACCCTCAAAAAGTCTGAGATGTATGCCTCTGCACTACCTGTCTGTCTGAGCTTGGTCAGTTCGAGGAAAGGCTGATCCGGGTCCTTCTGGTCAAAACGTTTCACCACCCTCCTGGTGAACTCAGCATATGTAGTCACTGTGGAATGCCCCAGTGTTGTCAACCCATGAAACCACCAGTTCTGGGCCTCACCCTCTAGATGTAATGCGGCCATCTTAATGGCCTCCCTCTCTGGCATCTGGTTAAGCTGAAAATAGAGGTCTAGTTTCTCCACCCAAGACCTGGCTGTAGTCTTTGGTGACCCATCAAACATCGGCAAATGAAATTTGCTGGCTGCACGGTTACTATCACGGTGGGAGCCCCGTCCCTTATTTCGATCATGAGGCTTGCCGCCACATCGGAACTGAATATATTGATTGAAAGGGAAAGCATCCATGAATTCCTGTCCCATGCTTCGCCAATCTGCAAACAGAACTGCATGGTGATCGAGACCCCCATCTCTTGATGCCGTTTGCTCCTCTTCCTCTACCGGGAAAGTAGGCATGGTAGGTCGCGTGTCCATGGAATCGACCTTCTGTGCTGTCACAATGGGAATAGCATCCGGTATGCAACTAGATGCTCCCGATCCTTCCCCTACCTGAAAGACCCTAGGGGGTTCTTTCTGCGTCCCCTCTGCAACCTTCTTGGTTACCTCCTGCATGAATGCATCCATCTTTGCATCCATCTTCTCGGTCAACTTCTCAGTCAACTTCGCAAACATGGCCTCCATTGGATTCCTCTGTTCTGCTTCTGAATCAGAATCGCTTCCCCCGAGGAGACGGGGGTGACCCCTAGGTGCCATAGACTGCTAGCACCACAGGTTGAGCCAGATCTAAGCTCTGAAACCACTGTAATATCCCCAAAGGGGAATAACCAGTAATAAACAGAAATACACCAATACAGATATAGAAAATATAATACTGAACCAGATCACTGAATCATAGCACATGGAATACCAGAAACTGAGCCATTTTATTAATCAGAAAGTACATAGAGAGGAGTACAATAAATCAGAGTAAGTGCACCTATACTTGCCCTAGGCAAGTGGAGACCCTCTCAACAGAAAATGGCTGCAACAAGGACAGCGTCCTAGCTGCTCTGCAAGCTGAAGATGAACTGCGCTGGTACTGGGGCTGAAGACTGATAAATTTGCTGATCTCCAACTGCAAACCCTCCACAATGAAAAACGCTGTCTCTGCTAGTGACAGCGCAGAAACAGAGAGAGCACCAGTCACCAAATCCTCCAGACAAATAGATCAGCCTCTGAAGGCTAGAAAACGCTGTTGAGCCTGCCTCTCCCAAGTCTGCTCATCAGATCAGCGTCCTACCAAGTGGATCTGCTCCTGAACACTCAGATCTGACAGATCTGAAGCCTCCAAACCAGATCTGCGTCCTTCCTTTCCTGATCTGCGTCCTCCCCTATCAGATCTGCCACCAAACCTTCAGATCTATGCTAGATCTGACAATATCTCTTCAGATCTACAGCCTCTAGGGCTGGATCTGATGTTAACCCTTCAGATCTGGACTAGATCTGCCCATATTTCCTCAGATCTGCAACTCCCCAAGATGGATCTAGGGCTAAACCTCCAGATCTGCAAGATACAAGACTGGATGTGCAAGTGGCTGCTCAGATCTACCCTTTCCAAGATTGGATCTAACAATAGGCCTTCAGATCTGCAACCCTTCCCTTCAGAAATGGACAGCGTCCTCCCTTCCAGACTTGACAGCGTCCTCCCTTCCAGACTTGACAGCGTCCTCCTCCTCACTGGACAGCGTTCTCCCTTGCCAGAACTGGACTGCGTCCTTCCTAGGACAGCGTCCTCACCCTCCTGAATAAAACTGCGTCCTCTCTCTGGATGAGACAGCGTCCTCTCCTCAATGAACTGCGCAGCCACTAGAGGGCTTTCTCCTCCTCAGATTTGCTTCAGAAACTGCTGCTGCTCTGCTACTGGAACTGAAAGATAGAACTCAGGACAAACCTTACTAGGGCGGGCACTCGAAGTCCCCCGAAGCTAAGGGTGAAACCAGAAAACCTTACCAGGGCCGGCACTCGAAGTCTCCCGAGGCTAAGGGTGAGATCTCCGACCGGAGACACTCGTGCACTAAACAGTGCTGCAGACCGACTAAACAACCGGCGTGCTGAAGCAGACAAAGTCTAGCTATCAATAAGAATCTCAAATCATGAATGATCAAATGAGGTGAGAGCCTCTCCTTTTATAACATCAAACTCCCTCCAAAACTTAACTCTCCCTGGATCTGCGCAGTTTACCTTGGGTTAGCCTGATGCCTCCCCCATCATATCCACGTGGACCCCCAAGGCCCCCTCTCTAAGTTACAACGTCAATCTACTAGGAAAAAGAACACTTTATTATAAAGTGAGGTGACCCCTCTTATTTCTCACTTTATTTATTATTTCTATCTAAAGCAGCAAAATAAAGCAAAAATGCAATATTCCAATTAGCAAAGCTAATTGGGAATATTACATATAGTCAAATGAGCCTTGAAATTTTTATCTAAGATTTGACTATGGAACATTTTAATTTTCGAATTGGGTTATATCGAAATATCATAATTTCGAAAATATTTCAAGCATTTGACATTTACACTTAATGATCGTTTCATGATAGCTTTGCTTCAGTATCTTAATGAATGGTTGTGGTGCTTTCTATCGAACTTCATTGTGGTCGTAGCAGCAGTTATACATCTAATACTTAACTTTAAATGCATAACGAGATCTTTTAACTCCATAAGGCACTGGTTTTAATGTAATTGATCTTGGAAATCTCATTAATCTTATCAATTATTTGGTGTTTTAGCTGTGTCTACTAGATTGGTTGATTTGCAACCAATTCTTGTCCTTCATTTCTGTTAGGGTCTACCTCCCTTAGCTTGCAAGGAGACAGCTTAGATAGAGAGATTGGGGATAAAGGTGACACCCCCTGATCTGAGCCGTTGTCGCGGTGCCTAGACAATCTGTGCGACAACAGGGTCATTGACATAGGGAATCATTTTGAGAAATTTGGGATGCCTATCTAAATGTCATTAACCATTTCAGGTGTCATGGATCCATCTCCACCTAAAACAAAACTGGTTTATGATGCTGATTATGATGATGAGGATTGATGACTCATTGACTCTGACTCATGAGGCTTCAGGCTTGTAGTTTTGGAGACTGTAGTTTTTTTGTATTTTCTATTTCTATTTGCCATTGGCAGTGTACTTATGTAACACATTTTGATTTTGATGACTTAATGAGAAAACTACAGTGTCTTACTATCTTGTCTTTCTGAGTAAATTTGACAATTATATGATGTATCAATCTATCAAATTTCAATGTATCATGTATGAGTATCTAAGATCTTAAATCTATGTTTGAATCAATGAATTTGTATGAATTTGTGTAAAAAATATCTAATTTTTAATAATATATATATATATATATATATATATATATATATATATATATATTTTAAATATATATATATATATATATATATATATATTTTTAATAAAATAATATATAATGTATCGTATCCCAAAAGTGTCCTGTTCCGGGGGTCACCGTATCTTGAATCCGATTCTTGAATCCCCGTATCAGGTGACTTAGATTTAACATTACCATTAGTTAAATAGCATTAGTAAGGCCCTAAGGTTGAATATTAGGTTTCCCCACTTATAAATTATTGTTTTCAAGAAAAATTTAGGGGGAACACCTAGCCCTTTTTGAGGGTGGATGCCCACAAGCACCCCTTTTGAGGAAATATGTCCCTCAAATTGGGGAAAGATGCCCCCCCCCGCATTGTGAAAATTTCTGAATCTTACACTTTATGCAGACATCTTTACTGTTAATCTGGTTATGCTCCTCCTACTTAGATAAGTTATTAACTGAATAAATTCAGATTAAAATCGAAGCAAAACACATAACAGATCTTCACCAATTCAGATCTAGAATAAGTACATGCACACATAGACAAAGTGACACAGATATTTTCTGGACAAATAGTCCCTGGAAAAACCCAATGTGGGAAAACCGGTCTTTTGGCTGCTGGAGGGTTTTATTTTTAAGAATTTTCCGAACACAACAAATCTGGGTTCCAGATTTGGAAAACCCGACAGAGAAATAATAGATCTACAGCTCATTGGCTGTTCTGAAGCCAAAATAATGATCGATTCACACCCTCAAACGGGATTTACAGAACTCAGCCAAAATTAGGACCTAGAAACCCCAACGCTGTCCCGGAAAGCCTCTGCCTCAGCCTCTGAAGCCAATGCGTCCCTCAACGCTACTCCGGAAAGGGCTGCGTTACCCCTGACTGGGTGACGCAGGCCTTACGCTGCCCCTTAGGGTCTTTGCGTAACCCCTGAGGGCTTCCAGCTGAAAATCACGCTGTCCTTGAGGGACTTCGCAGCACCTGCGTAGCACAGTTGCTGCCCTCTCTGCTGCTGCTCTCCTGCTTCTCTGCACTGTCTCTTTGAGCTGATCTCTGCCTCTTGCTGATTCTAGACCTCGGGATCAGATCATCCCCTTGACCTAATTTCCCCTCTCTACAGCTGAAACACTTCTGAGATTCTTAGCAAACCCACCCTAGAATCTCAGCGTAGCTTCAGTGCTCTGCCTCTGTGTGTCTTTACAAATGACCCCAAGCCTTTCCTTTATACTTTTCTCATTGGGAAACCAACGGCCATGATCAGATCTTGAATCAATGGCTAAGATTAAAAGAAAACTTGATCCGTGTGACTTAAGACAATTTCATCACATGTTTAATTAAATTCACTTTAATTATTTAAGTTCCTTAAGTTTTAACTTAGGAAATACATTAAAATAATTAATTAATTTAATGTCTCCTAAATCAGATGAAATTTCCCAAATCAATTTATGGGTCTTGTAGATCAAGTGTACTCTAGTCCTTCCTCAAAATTTGGGAGCTAGAGCACAACTGATGCTACCCCAAATACACAAAATCTCAACACGCATCTCCCCAAGTTTCCCCAAAAGAAGGACGTTGGAGAATGTTTCCCTAGGCGCCCCCCTGTCCTGGGTGCGTGGAAAACATGGGGAGTGCGCACCCCACTGTGGGGGGACGCATCTCTGTGGAACACTGATTAAGAGTGGAGTCTGTTTTTACCCATGATTTTTTGAGATAACATCCTTCAAATCCAGAATGTCATGAATAAATCCTTACTGGTCTGCAAGGTACGGATTTGAAGCTCAGGGTTGGAGCACATATGATGTAATCCTATTGAAAATTTAACACAGAGAAGATGCTTTAAAAAAATAACTTTGTATTATGACTTGAGCTCCAGATTTCTAGGTTAAAATATTTTTCCCTTGATCAACTGACCTTCTGCATAAGTAGATGTTCCAGGAATTTCTGCTATACATCTTGGTTTGGAATATATAGTTCTAACCTAGGCTTTGTCACGACTTTGACTGGTTGCAGGTTTTCCCATTGCTTAGAAAACATTTTTCCTTCAGAGAGCAAGCTTCACTAGTGTGGCAATTCATGTGCACAATACCTGTGAATTTGATGGAAAAATTCCTTCCATGGCTTATGTCATCGCTTTCAATTGACGAAAGAAAGGACACCATCAAGTGTATGCATAAAATAATCCCAGAGGAGAAGCTGCTTCGAGAGGTACTGCTTTTTGAACATCACTTATGAGAGTCAAAATGAAGTTTCCAAATCAAAGAGTACTTCTTTGACAAGATTTTCATTGATATTTGAAGGTTTTATTTACCTGGCTGGAAGAGAAGATACCACAAAATGATGTTGAAGATATTATCATACCCCACAATAAACAGGCAGTGTGCTATTTAGAGGAATCATGGTGTGCAGAAGCAGGGGCAAAGAAAAGTAGTGAAGGTTCAAAATTATTTAAATGCTGCCCTACGAAAATGTGTACAAGACTCTCATCTACTGAGCATGATCTTGTGAATAATGATGATTGTGCTTTGTTGAATCCTCCTATCAGTAGGATAAAATACTGGGATAAAGCTATCAAAACGGAGTTGAAAGAAATTGCTGAAGAGGCACATAAAATGCATCATTGTGGAGCTGTTTCAAATATGTCCTCATTCATTGATCGTTTGCAATTCCTTGCAGAAGTTGGTATCTTCTGCAGGTATTGCTTTTCTGTTTGTTTTTTGTCTAGGATTCCTAAAAACAGGCTATTGCACTGTTGGGCAGGGCATTTTATTCAGTCTCCTATGTTGCAATTTATTTTCTTCATGTTTTGAAAGCAAACATAGAGTTCAATTCTAATTTCTGTTATGTTGTATACTGATAAACCGACCTCATGTCCAGTGCTGTGAAGGATAAAGTCTTATTTCAAGCCATTGATCAGAAAATTAGAAAACGTGTCTCCTTAATCAATGAGGATGGAGCGGAGAAAACACAAACTGAGAATATCCGAAGCCTCATAGAAAGAATACACATTCCTGGAGGAAGCTTAAATACATCTGAAGTTTATTGTAAGTTTTATACACAGGCTGACCTGATAATAAAGACAATTCAAAATAATTTTCTTGGTGAGGAAGTTGAGGTAGGCACTATGGCTCTGATATAGGCTTTCATTTGTTGCTGAGATTTTTTCAAAACCTCGATATAATAGGCCTTGGTTAATGTTGACAGACATCCATGTTATTTTTGTAGGTGCTTCCTCTTGCATGTGAGCATTACAATGTTGAAGAGCAACAAACTCTTTTCTATCAAAGCCTACGTATGATGCCATTTAAATTACTGGAATGTGTTCTACCATGGCTTGTTGCAATGCTAAGTGAACAGGAATCAAAGGAAATGCTTCAAGACATGCGCCTAGCAGCTCCTGTTGCTGATATGACTCTAGCTACACTTTTCTCTGAATGGGCTTGCAAAGGATATATTAGAAATTACTCCAGGTCAGAAATATTCATTTGCATTTGTTCAAATTTTGTAAATGATTACTCCCTAAAATTAAAATAGGTATCATACTTGACATGAACAATAACTGTAATGTTTGTCCCAGAGATTTACAAAGAGAAGGTGAATGTAGACATGTTTCCACAGATATGGATGAAAGGCCCCTAAAGCGATCTCACTCTTGCAAAATAGAGCATGAAAGTTTTTCTTCTGACCAAAGTGCTCCAGTGAGCCCAATGAGACAGACTGGAGGTCCCTCTCTTAACCAATCTTATGGTGTTCTTAAGCTAGGTGTAACCAGTAACAATCTGAGCTTAGTCATGAACTCTAAAGGAAAGAATTTTCATTCTTTTCCTCGTGATTCTAAGGCCAGTCCATCTATTTGTTCTAGCTTATTTGGTTTGGGAATTGATATTGGTCATGGCCAAGCATCCAGTCCCAAGCCTATTGATCATATTTTCCAGTTTCACAAGGCAATTCGCAAAGATCTTGAATACTTGGATGTCGAGTCAGTTAGGCTTACTGATTGTGATGAGACCTTCCTACGGCAATTCAGTGGACGCTTTTGTCTTCTGTGGGGCTTGTATCGTGCTCACAGCAATGCTGAAGATGAGATAGTATTTCCAGCCCTAGAGACCAAAGAGGCTCTTCACAATGTGAGTCACTCATATGTCATAGATCACCAGCAGGAGGAGAAGCTTTTCAAAGATATTTCTATTGTTCTTTCTGAGCTTTCACAGCTGCATGGGAGCGTGACTGGTAACACTATCCCTAAGGCCTTGGATGTTAGAAGTTCTTTATCTGGAGATCAAATACAGGCATATGAATTACTTTGTACAAAGCTGCAGTGCATGTGCAAATCGATCCGAGTAGCATTAGATCAGCATGTGTACCGCGAAGAGCTTGAGTTGTGGCCATTATTTGATAGCCATTTTTCTATAAAGGAACAAGAGAAGATTGTAGGTCAGATAATTGGTACTACAGGTGCAGAAGTGCTTCAGACAATGCTGCCGTGGGTGACAACAGCTCTTACCCAAGAGGAAAAAAATACAATGTTGGATACTTTGCGACAGGCTACTCGAAATACAATGTTTGATGAATGGTTGAATGCATGGTGGAAAGAATGTCCAAAAGCTACCACCCAATCACAATCTGTGTTAGAGTACCAGACTGTGCCTCCTTCAGGTACAGCAGAGTCATTGCAGATTGTGGCAGATTACCTATCTAAGATTGACCACAATACATCTAATTCAAGTGTGGAGATGCCAGGCAAATTGAACTGCTTTACTGTAACAGACACTTCTGACAGGAAAGAATTCACATTTGGAAACAGTCTGCAAGACAGTGACTTGAAAAGTCTTAATGGAACTTCACTTGATAAATGGAAACTTGCAGGGTGTACTGTTGCTCCCTCCAGTAATGATGAAAACCACATTCTGAAAATGGATGCCATTCAGGATATCCAAGAGCAGGTTGAACAAGACAGTCAAAAATTCAAGCCTGGGTGGAAGGACATATTTAGAATGAATCAGGAAGAGCTTGAATCGGCCATACGAAAGGTGTCTAGAGATGCATCATTGGATACACATAGAAAAACATATTTAATACAAAACCTTATGACCAGGTCTGTTCTTATGTTTGTGACTATTTTTTAATCCTTTCCTTACATATTAGTTTAACAAGAACTTAAATCAAACTTAGTGGTTGGGGAACATAAATCCAATTACGTGGTTGAATGCTAGTCGCTGGATAGCGTCACAACAACAGTTGACTCAGCCAGAAGTTAGTGATTTTGGGAAGAGTGGAGATGTTCCTGGAAAATGTCCATCATACAGAGATGCAGGTAAAAAAACTTTTGGTTGTGAGCATTATAAGAGGAACTGTAAACTCCTTGCAGCTTGTTGTGGAAAGCTATTCACCTGCAGATTCTGTCATGACAAAGTCAGCAACCATATAATGGACAGGTCAGAATATATAAAGGTTAAAATTCTTAAGATTTATTCGATTTTAGATACTGTGATAAAATCAAATGTTTACCATTCATCTTATAAACCATTCTTGCAGGAGGGAAACAAAAGAGATGATGTGCATGAAGTGCTGTTGCATCCAACCTGTTGCGTCAAGCTGTACTTCTTCCTCTTGCAAAGAGTTGTCAATGGCAAGATATTTCTGTGGTATATGCAAATTCTTTGATGATGAAAGGTTAGTTTCTACATAAATCTCTGCCTGTTTGACGTTTCTTATCTTTAATAGAGACAATCTATGTAAAAAAGTGAGAAACAAATCAATATATACACCCTATTAGAAGAATTTTATTATTTATAAAAGCTAGAGAACACCTTACATTAAGGGAGGAAATACAAGCAACCTATAGGAATCAAACACCTTTGTATTTGTTCTTGAAATAAAATTTTATTGATGTCCCCAAGAACCACTAATGGTTGATGGCACACTAGTAGTGATATAATATGAAAGGGAGAGAAGGAAAATAAACATTTTGTTTTTAGGTACTAAATAGAATTAGTATTCTAGATGGAAACTAAGTGAATGGATGTGATGTCTAGGTTAAGAAATCATTATTAGTTCTAACATCCAAGTTTGAGAAGAAGCTTGTAATGAAAGCTATTCAGATGTTATGCTGCTGTCTTTGCATACTCTTCTCCTACAATAATTCAGTAAAGTTGTTTCTGGTCAGAATTTCTTGTAGACTTGAAGAAAGATGTGGTGAGACATGGAAGAGATGTTTAGGTAGTCTCTTTGTTAAGAAATATCCTCTTTTTGTGTTATTTTCAAACCTGTGGTGCATCAACATTCACGGCTGGGACAGGGGTGGGGATTGTTTCCCCTCATATTGGTAAGAGTGGTAACTGGTACCTTGTGATTCTCACCGCATGACAGGTTTGCATTGTTGAAAACTGTTACCGATCAAAATAGCACAGTTGCTAAGGTCTAGGCGACTTGCTATAATTGGTACACACAAGATGAGGACCCACTGTCACTTCGGTCCAAATCCTCACTCTTTAAGCCCAATATCCTTTGGAAAGTTTATGGGAGGAATCCCGTTTGATACCTCACCCAACCAAATAAAGACTATTGCCTTAAGTGGGGTTTATAAATTAGGTGGAGTTAATTGTTTGCTATCTTGCTGGTTTTTGTGTGAAAATCTGTAGAGAAAATTGTGATGTGCTTGGAACTGTTGACCACTGAAGTACACTTGAAGATTCCATGCCTGAGGATATTTCAGAGCATTCCTTCACTTACAGAGTTCCAGTTTTCTTCAGGGCTTCTAAGCCTATTTTCTTCTCTTCTTTTTTGTACGCAGATTCCGCAGTCCTGCAGGGACATTGTAAATGTGATGCTAGCATTATGAAATAAAGTCATGTAACAAGCTTAGGTAGTTTAGGACTTTGCTATCAAGTAAGTTCACTCTAGAGAGTTTTTTTCACTTAATTAATTATTTGTGCTTTTTAGCAGTTAATAATTAATTGATTTTTTAATCCCAAATTTACCCCAAGGCTAGAGTGCAGCTTGATGGTAAGGCCTTAAATGAGTCCTAGTGTCTAGAGTCTGTAATGTTCCTTCCTAGAATAATTTTGCTAAAAGTCATTTTCACAATTTTGCATTTTTGGGTATTATGGGGGCCCACAAATTTTTGGAGATGAGACTTAGAAGGGGGTCGAAATACTTTTGCTAGTGGAATGTGGGGACCACACCCACATGCAATACACACCCCTTGGAGAGAAAAGTCGAATTGCCAAGGAGGGAGGTCGAAATATGGGATAGAGGGACCCACATAAGGAGGCAAGGGAAAAATTATAAATAGAAGGAGCATAGGAGCTAATGGGGCATTTTGTTCACTCATCTATTTCCTTTGTTGCTCACGCTGTTTAGCTGACTCACAAGTGCTACTTAGCACAGAGTTTTCCAAGGGGAGAGCTCACCATTATTTCGGTAGACTTCGAGTGCCACCCTAGGGAGGTAATCTATTGCTACTTGGGTGAGGAGATTTGTGGAGTTTGAGAGCTCATTTCAACAGGTTTCCTTATGCGTACTCCAGGGAGGACGTAGTAGGGGAATTGTATCACGCATTTCAGCTAGCTTTTAGGGGTTTTTTTGTCGGGAGAAATTTAATGTAGTTGCTACAGGGGAAGACTAAGCCTTGTGGAGAATTTGGGGGCTGTAGATTGTTGCTTTGGAGCAGAACGGAATTCTCTTTTTAGGGCCTGCGCAGGGGGGATGCTGGACAAATTTATGTGGTGTTGGGCTCAACTCATTTAGTGCAGGAATTTTAGTAGCATGCCTCTCCTACTTCAGGGGAAATTTCCTAAGCGCTTCATTAACAGATTGAGGAGGAATAAGGAGGATTTCAGCAATTTTCATCATTGGGGGACGCAGTGTTGTTTCAGGAGGGCATAGTGCCAAAATAGGGAAATTTCAGGAGGTCGGAATTTGCCAAATCCCTTCCTGGGTTTTTGTGAGTTTGGTGAGAGGAGACCGGGGCTAAGTTTTCAAAATTTTCTAAGCACTAGAGGTGGGGCAAATCTTCAGTTTTTCCAGCCAACAGTGCAGTTTCAATAAGGTCAATGCAGATTCTTGTGAAAGTTTCAAAATAGAAACCCTACTACAGTGTCTTGATCTACTTCGCCTACTTGTTTAATTAATTTAACAAGTTGTTTAACTGAAGTATTCAGAAAAAACATTAAAGCAAACACAAACTACAACCTACACATCTATAGATCATTCACCGAACAACACGCACATGTGAAAAAAATACAAATAGATTTTTCGGACAAATGTCCCCGGAAAAACCCAATGCGGTAAAATCGGTGCAGCAGCTCTAGAGGGTTTTATTATTATGCAAAATTTGAATACAACATTCTGGGCACCAGAAATGGTCTGCCCTATAGAGAAATTACACGACAGTTGTACCTTTCACTCGGAGATAGAAAATATGGCTGAATCACACCCTCAATTGGGATTTACAGATAACGAACCCTTTATGGCCCACTGGAACCCTCAGCGCAGTCTTCTCCAGCCTCTGTGTCAGCCCTCTAGCCCAGCGCAACCTCTACGCAGCGCAGACTGCCCCTGCATCACTCTGGAAGGCTCTGCGCTGCCTTTGCGTCACCTAGACAACTCTGTGTCACCCTCTGCGTGGCCTCTGCGTCAGCTTGGCTGGATTGTGTCCCTCCTACTGGCCTCTGTGCTGCCTTGGTACGATGCTGCCTCTCTATTGCTATATTCTCGGCCTCGGATCAGATCATCCCTTGTCGATCTCTGCCCCTCACTGCACTGCAAACTCATTTCGAATTCCTCAGCAAACCCAGCCCCAAAAATTCGACTTAGCTTCAGTGCTCTGCAATGTGTGTGTGTGTTCTCCAATTGACCCCAAGCCCTTCCTTTATACTTTTCTTGTTGGCAAACCAATGACCGTGATCTAATCTCTTATCGACGACTGAGATTATAAGAAAGCTTGATCCACGTCACTTAGAACATTTTATGACACGTGTAATTTAATTCACTTTAATTTTTCAATCTCCCTAAATTAGACATAGGGTCCCCATTAGAAAAATTAATTATTTGAATAACTATTACACCGTTTGAAATTTCTCCAAACGCTTTCTGGGTCTTGGAGATCTCGTGTGTTCTAGGCCCTCCACCATGTTTTAGAGCTAGAGCACACCTGATGCTACCCCAAGATCTCAACAATGCCTCTTAGCGAGGAGTGTGCTCTAGAAATACTTCCACACTGAAGCATCACCTGATCTCGACATCAGTCTCTGCGTTGCTGATGCTTGGCCTGCTGCCCTCCATCCATTGCACTATTGCTTTCTATACTGTTGCCCATGTCACTGCCACTGACACTGCTACATCCGTACTGCAACTCCCTCTCAAATTGCTGCATCATGCTACCCATAACACTGCCACTGCTAACTGCTGCATTGCAACTCAGTTGCTGAGAAGTAAGCAACTAAAGGACCATCACCCAATCAATTGACAGAGAAGTCAGTCTCACTGCATCTCATCACTGAAGCACCCTCTGCTGCTGCTTTGCGTTGTCTCCGTGAAGCACTATGTTGTCTGCTACACTGCACTGCGTAAGCACTGCCTCTACGCTGCTAAAATCCCATTAGCCTCTGCACTGCTACTTCCACGCTACTGATGCCTCTCCTTTGCGCTGCTTCAGACTTCAACTTCCCAACACTACCTTTGCTTCACTGTGATCATTTGCATCCACTGCTCCAGTCATCTTGCTAATCTCTTAAGGCTCCCGTAGCTCGTATGTGATCCAAGAGTTTGGGCACCTCAAGGATCCCGCTTCCATCTGTAGCTGCTCTACAGAATCACAGATCAATATTGCCCCACCTCCTTGGTTCATGAGCACTCATGGCTACGTCATCGTCATTGCCATCGCCCCCTTTCGCTACTACTAGCTTGGAATCAGAAGATTCCTTTTCCTTCCTCTTAGGACAAGAGCTGGCGAAGTGTCCAAGTTCGCCACATTTAAAGCACAGGCCTTTGATAGGTCCTTCTTCTTCTTCCCTTGCTACCTATATCGCTTAGATGCAAGGGATGCATCCTCCTCCTCCCCTTTCTTTACTTTGACTCCACTGCTGCTGCTTTGCTTCTTGGTTATTCTCCTGATTTCCTCCTGACGGAGGATTGCCCACACTGGTATGGGGGAGGTCGCAGGGTCGACCCCGACCTCCGCCCCTCCTCGGTCAATATATTTTATTGAATGGACCTTTAAAACTTCAACCTTGGTTAAATTTAATACATGCACTGTCAGCTTTGTTTATCCGCCATCTAAACAATATGTTAATGCCACCATTGTAATGTTGCCAACGGAACCATAATGTTAACCTTTATAACGCCCACATAATACCTATTCCAATGTATAATAATATATCCACCATGTGAAATATGCCAATGCTCCTAATTGTAGGTTTGTAATTGTAATGCCAATGTTTAATTGTGATTTCAAATTTGGATTTGTTTAATATGTGGCTATAATATGTTAATTTAAAATTAATTAAATAATTAATATATATTAATATATAATATAATATATGATTAAAACCATATAAAATAATATATATATATATAACATTAATTAATTAAAAATAAATAATAATTTCCAGCACAAAAATCCATAAAACCCAAATTCAACCCGTGGATATCATTGGACAAATTTTACCTTCACAAACCAAGCTATCGAATCCTGTGTTGACACTTGTCACAGTCCCATTGGACTAAAACTAAAGAATATTTCCTGAATACTTATTGGGTTGCCATGTCATCAGGATGTACCTGTTCTGTAATTTTTTAAGAAAAAATTGTCTGTTATGAACGGCGATCAACAGACCATAACTCCTTCATCCGAACTCGGTTTTCAACGAAACAAGTTGCATTGGATTCCTTGTGATAGGCATATCGCTATAATTCTAGTTTCATTTTATTCCGAGCACTTTCATTTTTGAGGTAAAATACTGAGCCTCTAATCATTCCTCCCCACTAGAAGCCTTTTGGACTCCAAAATCTCTATGATACTAATCATATGGATGAGGGTATTGTTCCCTCACCCTTCCAATCTCTATCCACTGAAATTTTCCCAATTTCATCATTTGAAGATTTTCACAAAAAGTCAACTTTTTCCCACTGATGAGCAGGTTGCAGATATTCTTACCAAAGCCTTACCACGGGGCAAGCATGTCTACTTCAGAGACAAGATGGGTGTGGTGAGGAACACCTTCCTCGGTAAGAGGGAGTGTTGAAATTTGGTACCGGAGGACAGGTGGTTTCCTAAGGCTTTGATCTTTGGCCTAGGGAAAAGTGTCCAAAAGAATTTAATTTTTCTCCTAAAGTAACTTTATAATTTTTTATAAAGTTAAATCTATTTTAAAAGTGACTTAAGTGATAAAGTTACTAAAGTGACTTTATAAAGTTATAAAGTCAAATCTAATTTTAAAGTGACTTTAAGTGATAAAGTTACTAAAGTTAAAGTGACTTTAAATAAAGTCAATATAAAATTAGAAAGGAAAAATTGACTTTGGAAATAAAAGACTAAGTGGGTCTTTATTAAAGTGGGGTGAATTAAAAAATAGAAAGTGAGATTTAAATGAGCATTTAATCTCAGCCCTAGATCTCAATCTATCTCAGCCATTGGATTTAGGGGTTCCCCAAAAGTCACTTAGGGTTAGGTTAAAGGAGGAAAAGGAGGAAAAGGTCATTCATTCTTTCATGAGCAGATTGGGAGAAGGAGAGCAAGATAGCAAGGGAGATTTCTGGGCAGTGAGGAGAAGGAGGCAGCAGCTTGGCACACATTCCAAGGCAGCATTTCAGCAAGACATTTCAGCAAGACAAGTGCAGCAGATTTAGCAAACAGCAGGCTGATTTTTGCACGGTTTCCTAGGCAGGGAGGCCGTACAGCAAGGCCGTACAGCAGGGCTGTACAGCAGGCCGTACAGCAGCCGTACAGCAGTATTTGGCACAGAAATCGAGGCAGCTAGTGGCTGTTCCGTACAGCTGAGTTTTGCAGCATTTTTGGCACGTTTTTTGAGGTCCGTACAACAGCATTTATTGATGTTTTGACACAGATTTCAAGGTGGCCGTACAGCTACATTTATTGCAGATTTCTGGGCACGCAAATCGAGAAATCTGTACAGCATTTAGTGCTGTTCCTGTTTTGCTGTTTGTGCGTTTTCCGAGGCGGTGGTTAAGCACGGAAAAGAGATAAGTTGTAAAAGTCTGTTTGCTGATTATTTATTTTGCTGAATATTTCTATCACTGTAAAAAGCATTTTTTCCGGAAATAAGAAGGAGCTTTCGAACTGGTTTTCCCCAAGAGTTGTAGGGGGTTTTTCCAGGGTCACCTTGACCAAAATTACTGAGTTATGATGTGTTGAATGACTGTTTGTTACTGCTGTTATTTTATTTCTGCATTGTCAGCATTCGAAAAATTTCCGTAATTTGTGTTTTCAGTAAATTTATTTTCCAAATTTTTGTTAAATGTATGGATATGGGAAAGGGCATTTAACTATTTTGGAGTAATAAAGTGAAAACTGAAAACCGGGGTGGGAAACTATAAATTTCTACATGGTATCAGAGCTGAGTGCTGAAGAGCAGTTTGGGACAGCAAGGAGGAAAATTACAGCCTGCTGATTTTCACTCAGAAAATTCCAGCAAGCTGATTTTTCACAAACAACAGTTTTACCTTTACTACAGCAGTGCTATTTTTCAGTTTTATGACAGTAGGATGTCTTTGGGATTGAGGGTGGAGGATAGGTTGGATGGGCATTCAAATTACAGCATTTGGAAGGAGAGAATGGAGAGTATCTTTGAGGAGGCGGAAGTCTGGGATATCATGGTTCATACCACACAGCAGGCTGTTAATGTGCCTACTGATGCTGTTCAGTTGGCAGCATATAATAGAAAGAACAACAAGGGTAAGAGACTGATTCTAGACGGAATCAAAGACCATTGCATTCCTCATGTGAGAGGAAAGAGAAATGCCCATGAGATGTGGACAGCGTTGTCCAATCTCTACCAGAGTACCAATGAGAACCGGAAAATGGTCCTGAAGAAGCTGAAAACCATTAAGATGGGTAAGACTGATAGTGCAGCTGGATATCTCACAAAGATTACTAATGTGAGAGATGAATTGGCAGCGATTGGAGAGGTCATTCCACCCACTGAGTTGGTGCGGATTGCAGTGAATGGCCTCCCCAGTTCATGGATGAACTTTGCTGATGGGGTTTGTGCACGTGAGACCCTTCCCACATGGGAGAGGTTTTGGGATGATTGCATTCAGACAGAGATCAGGAAAGGTCAGCTTGGGACAGCCAAGCCAGTTGAGCAGGATGAGGATGTAGCACTGTTGGCAGGACGCAAGAAAAGCAAAGGGAAGAAGCAGGCTTCCACAAGCAATGGTGGGGGCAAAGGCAAAGGTAAAGGTAAACAGGATAACTCACAGAAGGACTATTCCAAAGTGAAGTGTTGGAATTGTCAGAAGATGGGACACTATGCAGTTGTGTGTCCGGAGAAGAAGAAGAAGAAGGGAAAGAACCAGAGCATGGCAGCTTCAGCAGAGGTTGAGGACTTTGCAGATCGCTTTGACCGAGAGTTTGGGTTCATTGCGTGTGAGTCTTCTAGTGCAGGAGTACCTGCCACACAGGTTCAGAGGGAGCATGCATTTCCCTCGATTAGCGAAGCATCTTCGGGTATCTGGTATGTGGACAGTGGGGCTTCACGTCACATGACAGGAGTCCGTGAGTACTTCTCAGAGCTTTCAGAGAGTGGCACTGATGTAGAGGTAGTACTCGGTGATGACAGAGTTGTTAGAGCAGTCGGTGTGGGAACCTTGACATTTCAGAGGGAGTCCAAACCTCCCTTGAAGGTGTCAGATGTTCTTTATGTGCCAGGGATGAGGAAGAACCTCATATCCGTCTCAGCTTTGGAGGACAGAGGATATGAGATACTATTCAGGGGAGGACATGTGTTGATGTATCCCAGGGGCACTCCATCTAATTCAGCTAGAGTGATAGGTGTACGCCATGCAAAGGTGTACAAGTTTGCATTTCAGTCCCTTTTGGCATTGAGCAGTAGTACCGACAGCAGAGCTAGCAGTTCTGAGTTGTGTGAGATTTGGCACCGCAGGATGGGGCACATGTATCATGGAGCCTTGAGGACTTTGCGGGAGATCACTACAGGTGTGCCAGATTTCAGTACTGATCACTTTGATACTTGCAGAGGATGTGCGATGGGCAAGTTGGCCAAATCCCCTTTTCCCAGCAGTGACAGCAGAGCGACTGGGATACTTGATTTGATTCATTCCGATGTGAGCGGTCGGATGTCTCATGTTTCCTTGAGTGGATATGAGTACTATGTGTTATTCATCGATGATCACTCCAGGAGGACCTGGATTTATTTCTTGAAGACCAAGAGTGAGGTCTTCAAGCGGTTTCAGGAGTTTAGAGCTCTTGTGGAGACACAGACAGGTCGGAAGATCAAGTCCCTGAGGTCGGACAATGGAGGAGAGTACACCCTTGGAGAGTTTGTTGACTATTGTGCGGAGGCGGGCATTAGGAGGGAGCTCACTGTTCCTTACAACCCCCAGCAGAACGGGGTTGCGGAGAGGAAGAACAGATCCATCGGAGGGGCTGCCAAAGCCATGTTGCATGATTAGGGGTTGCCATTGTTTTTGTGGGCAGAGGCCTGCAACACAGCTGTTTACTTGCAGAACAGGAGTCCGCATCGTGCCTTGGGGCACATGACTCCGGAGGAGGCATTTTCTGGGAAGAAGCCTGATATGGGTCATCTTCGTATCTTTGGGTGCATGACATACTCCTACATACCCAAGGAGAAGAGGACCAAACTAGAGCCCACCGCAGAGAAGGGTATCTTTGTGGGCTACAGTGAGACCTCCAAGGCCTTTCGGATTTATATTCCTGCGCAGAGGAAAGTTGTTGTCAGGCGGGATGTGAAGTTCGAGGAGGACAGGGCCTTTAGGAGGTCACGGGAGTTAGAGCTTTAGGAGGTCACGGGAGTTGGAAATGTCACAGATCGGCAGACCCTCGGCGTGATTGGTGGTCCCGCCGAGGGTCGGGGGATGGGAGGCCATCTATGACGATGTCGGAGTACGTACGTGGGGAGTGGCTCGCGAGCCAGAGGGTGGGCTGGGCGGCACGCGGAAACGGTCACGGGCGGTCCTTTGAGGAGTCCCGCGATGGACGATTCACACGGTACCTCGGCATCTGGGGACCGAGTGCGAGCGAGGAGGACGGCGGACGGTCGGTCGGGGATTCGAATGCGGTGTTGAGGAGGAGGAGTTTTATTCTCCGGCGGGAGAAGTGCCCAACGTAATACACAGGAGCGCCCTCCTTCTGCCAGGAGCGCAACACTGCCTCTGTTTTGCAAATTCGCCCTCTGAATTTGGAAATCGTTCTTTTTCTGAGGTTGCTCGATGATGGAGAGGACAAATGAGATTTGTTTTGATGTCTAGTGGGTTTAAATACTTTGTGAATTTGATTTTGATGACTTAAAAGCCCACTTTTGCAATGTTCAATTTCACCTTTAAAACCTTGCACAATACCCTTACACTCTTGGACTTTTTTCATTTGACATTTGATCAATTGATGGACTAAGAACTCTTGCACTTTGACATTGCTTTGTTTGGCATATGGAACTGAGTTGGCAGCTTTGGGAAACTGACTACTTATTACATATAAATTGACATAAACATGAATAAAATAAAATTACATCTCTGTTTTTTGGAATAAATATTACATATTGGAATGTATCATAACTTTGAATCAAAATTACAACTTTGGAATCATCTTTACATACTTGCAAATCCTCTTTAGATGGTAAAGGGATATTATTTGGATCACTCTCATACTTTTGGACCTTGAAGAATGAAACCTAGAGACTTAATGAAGACTTTGAGTAACCAGACTTCATGGTGACTTGATTGACATAATGACATGATGAAATGGAATTTCATGACTGAAGTATGCTCAGCAAGAGATGAAGGTGGGCCAGCAAGTATGAATTTTTGAGGAAGAGTGAATTTTTTTGACTAGGGCTACCATCAGTGAGTAAATTTTTGAATGAAGACCTAGGTGAAATGACAAAAATTTCTAAGCAAAACTCTAAAATGATATGAAAAGAGTGTTTTTGATCACTGATGGCAGGATGCAAACACTGACACTAACAGGGTGTGCCGGATTATGGAACCCTAGATGTACTCGGAATACTGATGCTTAATAATAATAAACCCTCAGATCCGTTGCACCGGTTTTCTCAGATTGGGTTTTTCCGAGGACATTTGTTCGAAAAATCTATTTCCTTTATCATATGTGCGTGATTTTCAGTAAATGATCTGTATTTGTGTAGGCTGCTAGTTGTGTTTACTTCAATGTTTTTCTGAATATTTTTAGTTAAATAACTTGTGTATAATAGAATAGGTGGGAGAAGTAAATCAATATTTAGCAGTAGGGTTTCTGTGCTTAGAAATTTTCACATGGTATCAGAGCATTGCAGATCAAGCTGAACCATCAGCAAACGGGCTGAAGATTTTTTATTCAAGAAGGGTAGTTGAAGCAACACAGATCCGGGAGAAGGCAACGCAGTGTTGATTTTATAGCATCTGGAAGTGTTCCAAGTTTCAAATTTGGTGGAGAGGCTTGGACAACAGTTATCCAGAGAACCCAGAAATCATTTGTGGAAATTCCACTTAGATCTTGCTTTATTAAAATAATTAATTATTTTAGTGTAGACCCTAAGTCTAAACTTAGGAAAATTAAATAATTAAAGGGTATTAATAAAGCAGATTGTGAATCTTCTAGAAATCGGAGATCAAGTAGGCGAAATAAATCAATCACTGCAGTAATAAATTTTCAGATTTGAAAATTTCACATGGTATCAGAGAAAAACGTTAAAGATTGAAAGGGAGGATCTGCTATGGACCATAGATCCAACATTCAGAGGGTTCACGCAGTCATAAGGATTCACGCAGTCTCCCAGAGCACGCAGAAACACAGAGGGAACATGACATGACGGTGCTGGCATCCAGACTAGAGGAGGATCTCGCTTGTGTGTCAAGCACAACTCCTCCAGATGTTTGGTATATTGAGATTGGAGCATCTGCTCATATGACGAGGGTTCGAGAATGTTTTTCGAACTACCAAGAAGAACATATGAATTTCTAGATTACTATGGGAAACAAGGCCAAGTGTACCCTCGTTGGAAGAGGTACCATAACATTTTAGACAGAAGTTGGCAACAAGATTCGGGTCACAAATGTACTACATGTACCAGGGTTGGGAATGAATTTTCTCTCAGTGTCTCATGTTCAGAACAAGGGTTATGATGTATACTTTATTGGAAACAAAGTTTATGTCAAACATCCTAGCTAGAGCAAGAAGGCACAAATTGGAGTAAGGAGTCATAAAATATATAAGCTCCAGCTTGAATCCCTCGTGGCTCTGATTGGCAGTACAGACAAAAGAGATCTGAATGAATAATGGCACAAAAGGATGGGGCATCTACATCATGGAGCCTTGAGGATTCTCAAGAAAACTGTCATAGGAGCTCCTGAACTCAGCATAAGGAGAGATGAAATATGTAGGGGATGCGTACTAGGGAAGTATGCTAAAGCAACATTTCCAAGAAGTAGTAGTAGGGCCAAGAGCGTATTAGATTCGATACACTCAGATATATGCGGTCCAATGTCCACAACTGCTCTCAGTGGTGTAAAGTATTTTGCTACCTTTATTGATGATCATTCCAGAAACACTTGGATCTATTTTCTCGAAACCAAAGATGAATTCTTTGAACGTTTCAAAGAGTTCAAAGCGTTGGTAGAAAAGGCAACAGGAAAGAAGATCAAGAAGCTGCAGTCGGATAATGGTGGAGAATATATCGATAGAGACTTCACCAGTTTCTGTGCAAAGGCAGGCATCAAGAGAGAATGGACAACTCCATACAATGCAGAGCAGAATGGAGTTGTAGAAAGGAAGAACCAGACCATTGTAGAGGCTGCAAGGGCAATGCTATATGACCAAGATATGCCCAAATTTTTGTGGGCAAAAGCCTGCAATACAATGGTATTTGTGCAGAATAGAGTACCCCATAGAGCATTGGGGAAGGTGACTCCTGAGAGTGTGTTCACAGGTAACAAGCCTGAGGTGAGCCATATTAGGATATTTGGCAGCATGGTGTATTGCCACGTTCTAGATGAGAAGAGGAATAAGTTGGATCAGACTGCGGAAAAGGGTTATCTTGTGGGCTATAGTGAAAACGCGAAAGCATATCACATCTATATTCTAGAAAACAAGAAAATCGTGGTAAGGAGGGACGTGAAATTCATGGAGGAGAGAGCCTTCAGGAAATCTTGGGAGATGGCTACAGATATGCAGATTGAGGATGATCCACTAGTACAACCTCAACGGCCCACAGAGGATGGGTCAAGTGCCTCTCCATGGCACAAGGATTTTGAGGATAGTTCCTCCGAAGAAGAGCAGACAGGAGAGTAGGTAAGATCACCCACCACCAGTGGAAGACCGAGCATAGAACTCCAACAAATTCTAAAGGATGCAAAATAATTTGTTGGAGCCCCTAGAGATGGGAAGAGGGTATGGAAGCAACCTAACAGATACCAGGCCCTGGTAGCTCAGGTTGGAGAACCCTCCAGCTTTCGAGAGGCAACTCAGTGTCAGGTGTGGGTGGATGCCAAGGTGGAAGAGTATAGCTCCATCATGACAAACGATGTCTGGGAAGTCGTCCCTAGACCATAGGACATATCAGTTGTAGATCAAGGTGGATCTACAAGATCAAGTATGCAAGCCCTGGAAGTGATGATTGACGCTATGTGACTCATTTCACTAGTTTCCATCCCACTTCTTCACCCCTGTGAGCATCACCCGATGTAATGAGTGCTAAGTGGAGTATTCAAAAATCATGAGAAATTAGTTAGTTACGACTAACTCTCATGGAAATGGTCATAGATGAATGACTTACTTAACACAGTTGAATCCCAAAAAATGATATCTAATATAATGCATTGCAGAAGCCCCTCATACTAAAAATACAAAGAGTAAAGGGAGCTCTACTTGAATGGTTCATGAGGCACAATACTTGCTAAGGTTTTGCAAATGGGGTAGCAAGCTAAGTGGGCTTGATTATGGGGAAAACTCCACAGTTAAGCGCGCTTGAGCCAGAGGAGTTCTAGGATGGGTGACCTCTAGGGAACTCCTGGTTACCAGGTGCAAGCCCCGGAAGTGATGATTGATGCTATGTGACTCATTTCACTAGTTTCAATCATGGTTGCTTGGGAGTAGGGAGTGGGAGTGGGAGCGCCATTTTCAAAAGCTCCCGGTCCGGAGCGTTTCGGGGAGCATTTTTTTAAAATATATATATATTTTTTATATTTTGATGCATATATGTCAACAAAAGCATGCAGAATGATGAATTAGACATAAAAAACATAAAAACATAGATTGAATCATATAACATCAATCATCTAGAATTTATAATCTTCATCAACCATGCCCACAAGTTGGAAACATACAACATATTGACTCTTGAGTCTCGCGAATCATCAATCTGAAGGTTTCAAGCTTTCAAAATTCAATATATAACATTTATCATCATTGATATATAACATTTATCATCATTGATTTCAAATTTCAATATATAACATTTATCATCATTGATATATATCATAATTCATTTATCATCATTGATTCATTGATTTGAAAATTCAATATATAAAATTTATCGTCATTGATATATAACAATTATCATCATTGATTCATTGATTCCAAATTTCAATATATAACATTTATCATCATTGATATATATCATTTATCATTATTGATTCATTGATTTCAAAATTCAATATATAACATTTATCATCATTGATTCATTGATCACCATCTAACTTTCATGAAGCATCATATTCATAATTCATAATGACTTATAAACTTATAAATGCCAACTTCAAAGTTTCACCTTTCAATTTCAAACTTCAAACTTAAATTGTCATTAAATATGAAAGAGTCAAGTTTCAATTGTTCAAGAGTTATAAAAGATAAAAACTACTAGAAAATAGAAAAGACTAGTAAACAACAAATCTATTTTATCTATTGGATGGCCCCTTGCCACGCCCATGAGAAATGTCTAATTTGTGAGAACCACGAGGCAATGGTGGTCTTCTAGTACTCTCAGGAGTACCATGTCCACGACCATGACTAGAAGGCGGAGGGTAACGTGAGGATGTAGGTGGAGGCTAAATCTGCAAAGGAACAATAGTTGGATATCGAGCACTGGCACTGGCACCCGCACTGCTACTGGATGGTGGGACTGGCCCTGTGTGTGGCGGTGCTGATGATGCTTCATCATCATCCCTCAAAAGTTCTGCTTTCAATTCTTCCATATGTACAGTGTCGTCCTCCAAATTATCATCCTCTGGGTTGTTGTCCCAGACTTTATATGATTGATCCTCATATGCCTGATTACAGTAATGACTCAACAACCTCAAGTTGTAATGCACATAAACCAAGCTTTCAGCTCGGTTTTCATTCAGCCTGTTTCTTCTCACATTATGTATGAAGCTATAGGTGCTCCAACACCTCTCTGCAGAAGAAGTATTCACAACTTGTGAGAGAACTTTTTTTGCTAACTTTGGCAAAAGTCCCATGCCGCCATATGCTTCCCACCATGTGAGAGCATCAAATCTGTCTCTGTCTTCCATTACATGGAAAGAACCAAAGTTACCAGTGCAACTGAAGTATCTGCCTAATTGAAGGCGCAATCTAGCACACTCCTCCGTGTCGGGGACCAACTTGTCTAATGCTTTCATGTACCCCTCTTGTACCTCTGGATCTGTTTGAGGTTTGATCCTAATCCCACCTCCAGGTGCAGGTTGGCCCAACCAAGATGGAGAGTAGTATTTTGGCATAAGGATATATGCCAAGGCATGTAGTGGAACATTGAGTTTATTCCACCGTGCACACACACAGTCGTGAATCATTGCATACAAGTTGGGATCATTATCCTTAACAACATCTTTTATTTGGCCCAACATGCTATCCATTTGCTCATAAACCTCCCCAATCACTGGTTTATCTGTATCTGAAAAACAAATCATGTGATAAATGGGCTTGGTGAAATTCAAAATTTCCCTCACACGTGCCCAAAACAAAGGGTCAAAGGCGGTCTCCTCCACATGTTCAAAACCTTGCCTGTCAACTATTGTCACTGCCTTGTCCTTTAATACCTGCTAGTGTGGGCTTGATACCATTGCAGCCAATGAATCTCTTACCTTCAAAAGGTGCCTGAAGGTGAGGTAATAGCTAGCAAATCTAGCCTTTGCTATCTTCAATAACTCCAATTTGGAGTGAGTATGGAAAAGCCCATGGGTATTGCTATGATTTGTAATAAATCTTATCATTTTTTTACCTCTCTTGTACAAATCACCAAGCCATTTGAATTGAGGTTGTTTGTTTTTAATGATATCATGCATCAAAAGGTTCATTGTGTGAACCAAACACCCAGACCAAAATATGTTGGGGTAGTTATCCTCAATAATTGCTCCTGCTGCCTTATAGTTAGCAGCATTATCAGTGATGACTTGGATGACATTGTATGGCCCAGTATTTTCAATTATTTCAAGTAATGGTTCTCCAATGTTAATGCCGGTCTTGAATTTGTCTGAATAATCATATGCTGAAAGGAATATTGCACCACTAATCGACACAGCCAGAACACTTATCAATGGCTTTCGTTTTACATTGGTGCATCCATCAGATACAATGGACACCCCATGCTCATTCCAAGAATTTGTCATTCTAGCCAAAGAATTGTTTATTTTAGCTTTTTCATGATCAAGTCCCACAGTTATGGCCTTGTCATGCCCAGGGCTCCTGTATCCTTTGGGGGAATCATTAATGGCAGAAACCATAAGGTGAGCGAAGAACATTGAATGGCACCCCACATGCATATAGAAACCGGAAATTTTTTGAATCCACATCATTCCTAGACCCTTCGTCAAGGAAATTGGATATGGTTCTACGCCTTAAGGAGATGTTTGGTCCAGGTGTGCCTCCATATCCACTGCCATGGGTGGAAGTTGATGGACTTCTTTGTCCATGATGTGATGGACCTGATGGTGTATAAGAATCAATGAAACCCCTAGATCTTTTAGATCTCTGTAGTGAAACCTCTTCCTTTCTATATTTCTCTCTCTTTGTTGCTGGCACACTTACACAAATTTTGATTTCTAGATTTTTGTCTCCATCCCCTGGCATTTTCCCACAAAGGTGCCTTCTGGCACGGGTGTATGAACTTGTGTATTCTTTATTGCAATGGGGGCAAAGAAATTTAGTGGTTCCACCACCTTTTCCTCCTTCCTGCCTCTGAACATATTTCCACAAAGGTGTTTGACTTTGGTCTTGTCTAGTTGGGGTCTATGTGGCCTCATGTTCTCCACTCTCCCCTTCCTCCTTAGCATACTCCTCCTCCTCTTCAAGATTTTCATCAAATCCACTATAACCCACTTCTTCATCCTCCTCTTCTCTAATGGGCCTCTTTCTTCTACTCTCCAACACCATTATTACAAAGAAAGGAACCAACATGAAGAAAATCCGTAGCCATATAGCCATGATGTTTCAAGTTTCTAGCCTGCAAAAAAAATGGAGGAATGCCAAATGGGAATAGGAAATGCAACATAAGGAAAAAAACAATTCAATTTTTCACTTTTCAACACACTAAAATGCAACATTGAGAAAAAAATCAAGTTTTCATTTTTGAACAACTTAAAAATGATTCCTAGAAAATAAAAAACTAGATTAGAAGACCTACCTCTTTCTGGAAATCCTCCTCTTGCTCTCTTGCAGCTTGCTCCTTACTCTCTCCTTGGCACTTCCGCTCTCCAAACTCTCAAGCTCACTTGCTCTCCAAATTGCTCTCCAACTCTCAAGCTCTCTTGCTCTCCAAATTGCTCTCCAACTCTCAAGCTCTTGCTCTCACTCTCAAACTAAACAATAAAAACCAAATAAGGAGGGTGGGCTTTTATTTACCCAACTCCCCCTCCCTCCCTCCCAAAAAAAATCGGAATTTGACGTCCAATTTTTTTTTTTACGCGCTGGGGAGCGTTTTTTTTGCCGGGGAGCATTCGGGAGCGAACGCTCCTTGACCTCTCCCCGCATTAAAAAAACGCTCCCAAATCTTTTTTTTAATGGGGGAAGCGCTTAGGGAGCGTTCGCTCCCGAGCGCTCCCTGAAACGCTACCGAAAAAATAGGGAGCGTTTTTTTTAGGCTCGGAAGCGTGCTCCCAAAGAGCTCTCGAACAGAGCGCGTTTTGGGAGCGGGATCGGGGGGGGGGGAGGGGGGGAGAAGCTTCCCCGCAACCTTGGTTTCAATCCCACTTCTTCACCCGATGCAATGAGTGCTAAGTGGACTATTCAAAAATCATGAGAAATTAGTTAGTTACGACTACCTCTCATGGAAATGGTCATAGATGAATGACTTACTTAATGCAGTTGAATTCCAAAAAATGATATCTAATATAATGCACTGCGGAAACCCCTCATACTTAAAATACAAAGAGTAAAGGGAGCTCTACTTGAATGGTTCATGAGGCACAATACTTACTAAGGTTTTGCAAATGGGGTAGCAAGCTAATGGGCTTGATTGTGGGGAAAACTCCATAGTTAAGTGCGCTTGAGCCAGAGGAGTTCTGGGATGGGTGACCTCCCAGGAAGTCCTGGTTTCCGGGAGCAAGCCCTGGAAGTGATGATTGACGCTATGTGACTCATTTCACTAGTTTCAATCCCACTTCTTCACCCCTGTGAGCATCACCCGATGCAATGAGTGCTAAGTGGACTATTAAAAAATCATGAGAAATTAATCAGTTACGACTACCTCTCATGGAAATGGTCATAGATGAATGACTTACTTAATGCAGCTGAATCCCAAAAAATGATATCTAATATAGTGCATTGCAGAAACCCCTCATACTTAAAATACAAAGAGTAAAGGGAGCTCTACTTGAATGGTTCATGAGGCACAATACTTGCTAAGGTTTTGCAAATGGGGTAGCAAGCTAAGTGGGCTTGATTCTGGGGAAAACTCCACAGCTAAGCGCGCTTGATCCAGAGGAGTTATGGGATGGGTGACCTCCCGGAAAGTCCTGGTTACTGTGTGCAAGCCCCGGAAGTGATGATTGACACTATGTGACTCATTTCACTAGTTTTAATCCCACTTCTTCGCCCCTGTGAGCATCACCCGATGCAATGAATGCTAAGTGGACTATTCAAAAATCATGAGAAATCAGTCAGTTACAACTACCTCTCATGGAAATAGTCATAGACGAATGACTTACTTAACGCAGTTGAATCCCAAAAAATGATATCTAAGATCAAGTATGTTGCAGACGGCAGCATAGAGAAGTTCAAGGCCAGATTTGTTGCTAATGGGTATGCACAAAAGGAAGGGATCGATTATGAGGAAACCTTCGCCCCTGTAGCATGCTACACTTCTATTAGATTTGTCATCTCTCTAGCAGCACAAATGGGATGGGAGATTCACTAGATGGATGTCAAGATAGTGTTCTTGAACGGGGTGATAGAGGAGGAAGTGTACATAGAACAACCAGAGGGCTTCGAGACACATGAGCAGAACACTCCTGTTTTCAAGCTTAAGAAAGCCATGTATGGTTTAAAACAAGCCCCCAGAGCATGGTATGGGCGAATTGATAGCTACTTGCAGAAGATGGGGTTCTTCAAGAGTGACGCAGATCCCAGTCTCTACTACTTGAGAGTAGGGTATGAGCCGTTAATTTTGGTATTATATGTGGATGATCTGTTTCTTACTGGATCATCCAAGCTCATCAAGGACTACAAGGAGAATCTGGCTACGGAATTCGACATGAAGGATCTGGGGTAGATGCACTATTTTCTTGGTTTGGAGGTTTGGTAGCAGAAGGGAGAAATCTTCCTGGGGTGAGGAGATACACTATAGAAATCCTGAAGAGATTTCAGATGGAAGACTGTAGACCCATGGCCGTGCCAATGATTACAAACTAGAAGAAGATAGACACAACAAAGGATGATCAGGCTGATCCCACTTTGTATAGGCAATTTATCGGTTCATTGATGTATCTGATCAATACTAGACCAGACATATGTTATGCAGTGAATACCCTCAGTCAGTTCATGGTGGAACCAAGGAGGGCTCACTGGGCAGCAGCCAAACATGTTCACAGATATCTGAAGGGGACAGTCGAATATGGATTGAAGTACACCATGGGAAATGAGGTCTAGTTGAGTGGGTTTATAGATGTAGATTGGGCTGGAAGCACAGTGGATCGGAAGATTACCATTGGGTACTGTTTCAGTCTCAGATTAGGAATGACCTCCTGGTGAAGTAGGAAACAAAAGTCCGTCACACTAAGTTCAACCGAGGTAGAGTATATGGCAGCAAGCACAGCGTCGTTCGAGACCATATGGTTTTGTAAATTACTCTTGAACCTACTCAAGAAGAGGATGGAACCGATCGGGATTATGTGTGATAATCAGAGTTGCATCAAGCTCTCTGAGAATCCTGTGTTTCATGACCGGTTGAAACACATTGACATTCGGTGCCACTTCATTAGGAACTATGTCCAACGGGGAGCAGTACAGTTGAGGTACACTCCTACAGGGGAACATGTGGCAGATATCCTCACCAAGGCTCTAAGTAAGATTAAGTTCACTTACTTTAGAGAGAAGATGGGGATGGTCGAGAACCCCTTCCTTTAGAGGAACGGGTGGTATTTAGAGATAGAGGGAGCTGTAGTACGGATGAGGCAATGGCAGAGTCAGTGTCACAGGCAACAATACAGAGGGCAGCAGCGCAGAGATGAGGGGCAACAACCAAGACATCATCAACGCAACAGATGTTCTAGATTCAGAGCAGTACAGTGGTATCTTTCTTGAACACTTTCCTCGCTAAGAGGGAGTGTTGATTTTATAGCATCGGTAAGTGTTCCAAGTCTCAAATTTGGTGGAGAGATTGGACAACAGTTATCTAGAGAACCCAAAAATCATTTGTGGAAATTCCACTCAGATCTTGCTTTATTAAAATAATTAATTATTTTAATGCAGACCTTGAGTCTAAACTTAGGAAAATTAAATAATTAAATGGTATTAATAAATCAGAGTGTGAATCTTTTAGAAAATGAAGATCAAGTCATCTTTTAATCTGAGCCATTGATTAAAGATAAAATCTTGGTCGTTGATTCATCAGCGAGAAGATTATAAGAAGAGACTTGAGGGTCATTTGGAAATCAAGCCGGGGACATTCTTAGTACTTGAAGGAAATCGGTTCTGAAGTAAGAGAATTTGATTTCAGTGGGTGAGTTTGTAGAGGTGGGATTGCAGAGGCAGAAGGAGGAGGGAGAAGTCAGCTGACGAAGAAGCAGAAGGCAGAAGGGTGAAGGGAATGGAGTGCTGAGCAGTAGCACCAAGCCCTCCACGCAGATTTATACAGTCCAGGGAGGGACTGCGCAAAGTAGCTTTTGATTTTTGTAGCATCCGAAAGTGTTCCAAGTCTCAAACTTTGCAAGGAGGCTTGGACAATAGCATTCCAAAGAGCCCAAAAACATTTTGTGGAAATTCCACTCAGTTCAAGACTTATTAAAATAATTAATTATTTTAATGAAGACCCTAAGTCTAAACTTAGGGAAATTATATAATTAAAGGGTATTAATAAGTCAGAGTGTGAATCTTCTAAAAAACATGGATCAAGTCAAGTTTTAATGTTAGCCATTGATTAATCTTTTAATCTAGGCCGTTGGTTCTCCAACAGGAAGATTATATAAGAAGGCTTGAGGGTCATTTGGAAAACAGGTTGGGCATACACTCAGTACCCAAAGGAGATCCATTCTGATGTAGAATTCGATCTCAGTGGGAGAGTTATAGGGCGAGAAGTTGTAGAAGCAGAAAGAGGAGGTCAAGGGTGATCGAGATCAAGGTCAGAGGGCAGCAGTGGGTCACTGGAGGCAGCTTGAGGCTACAACGCAGAGACCCCATGCAGTCTCATGCAGTCCAGCGCTGGGACTGCGCAGGGAATCACGCAGAGTGACGCAAGGGCATACAGGGTTTGTTCTGGGTGTCAGAGAATTGTCTGAGTAAGCCAGAAATTCAGTCTTAGGTGGTTCATAATTTATCTGCCATATATTTTCCCTGTAAAGATATCATTTGCTGAAGAATTAATAAAACCCTCATTTGCTGCACCGATTTTCCCGCTTTGGGTTTTTCCGGAGACAATTGTCCAAAAACAACTGTCTGTTGGACATTGGGTTCAACGCTACCCGTGTGTTTCGCGACATAGACTAACCACCTCTCGTGGATCCTAACTCTGGAGATTGTAGTAGAGACTAATGCCTACGGGTTTTGGTCTAACGACAATCGTGATTCCAACAATTGGTATCAGAGCAATAGGTCTCGAGTTCGAAACTCACCCGGCTTGCGTTGGGGGGGAGATTGTTGGACATTGGGTTCAACGCTACCCGTGTGTTTCGCGACATGGACTAACCACCTCTCGGAGACTAATGCTTGTGGGTTTTGGTCTAACGACAATCGTGATTCCAACACTATCCACATGTGATTGATTCTTGTGCTTATGTTCTCTACTATTTATTTCTCTTCATATATAATTGTGAATGTTGTAGTAGTATTTATTTCGATATTTGTCGGAAGATTTCTGAATAATAACTTATTGAAATAATAAGTAGGAGAAATAAATCTATCACTGCAGCTGTTTGTAAATTTTCACATGGTATCAGAGCCAGAGATGAATAACAGAGAGGGGGCATCTATCAGTGAACAGTGATCTACTGTTGCAGCAATAACGCAGAAGGGTTCACATAGTTCTCCAAGAGGGGGAAGAAGCATGATAGAACAGATGGATCACGATGTATCTGTATTGGCATCCAGACTAGAGGAAGATTTTTCTTGTGTATTGAGCACTGTGTCTTCAGATGTCTGGTATATTGACAGCGGAGCCTCTGCTCACATTACGGGAGTACGAGATTGTTTTTCCGACTACCAAGAAGAGTAGATTAATTTCAAAATAACCATGGCTAATAAAGAAAAGTGCACTCCCATTGGGAGAGGTACTGTAGTTTTTCATACCGAGGCAAGGAACAGAATCCGGGCCACTAATGTACTGCATCTGTTGGGTTTGGGGATGAAACTACTCTTAGTGTCACAACGTCAAAACTGAGGATATGACGTCTACTTTATTGGCAATAGAGTCTATGTCAAACACCCCAGTTGGAAGAAGAAGGCACAGATCGGGGTAAGAAGCAACAAGTTGTACAAGCTCCAACTTGATTCTCCAACGACACTAGTTGGCAGCGTAGATGAAATAGACCTGAATGAGCTATGGCACAGAAGAATGGAGCACTTGCATCATGGGTCATTGAGAACTCTCCAGAAGACTGGCACAGGTGTTCCAGAATTGAGCACCAAATGGGATGATGTTTGCAACGGGTGTGTACTGGGGAAATATGCTAAGGCAACATATCAGAGAAGCAACAATAGGGCCAAGGGTGTGTTGGATCTAATACACTCAGATATCTGTGGGCCGATCTCCGCTAGAGCTCTTAGCAGTGCTGAGTATTTCGTCACCTTCATTGATGACCATTCCAGGAAAACCTGGATCTACTTCTTGAAGACCAAGGATGAGGTTTTCAGTCGATTTAAAGAGTTTAAGGCTTTGGTGGAAAATCTGACAGGGAAGCGGACCAAGGTATTGCAATCAAATAATGGAGGTGAATACATAGATAAAGAATTCACTAGATTCTGTCCAAGGGAAGGCATCAAAAGAGAATGGACAACCCCATACAATCCAGAACAGAATGGTGTGGCAGAAAGGAAGAACTGGACTATTGTTGAAGCAACTAGAGCTATGTTATATGACCAAGACATGCCCAAATTTCTATGGGCTGAAGCGTGTAATACAGTTGTCTACATTCAGAACATAAATCCTCACACTGCACTAGGAAATATCACGCCAGAAAGTGTCTTCACTGGCAGCAAGCCTGAAGTAAATCACTTTCGGATCTTCGGCAGTACAACGTATTGTCATGTGCCCAGTGAGAAGAGGAAGAAGTTGGAGATGAATGCTGAAAAGGGGTATCTAGTAGGATACAACGAGAATGCAAAGACTTATCGCATCTACATTCCTGAGAGCAGGAAAGTGGTGGTGCGAAGGGATGTGAAGTTCATGCAGGAGAAAGCCTTCAGAAGATCATGAGAGCTGCCTTCTGCTACATAGTCAGAGGAAGAGCCTCTGGTCCAGCCCCAACAACCAGCAACAGAAAATTCAGTTGCCTCTCCAAGGCATAGTGATCCAAAGGGTGTATCTCCCGAGGATTTGCAAGAAGGAGAGCCGTTAAATCCACCCACCACCAGTGGAAGAACGAGCAGGGAACTTCGACAGATTTTGAAGGATGCAGAGGATTTTGTCGGAATCCCCCGAAATGAGAAGAGAACCTTCCAGTTTTCGAGAAGCAGCTCAACACCAGGTGTGGGTTGATGCAATGATGGAAGAGTATGGTTCCATCATGACAAATGATGTCTGGGAAGTAGTACCCAAACCTCAAGGGAGATCGGTTGTAGGATCTAGGTGGATCTACAAGATCAAGTATGCGGCAGACAGCAACATCGAGAAATTTAAAGCTAGGTTTGTGGCTAAGGGGTATGCTCAGAAGGAAGGAATAGACTATGAAGAAACCCTCTCCCCGGTAGCTAGATACACATCTATCAGGTCTGTGATATCCCTTGCTGTGCAGATGGGATGGGAAATTCACCCGATGGACGTCAAGACGTCATTCTTGAATGGTGTGATAGAAGAAGAAGTGTATATAGAACAACCGGAGTGCTTTGAGACACATGATCAGAAAACCCATGTGTGCAGATTGAAGAAAGGATTATATGGACTGAAGCAAGCTCCTAGAGCCTGGTATGGTCAGATTGACAACTCCCTGCAGAAGATGGGATTCGTCAAGAGTGATGCAGATCCCAATCTCTACTACCTAAGAGTAGGGAGTGAGCCTTTGATACTGGTATTGTATGTGGATGATTTGTTCTTGACAGGATCATCAAGGCTCATCACATATTGCAAGAAGAATTTGGCTGAAGAATTTGACATGAAGGATCTAGGATGGATGCACTATTTTTTGGGGTTGGAAGTTTGGCAGCAGAATGGGGGGATCTTTCTTGGTCAAGGAAGATACACTACAAAGATTCTTAAGAGATTTCAGATGGAGGATTGTAGGCCCATGATCACTCCAATGATCACCAACTGGAGGAAAATCGACACGTCTGAAGATGATGAAGTTGATCCTACGTTGTACAGGCAGCTCATAGGGTCATTGATGTATCTGGTAAATACGAGGCCAGATATCTGTTATGTTGTTAATACCCTCAGTTAGTTCATGGTGGAACCGAAGAGGGTACATTGGGCAGCAGTCAAGCACGTTCTCAGGTACCTTCGAGGGACAGTTGAACTTGGATTGAAGTACACTCGTGACAATGATGTCAGGTTGAGTGGTTTCACTGATGTAGATTGGGCTGGAAGTTAAGTTGATCGGAAGAGTACCAGTGGGTACTGTTTCAGTCTGGGATCAGGAATGACTTCCTGGTGCAGTAGGAAACAAAATTCCGTGGCACTAAATTCATATGAGGTAGAGTATATGGTAGCCAACACAACTTCGTGCGAAGCCATATGGCTTAGGAAACTGCTAGTGAATCTACTCAAGGAGAAAATGGAAGTGACCAACATTTTATGTGATAATCAGAGTTGCATAAAGCTCTCTAAGAACCCTGTGTTTCATGATAGGTCAAAACATATTGACATCCGTTGTCACTTCATCAGGGACTGTGTACAACATGGAGTTGTTCAGTTGCAGTACATTCCAATAGGAGAACAGGTGATAGACATCCTCATAAAGGCTCTAGGAAAAACAAAGTTTGTCTACTTCAAAGAGAAGATGGGGATGATGAAGAATCCCTTCCAGTAGCAAGAATGGAGGATTCAGTATTCTGAGGGAGCTGTGGTACAAAGGCAGCAAGTGACAGTGGCAGTGTTAAAGGCAGCAGTATAGGGCGCAACAACGCAGCAAATGGGGGGAGCATAATCCTAAGATCAGTAGCACAGAGGGTGCTTCCGAATCAGAGCAGCATGCAGCAGGCATATTGTTGGAACACCTTCCTTGCTAAGAGGGAGTGTTGATTTTTGTAGCATCCGAAAGTGTTCCAAGTCTCAAACTTTGCAGGGAGGGTTGGACAACAACATTCCAAAGAACCGAGAAACAGTTTGTGGAAATTCCACTTGGTTCAAGACTTATTAAAATAATTAATTATTTTAATGAAGACCCTAAGTCTAAACTTAGGGAAATGAAATAAATAAGGGGTATTAATAATTCAAAGTGTGAATCTTCTAGAAAACATGGATCAAGTCAAGTTTTAATCGTAGCCATTGATTAATCTTTTAATCTGGGTTTTTAGTTCTCCAACAGGAAGATTATAAAAGAAGGCTTGAGGGTCACTTGGAAAACAAGTTGGGCATACACTCAGTAACCGAAGAAGATCCATTTTGATGTAGAATTCGATCTCAATGGGAGAGTTGCAGGGCGAGAAGTTGCAGAAGCAAAAGGAGGAGGTCAGAGGTGATCGAGATTAGGGTCGGAGGGCAGCAGTGGGTCACTGGAGGCAGCTTGAGGCTGCAGTGCCACGCAGTCTCCACGCAGACTCACGTAGTCTAGCACTGGGACTATGCAGTGAATCACGTAGAGTGACGCAGGGGCATACATGGGATGTTCTGGGTGTTAGAGAATTGTCCGAGTAAGCCATAAATTCAGTCTCAGATGGTTCATAATTTATCTACCATATATTTTCCCTATAAAGATATCATTTGTTGAAGAATTAATAAAACCCTCATCTGCTGCATCGGTTTTCCCACTTTGGGTTTTTCCAGGGACAACTGTCCAAAAACAACTGTGTACATGTGATTGATTCTTGTGCTTATGTTCTCTACTGCTTATTTCTCTGCATATATAATTGTGAATGTTGCAATAGTATTTATTTCGATATTTGTCGAAAGATTTTTGAATAATAAGTTATTGAAATAATAAGTAGGAGAAATAAATCTATCACTGCAACTGTTTGTAAATTTTCACAGCATCTATCCAGGATGACGCAGAGGGTGTAGAAGGACATCCCATGTGTCGGGAATTCTTCCGGAGTGTCCAGAAAATTCATGCCAGGTGTATGTTATTTTATTTTGCTCACCAAGACTTCTGTAAAAGATCTTTTCATTGTTGAAGATAAATACAAACACTCATCTGCTGCATCAGTTTTCCCACATTGGGTTTTTCTCGGGACAATTGTCCAAAAAAAATTGTGTTCATATGGTTGTTTCTATTGTGCTACATGTGTTATTTCTGTTCTTCTGATTTTGATTAGAGTGAAGTCCTGCAGCTGTGTTTATTTCAAAATTCACTGAAGCATTTGTAAATAACTTATCTAATAAGTAGGCGAAATAAATCAGTCACTGCAATAATAAATTTTCAGATTTCAAAATTCACACGCAGCACCAGGAGGGACACAGACCTAGCAAAAGGGATGCAGAGCCAGTCTACTCATGCAGAGCTGATGCAGAGGTTGACACAGGCCCTAGTGGGTGACGCAGAGCCTGTCAGGCTCACGCTGGGTTGACGCAGGCCCTAAAGGGTGACGCAGTCCGAGTTGGAGAGACATTGTGCAGTTTGCCGGGGCTGGAAGTGCAGCTTCTGATTTTCAAAAGTTGCTAGTGAGGCATCGGTTCTGTTGGTGCAGAACAGTGCCTAGCAAAGGTGACAAAGTAAGGGGAAACAGTCCCTTAGCAGATTTTTGCCAAGAAGTCTGAGATTCGATCAAGAGGGTGATTGTAGAGGGCTGATTCAACAAAATTGGCGGAGGATTTCCAGGAGGGAAATCAGTTTTCAGAGGGAGCAATATCTCTATAGGGTTTCTAGCACCAAGAAACCCAGATCCGGTCTTTTGTTGAGTGCAACAACAATAGAAGGGAGAAGAGTACCTGTTTCGACTGTTTGAGCAGAGATGGCCCTGTACGAACTGAGAGATCAGGATAGGTTGTGATCTGGAAAGCTAGAATCTTGACAGTCCTGGAGGAGTACAGTATCAGAGACCACGCGGAAAATGTCCTAACTGTGCTGATCGATGTGGATGCTTTGAAGAAGTTCAACGAAAATTAGGCGCGGGTTAAGCGCTTGATCATGGATGGAGTGAAGGATCACGTGGTCCCACACATTGCCGAAAAGAAAACGGAAAATGAGGTTTGGACAACTTTGACTACGCTCTATCAAGGTAGCCTCGTCCAACGGAAGATACTTCTACAGAACTAGATGAGGATCTTCCAGATGCATAAGGGAGAGGAGATTGATCCCTTCCTCTTTAGATTGCAGACTATTTGAGATCAACTGATTGCCATGGGGTCATCTCCGGATGATGGGCTCATGGTAAGGACTGCCCTGAATGCAGTCACCGACGAGTGGGAGACCTTCGTGCAAAGCATCTTGGGTAGAGCACAACTCCCAAATTGGGGTGACATGTGGGCTATCCTTTGACAGGAGGAGATCCGGAGGGTGACCAAGAGGGAATTTAGTAGCGGAGGTGTCAAGGTGAAGAACGAGGAGGAGGAAGATGCGGCCCTAGTATCTAAGGGACAACGACAGAAAGGGAAGAGAAGAAGGACCTATCCAAGGTTCGGTGCTTCAGATGTGGCGAACTTGGACACTTTGCCAACACTTGTCCTAAGCGAAAGGACAAGGAAGCTTTAGATTCCAAGGCAGCAATAGTGAAAGGGGACAGTGGCAGCGATGATGATGTGGGCATGAGTCTCATGTGCCTCGAGAGAAGAGTGTTGTTTTTTGTAGTGTTGTATCTTAAGAGACAATCTCTCGGTTGCGAAAGGAGTCAGTGCTTAAGACATTTTAAAAGTGTGTCACAGAAATAATTTTATCACGAGGTCTCGGTTCTATCCCACTGGAAACTAGTTTTCTAAAACCCTTAATGATCTGGAATAATAAAAGATTTCACAATGCTATTGACTGTTGATATCTGAATGGAAAAGAAGAACTGCAAGGGAAACTCAAAGTAATATGTTGTAAACACATAATTTATTACTTTTAAGTTTCTGTAATATCCCGTTTCAGGGATATCTCTAAAACACGGCAAACTCCAACCAGAGAGAGACTGGGAGGGCATTTACTGGATATATCACCTCAGAAAAGAGGACGAAATTCGAAGGCTACCTGGTCCTTTTCCAGACTTTGTCTAAGAGTGAAAGATAACATACCAAGTGGTATAGAACTAGAATGCTCAAGAATATATAAAAATAACAGTGCAACAGACATATAATAGCATAGAAAGGAAATACGGCAAATACGACAACTCATCTAGAAACATAGAGAGGAAATGCTAATCCATTTTATTAATCTGAGAAATATAATGAAGTACAATAGGTGATCAGAGTGATGGCACCTAATCTTGCTCAAGGCAAGTGAAGAAACACTCTCAGAAAATACAGAAAATGGCTGCTCTATGGACTGCATCCCAACTGCTGGAAAAATGCCGTGTAGCTGCTACTGCTGGAATGAACTGAAGGCTAGGGGCTGATCTCCTTGTCGGAATGAGCTGAAAATCTGCAAACCACCTCTACTCACCAATCCGGACAAAACCCAGAAACCATATCAAAAATAGCCGACCCCCGAAAATCACCCGAAAATACCTCCTCAGGGAATTACACTGGCCTCCAAGGCTCTGCGTAGAGGCTAAATGAGATCAGCTGAAACACTGCCTCAAACTCCACTAAAATCCTCCTGTGGGCAAAGGCTGATCCTCTGCTCAAAATCTCGGCTAAAACTCCTGTAGAAATCCCGATCCAGAGCACCTCCAAAATGGACTACGTACTCTCCTAGTGACTGTGCAGTCTCTATGAAAGCCCAGCTCCGCAGAAAACCCAAACAACAAAACCTCTCACAAAATACTGAAGGAATAACCTTGCCCGAGCAGGCACTCGAAGTCCCCCGGGGCTAAGGGCGAGATCTTTGACCAGAGACACTCAATGCACTAAACAATGATGCAGACAGGCTAAACAGCCAGCGTGCTCAAGAAGACAAAACGTCTAGCTCAATATCATCAATAACAGAATGAATCAAATAAGAAGGCTCCTCCTTCTTTTATAACGTTGGCCTTCCTCCAATCCCAAGGCCATCTCCTCAATGTAGCCTCCATCTATTGCCACGTGTCCAACCTCTCCTGCGCAGAAGCTTCTAGAGCTAACGTGAGCCCCCTCTCTACGTGGTGCTTGGCCCCCCTTGGCTCCCCCTTAAGTTATAACGTCATGCTCCTAGGAGTATGTTTTATTTCACTTAAGTGAGTTAGACCCCCTCTACTCACTTTTTATTTATTTATAAACTATAGACGGCAAAACTATACAAAGTCGAATATTCCAATTAGCTGTCGCTAATTAGGAATATTACAGTCTCCCTCGGCAAAATGTTGCTTGTCCTCAAGCAACTGAAGTGATGCATGCTGCAAAATCTTCTCACTCTCCCAAGTGGCATCCTCATCCGGCAAATTCTTCCACCTCACCAAGAATTCCCGGACTGTACTGCTCCGTAGCTACCTCTCCCTGGTATCAATAATGGCCTCTGGCTGCAACACCAAGTGCCCCTCATCATCCGTGGGCGGTAGCTCCTCTGTCACTGTCACCTGCTGCCCCAGTGCCTTCTTTAGGCATGATACATGAAAAATGTTGTGGATCTTGCTGCCTTGGGGCAGCTCCAACTCATACGCATCCTGCCCAATCCTGCGTATCACCCTGTATGGCCCGTAAAAATGAGGCTTGAGCTTCTCAGCTCCCTTCTGCTTCAGCGATGACTGTCGGCATGGCTGTAATCGTAGGTAGACCAAGTTCCCTACCTCAAACTGTCTCTCCACCCGACCCTTGTCGGCATACAGCTTCTGCTGGTTCTATGCTGTAGCCATATTGTCCTTGAGAGCTCGGAGAATGTCTTGACTCTCTTGGATCCAAATCTTGGCTTTAGGAGGCTTGCTAGCACTGAACATCACATCAGCAAAAGATAAGGAATGATACCCATACAAAGCATAAAACGGTGACATACCAATGGACATGTGATGTGTCGTGTTGTAGCAGTACTCCCCCAAATGTAACCATCTCAACCATGCTTGCTGCTGCCCACTGACATAGTTACGCAAGTAGCCCTCCAACCACTTGTTAACTATCTCCGTCTGTCCATTTGTTTGTGGGTGATAACTGGTACTCGGTGTCAACTCCGTCCCCACCAGCCGGAAAAGCTCCTGCCAAAATCCGCCCATAAAGCAGTTGTCCCTGTCACTGATGATGGTCTTAGTAAGACCATGCAGCCTGAAAACCTCTCTGAAGAACAGCTCAGCCACCTGTACTGCTGTGTAATGTGCGAATATGGTGAAAAAGTGTGCATACTTTGTCAGCCGATCAACGACGACAAAGATACAATCCTTGCCCTGCACCATGGGCAACCCTGTGATGAAGTCCATCGATATGCTCTCCCATTTCCCCTCCGGAATAGGAAGAGGCTGCAATAATCCTGCGGGATGGTTCATCTCCCCCTTGTTCCTCTGACAAACATCGCATTCCCTGATGTGCTGGAGTACGTCCTCCTTGAGGCCCTTCCATGAGAACCTCTCTCTAATGGCCCTGTAGGTTTTGGTAAACCCCTGATGGCCTGCCAATGGAGAATCATGTGACGCCTAGAGTATTTTCTTCTTGAGCTGAGACCCCTCAGTCAAGAAGATCCTGTCCCTGTAATAGATGATCTCATCAACCACCCTGTACCTGTCATCCGCTAACTGTCCATCCAACACCTCACATGCAAATCTGTCCTTGGAGTACTCCACTAAAAGTCGAGCCCTCCAATCTGTATCTAAGCTCATAAGAGATAACGTGGCTAGTCTACGTGAAAGGGCATCTGCTACCACGTTATTCTTACCCTTGACATACTCAATGTCAAAGTCATATGCTTGGATCTTACTGATCCACTTCTGTTGCCTCTCCTGTAGCTGCTTCTGCTCCAAAAAGAACTTGAGGTTGTTGTGATCAGTCCTCACCCTGAACCTGTTCCCTACCAAATACTGCCGGAATTTGGCCAAAGCATGCATGATGGCCAACATCTCCTTGTCGTATATAGAATACAACCTCTCATGCGGAAGGAGCTTCCGGCTCTCAAAGGCTATAGGGTGTCCCCCCTGCATCAATACTGCGCCGATCCCCTCTCCCGACGCATCACACTCCAAGACAAATGGCTGCGTAAAATCCGGCAATGCAAGCACTGGGCAACTACTCATCACCTCCTTGAGCCTATCAAAGGCTCGCTGCACTATATCTGACCAACTGAATGCTCCCTTCTTCGTCAAATCTGTAAGGGGTGCAGCAAGCTGTGAGAACCCTCTGACGAACTTCCTGTAATAGGTACATATCCCAATGAACCCTCTAAGTTCCGTCACGTTCCTCGGCTCCGGCCAATCTCTGATGGCTTTAATCTTCTCCTCATGGACACTCACTCCGTCCACTCCAATAATGTGTCCCAAATACAACATCTCCGTCATCCCAAACTCACACTTGGAGAGCTTAGCATAGAACTATTGCTCTTCCAAGATGCGTAGCACCGCCTCTATATGCTGGAGATGCTCCTCCCAAGTCCTGCTATATATGAGTATGTCATCAAAGAAGACCAATACAAACTTCCTCAGATGACTGTGGAAGATATGGTTCATGCAAGATTGAAAGGTGGCTGGTGCATTGGTCAGCCCAAAAGGCATAACCAGAAACTCAAAGTGCCCATAATGACACCTGAAGGCGGTCTTGGGAATGTCCTATTCCCTCACGCGAATCTGATGGTACCCTGATCTCAAATCAATCTTCGAGAAGAATTTGGCTCCTCTTAGCTCGTCCATCAACTCATCGATCCTGGGTATAGGATACCTGTTCTTCAGGGTCTTCTTGTTCAGGGCCCTGTAATCAATGCACATCCTCAAGGTGCCGTCCTTCTTCTTCACCAACACTACGGAAGAAGCAAACGGACTCGTGCTCGGTCTGATGTACCCAAGAGCCAGAAACTCCTGGATGGCCCACTCAATCTCATCCCGATAGGCTTTGGGATGCCTATAGGGGGTAGTGATCACCGCCTGAATACCCTGCTCAAGTTCAATGGTGTGCTCAAATCCTCGGTCCAGTGGCCGACCTGGTGGTATATCCCCAAACACTGCATCATACCTGTCAAGGATGGCCTGTATATCAGGATGAACTGCTCGACCAGTGGTCTCTACCTCTGATGCCTGCAACTCAACCACCCACTCTATGTCTCCCTTTCGGAAATCTGCCTCCATCCGGTGTACCGAAATTGTCTGAGGTGGGTAAGTGTGCATCCCGCGGATCTTCTCATGCTTCCCGATCTTCTTGTCATCCCACTCCATCTCTAAGGCCTCCCAATCCGTGGTGACCTTCCCCAGAGTAATCAACCACTGAACACCCAATACCACATTGGTATCTGGTATGTTGACCATGAAAAAGTGATCGGTCACGGTGTAGGTACCCATTGTCACTGCCAACTCTGGAACATACCGGGCACACTGCATCGTTTGGGCTCCTGGGACCAAGACTGAAAGTCCGTCAAAGCTCTCGGTCGGTATACCCTTCCTCTCGACCATCTGTGCATCAATGAAGTTGTGGGTCGCCCCACTGTCAACCAAGACTGATACTCGTTGGCCACGTACTGTCCCTCGTACGCGCAGCATCAAATACTTAGGAACTCCTCGCAAGGCTGCAAGGGTCCCTCCTGTGGGTGCAAATGCTGCACCTCATGTCCCTGGAGGTGGCGGCAACTGATCCTGGGCCGTCTGACTATCTCCTGCCTCCTCATCATCCTCCTCATCCTCTTCCCCGCTATCATCAGAGAAGACCTCAATGAAGTGTGCTTTGCCAACAGCACACCTATGCCCTAGTGCCCACGGCTCCTGACAAGTGAAGCACAGCCGCTTCTTCCTCAACTCCCTCCTAGCATCATCATCTATCTGAGCCCGTCCGGGATTCCCCTTTGGAGGGGGAACCCTCACATCCTTCCCCTTGGGTTGGAAACCCTGTCTCTGGGGTAAGGTGTCCGCATCCTGGGCAATGCATCCTGTAAGTCCCTGGTCCTGCTGATAGCATCCTGGAGAGTAGCTGGTCTAGTAGATCTGACTAGACCTCGAAGTGGCTCTGCCAATCCCTCCACAAACATATAGATCATCCGTGTCGCGGATAGATCTGGCAACATCACTGAAACCCTCAAGAAATCTGTAATGTAAGTCTCTGGGCTCCCAGTCTGCTTGAGCCTCATCAGCTCAACAAAGTGCTATTCCGGATCCCTCCGGTCAAAACGCTCCATCAACCTCCTGGTAAACTTGGCATATGTCGTCACTGTAGAATGCCCGAGTGTCACCATCCCATGGAACCACCAGTCCTGGGCCTCACCATCCAAATGCATTGTCGCCACCTTGATGGCCTCCGTCTCCGACATCTAGTTAAGCTGGAAATAGATGTCCAGCTTCTCCACCCAAGACTTTGCCGAGCTGTTTGATGAGCCATCAAACGTAGGCAAATGGAATCTGCTAGATGTGCGGTGGGAATCTCCATCATGATAATGTCGTTGCCCTCTATGATGGTCGCGGGGTCTACTGTCCCGCTGGAGCTAAACAAAATCTCGGAATGAGAGAGCATCCCTGAACTCCTGCCCATAGGCCTAATACTCTGCAAAATACTCGCCCATGTGTCTGGGCTCTGCCTCCTGCTGGGCTCCTGCCCCTATGTTTGCTCCCAAGAAAGTGGGCATAGTAGAGTGGGTAGGTGCACGTGAAGCCATCGGCCGAGGAATATCGCGCTGAGCAGCACCATGCTCTGGAAAATGATGGGATGTACCTAATTCCTCTCCTACCTGGAAAACCCATGGGGTCTCACGCTGTCTAGCCTCCACAGCGGTGAACCTCTGACCCATCACCTCAATCTGTCTGGCTAAATCTTGCACCGATTTGAGGAGTGCCTCCCCAAACTGTTTGGCCTTTGTGTCATCTGCCATCGGCCCTCTCTGCTCTGAATCTAATACAGGCTCCTCCTGCTCTGCGTCTGTCACAGGCTCTCTCTCCTACTCTGTGTCCACCACCCGAACACAATCTCCCTCTCCGTAGGTGTTCTCCAACCTACGCTCACTGTCTCTGTACTTCCTGCCTCTATAACAAATATATGGTCTCTTCCCCGGTGTCATAGACCACAGGCTGAGCCAGAACTATGCTCTGATACCACTGTAATATCCCGTTTCGGGGATATCTCTAAAACACGGCAAACTCCAACCAGAGATAGACTGGGAGGGCATTTACCGGATATATCGCCTTAGAAAAGAGGACGAAATCCGGAGGTTACCTGGCCCTTTTCCAGACTCTGTCTAAGAGTGAAAGATAACACACCAAGTGGTATAGAACTAGAATGCTCAAGAATATATAAAAATAACAGTGCAACAGACATATAATAGCATAGAAAGGAAATACGGCAAATACGGCAACTCATCCAGAAACATAGAGAGGGAATGCTAAGCCATTTTATTAATCTGAGAAATATAATGAAGTACAATAGGTGATCAGAGTGATGGCACCTAATCTTGCTCAAGGCAAGTGAAGAAACACTCTCAGAAAATACAGGAAATGGCTGCTCTATGGACTGCGTCCCAACTGCTGGAAAAATGCCGTGTAGCTGTTACTGCTGGAATGAACTGAAGGCTAGGGGTTGATCCCCTTGCCAGAATGAGTTGAAAATCTGCAAGCCACCTCTACTCACCAATTCGGACAAAACTCAGAAACCATATCAAAAATCGCTGACCCCCGAAAATCACCCAAAAATACCTCCTCAGGGAATTACGCTGGCCTCCAGGGCTCTGCGCAGAGGCTAAATGAGATCAGCTGAAACACTGCCTCAAACTCCACCAAAATCCTCCTGTGGGAAAAGGTTGATCCTCTGCTCAAAATCTCGGCTAAAACTCCTGCAGAAATCTCGATCTGGAGCACCTCCAAAATGGACTGTGTCCTCTCTCCCAGTGACTGTGCAGTCTCTATGAAAGCCCAGCTCCACAGAAAACCCAAACAACAAAACCTCTCACAAAATACTGAAGGAATAACCTTGCCCGAGCAAGCACTCGAAGTCCCCCGGGGCTAAGGGCGAGATCTCTGACCGGAGACACTCATTGCACTAAACAGTGCTGCAGACAGGCTAAACAGCCAGTGTGCACAAGAAGACAAAACGTCTTGCTCAATATCATCAACAACAGAATGAATCAAATGAGAAGGCTCCTCCTTCTTTTATAACATTGGCCTTCCTCCAATCCCAAGGCCATCTCCTCAACGTAGCCTCCATCTCTTGCCACGTGTCCAACCTCTCCTGCGCAGAAGCTTCTAGAGCTAACGTGAGCCCCCTCTCTACGTGGTGCTTGGCCCCCCCTTGGCTCCCCTTTAAGTTACAACGTGATGCTACTAGGAGGATGTTTTATTTCACTTAAGTGAGTTAGACCCCCTCTACTCACTTTTTATTTATTTATAAACTATAGACGACAAAACTATACAAAATCGAATATTCCAATTAGCTGTCGCTAATTAGAAATATTACAGTTTCAGAGTAAATTCATGGAGAGAGGGGAAACTAAAAATAATATGTTGTAACACAGATTCTATTACTTTAAGGTTTCAAAGAGAGTTTGTGAAAAGAGGGAAACTCGAAATAATATGTTGTAAACACAAAATCTATTACTTTTAAGTTTCAGAGAGAATTTGTGAAGGGAGAAGAGATGGAGTGAAGGAGCGCTTATTAAGGCTATTTAACTCTTACTTACAAACGTAAATCAGAGACCAACTGCTTCTTTACTTCACTTCTTTCAAGGAAGAAATCACATAAAATGGCACAAGAAACGCGAATCACCACCAACAATGGCAGGAAACTTGTTGCTTCTTTCATTCACCCATCAGAAAAAGAAGTACAAAATGTAGTCCCCAAGAGGTCCATAACTCGGAGCCCTCCTATCTCTTTCTCTCTTCCTTAAATACAAACAAAAGCAGTTTGTAACTGCTCGAGCTTCTTGAAACTCTAGACTGCCCAAAACCGTTAAAATACTTATTACATTGCAATCGAGGACACCATTGTAGCTTCGATCTTAACAAAGAAAACAAAATAACACGTGGCATATAATCCTTTTGCTAAATCTGATTTGTTGTTGATGTGTCTCCTTTCGTTTCGGCTGTGATGTCCTAACAGTCTGCATAAACGCATCTCCACCAGACTCTACCTATGCTTTTGCGTTTCAAACACTGTCATCATGTCACCTGCTACCTGGCTCTGCCTCTTCTGCTTGTGCCTCTTGCGTTTTGTCTTCTCTTCTCCTTTGCTCTGCGTCCGGTCACATACCCGAGTCTTTCTGCCCGCGTTTAGACTTTCTTCCATTATCAAGGCGTAACCGCTTTTAAGACTTCTGCACGTAGTGTCGGGTCTTTTTCCACCCGAGTTTACTTCCGCGTTCAGCCTTTTCTTCATAAACTGCCGCAAGACTTGGACTTGAAATATATTCTATTCACCTTTGAAGAATGTATCGCGTCTGCTTTCTATCACACTTTGGCATTTCATCGGTTTTATGTTATAATCCTCCTTGTCCTCCTCCGATGCGATTTAACATAGGAAATGCTTTACATCTGGATTTGAAATTGTTTAGAGTTCACCTTTGAAACTACATCGCATCTGGGGTCTTTATCGCACTTCGCAAGTTTTAAGAATTTCGCAAATCGGCCCGAAAACCTTATCGCATGCGATGTGCGATATACTTCGCAACTCATCGCCACCTCCTGTCTTTATCGCATCACAACTTCAATCGCTTACCGTTCGAAGACTTAGCAATAAACACAAAAATTGCCGATGTGCGATATGCGCCAACTGTCTTCTGTGATCTGGTCCGTCCATCGCTCGCTATCATTTCTACAACTTGATCCTCACTGTCCATCTCTGCTTCACTCTGGTTTGCCGACTTGACCCGTGCGCTCACGACTTTCTCCATTTGCCGACTTGACCTGTTGAACTGCACTTGCCCTTGTGCACTGCTCTGAACGCAAACTAGCCCGACTCTGCCCGCGCGTTCACGACTCCTTCACGCCTTTGCTTCTTTGGTTTTGGTTCGAGTGCACAAGTGATGATGAATCCTCGCTGAGCTTGTGGTTATCCTTTCGAGCATATTACAGGTCTTCTTGAAATTTGAACAACTGTTCCTCAATAACATTGAATTTCTCAGAAGCTCTCTTGACTTTTAGCTTAGTCAAATTAGGCTACAACATCCGGCTCCAATTTGGGACAACACTTTGGTAGCAAAGCGCTGAGAACTTGTAGATCAGTAGCCTTTATTGGGCATGGAGTCAAAGAGCACTTGTAGATTAGTAGCCTTTATTGGGCATGGAGTCAAGGAGCACTTGTAGATCAGTAGCCTTTCTTGGGCATGGGGTCAATCCCAAATGGGAGTTGATCCAATATGAAATCCTCCCGAAACCTGCTACACTTTGGACTCCTTTCTTTATTCTTAAACTAAAAATACCGAACCATAAATACTACAACTAAAAATGCTCAACGTCTTAGCTTATTTATGCATAACTCCTACATATGTGTTCATGTCTGAACTCAATCAGGTGAAATCAACCTTCTAATGGCACCAATCCAACATCTGCATGTTAGACCTAATGCCTCAATACTGTTGAAATTTGAAGATCATAATAGGGAGATACCATGAATGTTTTCCAGATACCAAGCTTTGCACATACCTTTGCATAAATGTTTGTTGTTGACAAAAGAAAGTTTCCATATAGTCTTCTATTGGATCATAGAACTGATGAGACCAATTTTTTGCTGCCTCCTTTTCTTGAACATTTTGCTGATGTAGACTTCTTTGAACAGGGCAGCTTCCTTCACTGTTTGACTCCTCAATTTGAGGTTGTATGCGAAAAGATTGATTGTTGTTTTCTGATGAAAACCATTTAGGCCGGAAAGAGAAATCTAAGGTTTGTTCCTCATAATGTTGATGTTCTTTGTATAATGCCAATTCTTAACAAAAATCTTCCCCCTCCTGCAAACACACCTGAGAAGCTCCACTAGTTTCTCCTCTATTTACAAAATCATTAAAATTATGAGAATTGTAATGATCTTCCAGGGTTTCAGCGTGTAGTTCAATTGTTGCAATGAATTTTTTACCAGAATCTTCAGAATGCTTGAATTCTTGTGTTTCAACAATACAAGAATCCCCTGACCCCTTTTGAAAATCTTGGTTCATCTTTGAATTTGCATTCTCTTGTAAAGCATTTCCATTTTTTTCTTGACAGCCCCTCTTGTCTTCAACAAAACTTATTCCTTCAACATGACAGGAAAAATTTCTACAAGCCCAGACATTATCTTCGATTTCCTGTGCATAAAGAAACATCAGCTCTAGAGTGCAAGGCTTTCTCTCCTTGAGATAAAAAGCCAAGACAACAGAAAGAGCCCTCAAATAGTAAACCATAGTTGTAGCTTCAGGAGGCCGAATCTCTTTTGGCATGCTGAAATAAGTTTTTTGAAACCTCCTATTAAACTCAGCAATTGATTCATTGCTCTGCCTCTGGATAGAATATAATTCCAAAAGGTGTTTTTCATATGACTTATGCTCGCCCCAATATCTAAGAAATATATCTTGAAATCCTTGCCATGAACTAATTGAACTTTCTTCCTCCTCCTCTCCAGAAAAACTTGGCCAAAATTTGAATCCTTTTGAAGGATACTGATGGAGGATTGTGGGCAGCACCAAGGGTTTGAAAATCACCTTGGTTCCAAGCTGGAAAGAAGCAGATTGCTTATGAGGTAGAATATTATCACCCAAAGATGATGAATCCTCACCTTTATACCCAGACTGTGATAGATTATCTTTAGGAATAGTAATGCAACAGTCATCTCTCCTCTCATATTTAGGAGATAAAGTTGTGTCAAGATCAATAATACAGTGGGAAGAAAAATCTTCTTTTTCCAATAAAGAATGTACATTTTGGGCCTTATAATCTTCTGAGAATATAAAGCAGGATACAATCTTCTTGATATGTGAGGGAAAATAGACCACTAAACTGATAATAAAAAAAAACTTCCTTTAAAAGATTCAAACTCTCATACCTGTATTTTCCAAGGTGCTTTCTCATTTTCTTGCCCGCAGAATTCCTCACCTAATGAAACCCTCATCAGTGGAGTAGCCAGGTGAATAATAAACAACCAAATTTGTATCTAAATCTTGTTCATCATCAAGAAATAGATTAAAATACCTAGGGAAAAATAAATTTGTGCCTTTGTCCCCGGCAATGGCGCCAGAAAATATTTTATCTTAAGAGACAATCCCTCGGTTGTGAAAGGAATCATTGCTTAAGACATTTTAAAAGTGTGTCACAGAAATAATTTTATCATGATGTCTCGGTTCTATCCCACTGAAAACTAGTTTTCTAAAACCCTTAATGATCTGGAATAATAAAAGATTTCACAGTGCCATTGACTACTGATATCTGAATGGAAAAGAAGAACTGCAGGGGAAACTCAAATTAATACGCTGTAAACACATAATCTATTACTTTTAAGTTTCAGAGGAAATTCATGGAGAGAGGGGAAACTCAAAATAACATGCTGTAACACATAATCTATTACTTTAAGGTTTCAGAGAGAGTTTTTGAAAAAAGGGGAAACTTGAAATAATATGCTGTAAACACAAAATCTATTACTTTTAAGTTTCAGAGAGATTTTTTGAAGGGAGAAGAGATGGAGTGAAGGAGCGCTTATTAAGGCTATTTAATTCTTACTTACAAACGTAAATCAGAGACCAGCTACTTCTTTACTTCACTTCATTCAAGGAAGAAATCACATCAAATGGCACAAGAAACACGAATCACCACCAATAGTTGCAGGAAACTTGCTTCTTCTTTCATTCACCCATCAGAAAAAGAAGTACAAAATGTAGTCCCCAAGAGGTCCAGAACTCGGAGCCCTCCTATCTCTTTTTCTCTTCCTTAAATACAAACAAAAGCAGTTTGTAACTGCTCGAGCTTCTTGAAACTCCTAGATTGTCCAAAACTGTTAAAATACTTATTACATTGCAATCGAGGTCACCATTGTAGCTTCGATGTTAACAAAGAAAACAAAGTAACACTTGGCATATAATCCTTTTGTTGAATCTGATTTGTTGATGATGTGTCTCCTTCCGTTTCAGCTGTGATGTCCTAACAGTTTGCATAAATGCATCTCCACCCGACTTTGCCTATGCTTTTGCGTTTCAAACATTGTTATCATGTCACATGCTACCCGGCTCTGCCTCTTCTGCTTGTGCCTGTTGCGTTCCGTCTTCTCTTCTTCTTTGCTCTGCGTCGGGTCACATACTCGAGTCTTTCTGCCTGCGTTCAGACTTTCTTCCATTATCAAGGCGTAGCCGCTTTTAAGACTTTTGCACATAGTTTTGGGTCTTTTTCCACCTGAGTTTACTCCCGGATTCAACCTTTTCTTCATAAACTGCCGCAAGACTTGGACTTGAAATATATTCTATTCACCTCTGAAGAATGCATCGGGTCCGCTTTCTATCGCACTTCGGCGTTTCACTGGTTTTACGTTATAATCCTCCTTTTCCTCCTCTGATGTGATTTAGCACAAGAAATGCTTTACATCCAGATTTGAAATCCTTTGGAGTTCACCTTTGAAACTACATCGCATCTAGGCTCTTTATCGCACTTCGCAAGTTTTAAGAATTTTGTAATATTTGCGATTTCGCGATTTCGCAAATCGGCCCGAAAACCTTATCGGATGTGATGTGCGATATTCTTCACATCGCATCGCCACCTCCCGTCTTTATCGCATTGCAACTTCAATCGCTTACCGTGCGAAGACTTAGCAATAAACACAAAAATCGCTGATGTGCAATATGCGCCAACCGTCTTTTGTGATCTAGTTCGTCCATCGCTCGCTATCATTTCTGCGACTTGATCCTCATCGTCCATCTCTGCTTCACTCCGGTTTGCCAACTTGACCCGTGCGCTGACAACTTTCTCCATTTGCCGACTTGACCCATTGAACTGCACGTGCCCTCGTGCACTGCTCTGAACGCAAACTAGCCCAACTCTGCCCGCGCATTCACGACTCCTTCATGCCTTTGCTTATTTGGTTTTGGTTCGAGTGCACATGTGATGATGAATCCTCGCTGAGCTTGTGGTTATCCTTTCGGTTATCCTTTCAAGCATATTACAAGTCTTCTTGAAATTTGAACAATTGTTCCTCAATAACCTTGAATTGCTCAAAACCTCTCTTGACTTTTAGCTTAGTCAAATTAGGCTACAACATGTAGCATCTGGAAGTGTTCCAAGTTTCAAACTTTGCAGGGAGACTTGGACAACATCATTCCAAAGAACCCATAAACAGTTTATGGAAATTCCTCTCAGTTCATGACTTATTAAAATAATTAATTATTTTAATGAAGACCCTAAGTCTAATCTTAGGGAAATGAAATAATTAAAGGGTATTAATAAGTCAGAGTGTGAATCTTCTAGAAAATATTGATCAAGTCAAGTTTTAATCTTAGCCATTTATTAATCTTTTAATCTGGGCCGTTGGTTCTCCAATAGGAAGATTATAAAATAAGGCTTGAAGGTCATTTGGAAAACAAGTCGGGCATACACCTAGTACCCAAAGGAGATCGATTCTGAAGTAAGAGAATTTGATTTTAGTGGGAAAGTTGCAGGACGAGGAGTTTGCAGAATCAGAAGGAGGAGGGAGTCAGTAGTGATCGAGATCAGGGACGAAGGGCAATAGTGGGCCACTGGAGGCAGCTTGAGGCTGCAGTGCAGAGAACTCACGCAGTGTCGACGCAGACTTACGTTGTCCAGCGTTGGGACTACGCGGTGAATCACGAAGACAAACATAGGAGCCAACAGGGGCTGATTAGGTTGTCAGAGAATTATTCGATGGAGCCAGAAATTCAGTCTCAGGTCTTTCAGAACATTCTGCCATTATATTACCCTGTAAAGATATCATTTGCTGAAGAATTAATGAAACCCTCATTTGCTGCACCAGTTTTCCTGCATTGTGTTTTTCTGGGGACAATTGTCCAAAAACAATTGTGTACATGTGATTGATTGTTGTGCTTATGTTCCCTACTGTTTATTTCTCTGCATATATATTTGTGAGTGTTGCAGTAGTATTTATTTCAATATTTTCCAGAAGATTTCTAAATAATAACTTATTGAAATAATAAGTAGGAGAGATAAATATATCACAGCAACGTATAGTTTTCAGTTTGAAAATTTCACATGCTATCAGAGCCAGAGATGAATAACAGTGAGGGGGAATCAACCAGTGAACGAAAATTTACTGTTGTAGCAACAACGCAGAAGGGTTCGCGTGGTTCTCCAGGAAGGGGAAGAAGCATGACCAAATAGATGGATCATGATGTCTCTGTATTGGCATCCAAACTCGAGGAAGATTTTGCTTGCATATCGAGCACTGCTTCTTCTGATGTCTGCTATATTGGCAGTGGAGCCTCTGCTCACATGACTTGAGTACGAGACTGTTTTTCCGACTACCAAGAAGAGCAGATGAATTTCAAAATAACCATGGGTAATAAAGCAAAATGCACTCTTTGTAATATCCCGGATGGGATATTTTAACTAAAATGCAGAAAAATACTGAATACCACAATTTTCCCTAAAAAAAACATTCACTCAACAGAAGATTGCCATGTAAAATAAAAAGACAGGAAACACTGCAATCCAATACCATATAGAACAGAAGAAAAATCTCAGCTTTTATTATAGATAATAAACAGGGGTTTACATATAGATCTGACCCAGAAAGAGCTGAGATAGAAAACTGGCCACCAAGATAAGCTACTGTACGGCGCTGGCCACAAACTGAACTGCTGCACTCTCCCTCCGGCAACAGCTGACACTGAACCCACTGAAAATGATGAAGCCCAAGTTGAAGCTCTGAATGATCCTCACACCAAACTCTGAAGCTCTGTGAAACTCCTAAGTGAAGTCTCCTCAAAAGTATTGGGTTTCCATCCAATACTCACAAATCACCCGAGGGTTTCCGTCCTGGGGCTACTGCATGAAGTAGAGAACCACGTCCTCAAACCTCTCATACACAAGCAAATGATCTACTCCAAAGATGTCTCCCAATGGCCTCCTCCCTTTCTTTTATAGATCCCTTGGAGCCTTCTAGAGCATTATTTTATTATTATTTTATTTATGGAGCACTTTTCCCTTTTTATTAAAATATTATAAAATATTCTCTTTTAATGCAGAAAAGGGTATATCGGCTACCACGCCTCCTCTGGTCACTGAAATCTCTGTCTAACTATCCCATCGTGTAGGTCTCCTCGTCCCGGTTCCGATGAGCTATTACACTAAGGTGTTCCATCGTATATTCCTCCCGGAATGCCACCTTGAGCATAATCAGCTGAGTTAAGCCCATAAATAACTCAAAATTCCGAAAGTTATCGGAATGCATCGGAACGAAAGCCAAACTGCTCGGATGGTGGAGTATATCAAGCGAATGCCTCCAAACACCATGAAAACTCCTCAAAACTCCTCCGAAAAGCTCCTGAGCCCACTGATAGCACCAATCTGTACATGTGACCTGTCTGCTCCTAACTCTGGAAGTCCCTCCTAGCCCTGTCACAGGTGATACCAAAAATGGGAACATTACAGACCTCTCGCCCCAAGATTGCTTGCCCTCAAGCAATCGAAATATGTGGGCCACTCTGTTGGCCCGCCGCATCTCAGACCCAATGCCTTGATCCCATACCAACCTCTGGGTGCTGCTATGCACCTGTGTCAAACCTCTCGGAACAGATCCCTCAATGCCGGGATCCCAAACTTATCTCTCTCTGTCCCAGTCAACAAACAATCCTCCCGGATCCTAATGCCACCATGGCCAATCATCGCCCAAGTCCCACGGCTCAGGCTGCGCACTGTCTCTGGGTATAGCTGATGCTCTCAGAGGTGAAGCCCACCAGCAAGCATCAATGCTCCCGGGCTCCTGCTGTGCTGTACCTGTAACGACATATGCTGCCTCACCAACTGCATACCAACTCATCACCTCTCTCCAATCCAAGTCCTGACTCAATCCCATGCTGATCATGTTCTCCTGGAATCGGGAAGGAGTCTTGAAGTAACGACAACCGGTGCCCTCCTGCCAACTGGAATCTGTAACATCTACTGTGTCTAAGGGCCCCTGCTCCACTGTGCTCGCCACGAAAAATACCGTACATCAAGAGGGTACCAACTCATGATCTCCCGCCAGTCCATCCTGGAAGAAGAATCCAATGTAGCAACAACCACACATGGAACACGCCCAGGGTGTTGCTGCCAGCCTGTAATCAACTCCCACTGCTCTGCCCTGTCTACCAATGGAAGCTGCTTGTAGAAGGAAGCCCCTCTCTCTATAGTGGGCCAAAGTGGGCAAGACATGCTGCAAGCCCCATCGATGTACTACTGGAGAGTACTACTCATCGAAAGTGCTGCAGCCCGGCCGACTGTATGTACATCTGTCTGTACCTCATCAATGTGTCGGCCCAAAGATGGATGCTCCACCATCTCCAACAACTCATCCCTCTCATCGGGGACGTAAAACTCCCGCTGTCCCCTAGCTCCCTGCAGAACTATCCCATCGACCTCCAACGTCTCTAGAGGATATGGATCTGCAACTGGTGTCTGTGCATCTGACTGCTCCTCCTCAAAGGCTGACCCCAATGTTAGCTGCATATCCATCATAGGCTCAATGTGGGTGCCCATCTGGATCTCACCCAAGGAAATGTCATGCCTGATGTCCATAGTATCCTCCTATGCTGACTCAGGCTCCATCATATGCTGCTCTGGCTGAATCGTCACAAGTGACTCATCACCCAGAGTATCACCTATACAGTCCCCTGACTGCTCACCCTGCACACTAGAACACAGCTCTGATCTACTGTCATCATCATCTCTGCATGGCTGCTCTCGCTCCCCAGAAGCATCCTCATATGATCCCATGGACTTATCTGAAGAAGAGTCCTCATTCTGGCATACAGAAGGAACGTCTACCTGCTCTACCTCTGCCACCTCATCTGCATCTCTCACACATGAGTGATCAGGCCCCCAAGGTTCTTTGCAAATGAAGCAAAGTCCCTTCCTCCTCAGCTCATTTCTGTTGCCTGACCCACCAAACTGGAGCTGCTCCTCCCTGGTCAACTGTCTCCGGAGAAACTCAATGTTCTGCTCAACTAGCCCTTGGGCTAGCTCATAAGCAGCATGCGAGACCAACTGCTCTCTCCTCCAAATGCTCAGCAACCGGGTCTGCAACTCTTTGCCAATGGTCTCATGGTCTCTCATACATGACGACAAGATGGACTGCATGTGTGCTATGACAGTATCAGGATGATGTCTCCTAATGCTAAAGAAGCATCGGAACATCTGCAAAATCAGGTCATCACACCCAAGGTCAATCATGATGACATAAGTCTTGATTGTGGCCATACTCCATAGAATCTCAAGCTTCTTCCCGAAGGTAGAACCTGTGCTGTTGTCCAAATCCTGAAAAGTCTCTACAATCAACCTGAAAATTCTTTTCATAGTATCATCATTGTAGGGGGGGAAGGGTGCTGTTATCCTCAAAATATCACTGAAGCAAGAGGCAACTATAAGCTTGACTCTTTCACTTGGATGTTCCAAGAATCTAGCTTGTACCAATGCAAGCATAGATGGCTCCAAAGCCCAATTTAAACTCCAATCAGATTGCTCTACCTTTGAAAGGCAGGAATCTAGTTTCTCCAACATGGGAAAGTCATTTCCTAATCTTCCACTCTTCAAGTCCATCCCAAGTGCATAAAGCCAATCTCCCACTTCTTCCTCCTTTTGTAGGGTCCTCAGATGCTCTTGTTGGAGCAAATTATGTACCTTCTTGGAGAAGGGTCTGCTGTTCTGTTTTGTTCTTTGGGTTTCTGGTTCATGGTGGTTCAAGGAATCAATTTTCACCCTTCTCAGGCTACTCAGGAATCCCTCCATGGTTCAGCCAATGATGTGGTCACTGTTTTTTCTGAGTTTTTATAGTGGTGTAGGTGTGGTTTTTTGTCAAACAGTGCAAATACACACTGCTGTAGGTGACATGTGTTTGCTGGTGTCAAATACAGGTGTATAGTGGAGAATTTATAAAAGAACCAGTCTTAGCCCAATGGCTGGTATTTCTTCTCATACTCAGAAATGTACAGACCCAAATATTAAATGCAAACAGTAGCACCACTGGAAATTAATTACATAGGAAATAAAACCCAACAGCTTGAATTGTTTCTAGAATGCGTACAGCTTCAGCAAATTTAGGTATTAAAATAACAAAGTTGTAGTGCCAAAGTTAACATTGAGAACCTGGAATTGATGCGCTGGATTAGCAAGGGCGTGATAATTTTTCCCACGTATAGTGAAGCGCCCAACGTCCTTCTCAATGCCCAGATTAATACGCTCAGCTGGTATATGCAAAATGACAATAATCTCGAGCTTCTTGACTTCTATATCAGTCCCCTACGCAGAGAAGAATACCAGTGCTGCCTGATACACTTGTTCCAGCAAGATGACTCTCACAATATCAGTCATCCTCAGTTATGTATCAACCCCTTTTAGTTAGTTCCAGCTGTGCATATTTCAATGGATTAACCCAGCTACAGGAATAAATTTGTCCTTAATTCCAGTGTGTGCTCATATTGTCGAACAGACAAATGTTCAGCTTGTATCAATACTATGGAATTTGGGCCCTTTGCCAATATTGTTGATCTTGATTAATTAAGGAAAATTGAAACACTTAATTTCTGATATCAACAGCCTGGATGTCTCCCGCTCCTTCCAGTGCTTGCTGTTGTTGAGGAAACCGGCTCAGAGATGGTTAATATGCAGAGGGTGGTCGCACTAGATCACGCAGTGAATCACGTGCATAAGAGGAAAATCACGAGTGAAAGCCACCGCATATATCCGACCCTCCTAGCGGCTCACCTGATCAATACTGACTTGTCCGCAATGGAATTCTACGCGGAAAAATGTCCAAATATACTGCTTACCCCTGGCACCCTGCTTTGATGTAGAACTGGCGGCTCGAATCTTTCTCACAACCCCACGTTTTTAAATTGGTTTGATCTTGAATTCCTTACAATACAAAATTTTGGCTCCCAATTCAGCGCGAAGTGGCAAGGGAATCCGAATAATAATTTTGGCGGTGTTCCCCAGGTAATGCGACCTCAACAACACGCAATGATCCCGACGACTTGGCTTCCCTTCGATTTCATTCACGACATGTGCACAACGGTGTCAAACAAATTGTAACTCGGTTGCAGGCTCAAGGATAAGGAATGTGCTTGAGCCATGCTATGTTTGCGCGTCTTCCGAGTCTCCTTATTAACGCGAAAGGTCTTGTTACCTTGCGTGTGATCCCTTAGACAGCGTCGACTCTTCTGTGTTGCGCCCAGCTAACACCACGCACCATTCTAATATGCTTCGATAATTTGTATGGACGTTTGAAAAACATACTCGAGCCTTTTCAAATCTGATAACGTCGTCCCAATTGAAATGGGCCCCGCTGCGTATGGAATTCTCCGCTTAGGTAAAACTACTTCATGAACTCGGCCTCTCCGGTGATAATTCACAGCGTCTATGCATCTGGCCCTCAATAAAATTAGGATGGTTACCACTAACACCGAAATTGTAATCCCTTTCTAACATAATTGGCCTTTGCCCTTCACACACATTTCACACACATGAGAAAAGAAATGCGGCACTTCTTGCATAGTCTTTGACTGTAACCCCAAAAAATTTATTTTTTTTCAAGCGCTGGGTTTTGACTCTTCCCATGATAGCAATCCCATGAACTTGGATTTACCAGATAACCTGCAATTTAAACCCTCAATCTTTTCGGAATTTGATCGGTATTCCCCCGGAAATAGATTTCTTCTGGCACCTCCGAAATAAACCCTAGAACTGAAACCCCGCAGGCTGAACCAAAACAATGCTTTGATACCACTGTAATATCCCAGATGGGATATTTTAACTAAAATGCAGAAAAATACTGAATACCACAATTTGCCGTAAAATAAACATTCACTCAACAGAAGATTGCCATGTAAAATAAAAAGACAGGAAACACTGCAATCCAATACCATATAGAACAGAAGAAAAATCTCAGCTTTTATTATAGATAATAAACAGGGGTTTACATATAGATTTGACCCAGGAAGAGCTGAGATAGAAAACTGGCCACCAAGATAAGCTGCTGAACGGCGCTGGCCACAAACTGAACTGCTGCACTCTCCCTCCGGCAACAGCTGACACTGAACCCACTGAAAATGATGAAGCCCAAGTTGAAGATCTGAATGATCCTCACACCAAACTCTGAAGCTCTGTGAAACTCCTAAGTGAAGTCTCCTCAAAAGTATTGGGTTTCCGTCCAATACTCACAAATCACCCGAGGGTTTCTGTCCTGGGGCTACTGCATGAAGTAGAGAACCAAGTCCTCAGACCTCTCATACACAAGCAAATGATCTACTCCAAAGATATCTCCCAATGGCCTCCTCCCTTTCTTTTATAGATCCCTTGGAGCCTTCTAGAGCATTATTTTATTATTATTTTATTTATGGAGCACTTTTCCCTTTTATTAAAATATTATAAAATATTCCTTTTTAATGCAGAAAAGGGTATATCGGCTACCACGCCTCCTCCGGTCACTGAAATCTCTGTCTAACTGTCCCATCGTGTAGGTCTCCTTGTCCCGGTTCCAATGAGATATTACACTAAGGTGTTCCATTGTGTATTCCTCCCGGAATGCCACCTTGAGCATAATCAGCTGAGTTAAGCCCATAAATAACTCAAAATTCCGAAAGTTATCGGAATGCATCGGAACGAAAGCCAAACTGCTCGGATGGTGGAGTATATCAAGCGAATGCCTGCGAACACCATGAAAACTCCTCAAAACTCCTCCAAAAAGCTCCTGAGCCCACTGATAGCACCAATCTGTACATGTGACCTGTCTGCTCCTAACTCTAGAAGTCCCTCCTAGCCCTGTCACGGGTGATACCAAAAATGGGAACATTACACTCTTGTTGGGAGAGGTGTCGTAGTTTTTTAGACCGAGGCGGGAAATAGAATCCGCGCCACTAATGTGCTGCATGTGTCAGGTTTGGGGATGAACTTGCTCTCAGTGTCTCAACTTCAAAATCGAGGTTATGACGTCTACTTTATTGGCAATACAGTCTACGTCAAGCACCCCAGTTGGAAGAAGAAGTCACAGATTAGGGTAAGAAGAAACAAACTGTACAAGCTACAGCTTGACTCTCCAATGGCACTGGTCGACAGTGCAGATGAAACGGATTTGAATGAGCTATGGCACAGAAGAATGGCCCATTTTCATCATGGGGTGTTGAGAACTCTCCAGAAGACTGTCACAGGTGTTCTAGAACTGAGCACTAAATGAGATGATGTCTGCATGGGGTGCGTATTGGGAAAATATGCCAAGGCAGCATATCAGAGAAGCAACAATAGGGCCAAGGGTGTATTGGACCTGATACACTCAGATATCTGTGGACCGATGTCCACTAGAGCTCTTAGCGGTGCGGAATATTTCATCACCTTCATTGATGACCATTCCAGGAAAACCTGGATCTACTTCTTGAAGACCAAGGATAAAGTCTTTAGTCGATTCAAAGAGTTTAAGGCTCTGGTAGAAAATCTAATAGGGAAGCGGATCAAAGTGTTGCTGTCAGATAATCGTGGTGAATACATAGATAAAGAGTTCATTGGATTTTGCGCAAGGGAAGCCATCAAAAGAAAGTGGACAGCTCCATACAATCTGGAGAAGAATGGTGTGGCAGAAAGGAAGAACCAGACTATTGTTGAAGCAACAAGGGCCATGCTGTATGACCAAGACATGCCCAAATTCCTGTGGGTTGAAGCGTGTAATACAACTGTCTACATTCAGAACAGGGCTCCTCACGCTGCATTGGGAAAGATCACGCCAAAAAGTGTCTTCATTGGCAATAAGCTTGAAGTGATTCACTTTAGGATCTTCGGCAGTACAACTTACTGTCATGTGCCCAGTGAGAAGAGGAAGAAGTTGAAGATGGCTGCCGAAAAAGAGTATCTGGTAGGATACAGCGAGAATGCGAAGGCATATCGCATGATTCGCATCTACATTCCTGAGAGTAGGAAAGTCGTGGTGTGAAGGGATGTGAAGTTCATGGAGGAGAAGGCCTTCAAAAGATCTCGTGAGTTGCCTTCTGCTACGCAGTCTTAGGAAGAGCCTCTGGTTCAACCCCAACAACTAGCAGCAAAAAATTCAGTTGCCTCTCCAAGGCATAGGGATCCAAGGGATGTGTCTCCCGAGGATTTGCAAGAGGGAGAGCCAGTAGATCCACCCAATACCAGTGGGAGAACGAGTAGGAAACTTCAACAGATTCTGAAGGATGCAGAGGACTTTGTCAGAATTCCCCGAAATGAGAAGAGACATCTTAAGCAGCGTGAGAGGTATCAAGCCTTGGTTGCTCAAGTTGGAGAACCTTACAGTTTTCGAGAAGCAACTTAGCACCGAGTGTGGGTTGATGCAATGGTGGAAGAATACAGTTCCATCATGACGAATGATGTTTGGGAAGTGGTCCCCTGTAATATTCCGAATATAAATAAACAGTAATATAAAGCAACATAAACAAGCATCTACAACAAATAGAGAGACATCACATAAGCAATGCAAATATGGAGAAACGTTGAGCCATTTTATTATGTAACTGAAAGATACAATGAGTACAAAGATGATCAAAATGATGACACCTTGGCTTGCACAAGGCAAGCTGGAAATACTCTCGGAAATTCTCAAGGAATGGGTGCTCTGTCAAGCACTGTGTAATCTCCAAATGTTGTTGTTACTGCTGCCAGACTATTACTGTTGCTAGAATGGGATGGCTCTTTGGGGTTGTTCCCCTACTCAAAAAAATATGAAACTCTAGGAATGCACTCTCCTCCAAATACCCAGAAAAGCCTAGAAAGGAATTCCGGATTGGATGACTGCAGAATTTGACCTCCCTTGGGAAATAACGCTATCCCAGTGAAATATGCTGGCCCTGAATGATTCTCTGCAAATGATGGCCTCCTCTTGTACAAAAATGATGAAATAGTGAAGGGCTGATCCCTTCACACTATCTCGGACTGAAACCCCTGATAAATCCTCACTCCTGGAACTGCCTCTACCACAAACTGTGTGTAATATCCCGAAAGGGAAATAGACAACAATAAAAAGCATACAACAAGATACAAAATGCTAAAAACTAAACATGAAGCAGATACACATGAAATAGAGAGAATACTAAGCCATTTTATTATACTGAGAAATAGAAATGAGTACAAGAGGTGATCAGAGTGATGGCACCTCGACTTGCACCAGGCAAGTGTAGGGATACTCTCAGAATATCAATGGAATGGCTGCTCTCTGCTCTGTGTCCAAGCTGCTGGAAAACTGCTGTGCTGCGACTATTGCTGGAACAAGATGAGTATTTGGGGCTACTCCCCTACTCAAAAAAAGCTAAAACTTTGGAATCGGCCTCTACTCCCTGTTGTCGCACAGATTGTCCAGGCATTGCGACAACGGCTCAGATTGGGGGCTGTCACCTTTATCTCCAATCTCTCTATTTAAGCTGTCTCCTTACAAGCTAAGGGAGGTAGACCCTATTAGAAATGAAGAGGAAAAATCTAGGAGACACAGCTAAAACACCAAATACTTGATAAAATTAACGGGATTCCACAGATCTAAATTAGATTTTACGTTTAAGACCAGTGCCTTATGGAGTCAAACAAGATCCCGTTATGCAAATTACAAACAAGAAAATGACGATTAACTGCTGCTAAATGATCACAATGATATTCAATAGAAAATGCCACGATCATTCATTAAGATACTGAAGCCAATCAACAAAGCTTATCATGAAACGACCATTGAGAAAAATGCCAGATGCATTAAAAAAAATTTCCGAAATTATGATATTCTAAATGACCCAATCCAGAAATTTAAAATGCCTATAGTCAAACTTCAGAGAAAAATTTGAGGCCCCTTTGACTATAGGACTTAAGAAGATTTTGAAATTTTGAAATTTTGAAATTTTTTTATTATTTTTTGAATCTAAAATTAAAAATCTAAATCTAAGTTGAAACTTAAATCTAAATCCTAAAGTTAGATCTAAAATTAAAATCTAAGTCTAACAATATTAAAACTAAGATTAAAAACAAATTAAATTTAAAATCTAAACTAAACTAAATCAAAATTAAAATTATAACCAAACTAAACCTACGCTACCCAATTAAAATCGCAAAAGCTAAAATCTAAATCTCAACCAAACTAAACCTACGCTACCCAATTAAAATCGCAAAAGCTAAAATCTAAATCTCAACCAAACTAAATTTCAAAAAAAAAAAAAAAAAAAAAAAAAAACTAAAAACTAACACCTAACTCTATGAGTAACTAAAACAAAATAAAGTCAAAACTAAATACAGCTACGTTAGCACAGCTAAATTAAAACAAAGCTTAAAAAACTAGAATCTACGGGCTACAAATAAAATCGAATAAAAAAAAACTAAAGCGATTTACAATTTAAATAAAACCAAATGTATATACATGAGGGACGATGATGCGTGCGTTTTGGTTTATTGGTGGTTGCAGGTTAGCTTGGACGGCGTGGAGAGTTTGGACGCATGTAGAATGGAAGGATCCGCAGAGAAAGGGAAGGCAAAGAAGACTGCCTGGACAGTGGTCGAATGTGCACTGAGGATGGTAAGGCAGAGATGCAAAGGGTCAGCGTGGAGCAAGGGACGGTTAACAGCAGCAAGGAAATCGAAGGTTGACGCAGAGGATGCAGCGGCTAAGAGGACGTTTTGGAGCATATGCATAAGAAGAGCATTGGTGAGAAGGGGCTCGAGTGATGGCAATGAGGACGGCAGCAAATGGGGGACGGAAGATATATAACGCAGAGGAATGGGAGAAGTTTTTGCCAGCGCATAGAACCAGCAATGAAACCCAGTACATTTAAATTTTTCCCTTCAAATTAAATGATTTCTCCTGCAAACTTAGATTTATATGCTCCTCAAATCGAATAGTGTCAAGATTTTATCCACAGTATGAAATTTGAGGGCGGATCTGGCCTTTGGAGGCTGGATCTGTCTCAGATCTTGAAGAATTTTTTTTTTGATTTAAGCCCTCACCTGCAAAAGACCAGCAGATCTGAAAATGTACACACCAAGAAAACGATTAAACCCTTACGATCTTTAAAATTACAAATTTACAAACTAATTTACAAATTTAAAACCCTCATGGCCAGATTTGAATCCATTTTAGCACAATTTTCAGAGATTTAAAATTTTAGTGAGAGGCACAAGCCTTAGAAAATCTTGCAAGATCACAAACTTCGTAAGATAGACTTGGAATTTAACAAATAATGAACTTTTCAGATTTATGTTTATTGAGAGTCCGCTGGTCCAACCTGTTGACACCTAATCCTATGGGATGGGTGTGCACATGTAATATTGTATATTATTTAATATTAGGAAATAAGGAAGGCCAAGAGTCATTGGGAGATGAATCCCAATAGCCTCACCTCCATGTATAAATACATATGCATTCTTCAGCTAATACACATTATGATTTGAGGAGTTACCTCCTGGTTTGACATGGTATCAGAGCCAGTCCCACTATTGGCATTTTTGCCTGTGGTGTAACTCCCTCTCCTTTGCTCAGTCAGTTTTTAATAATAGTTTTTGCTGCTCCTACTTATTGCTATACTGTTATTCTGCATTTTTTTTTATCTCTGCATAGCTCTGACATTTGCAGCTCCTGCAGCTCCTGAAGATTCTGCAATCCTGCAGTTCCTGAAACACTGCAAATTGCAGCCCCCTCTGCAGTCCTGCAAAGATCCCATTCCTAAATTTTGTAACGGCCTCTCGGCCTCCCTCTCTCCAACGCTCTCCTTTCCCAACGCCTTTTCACTCAACTCAACTCCCCATTCCACAGCGCCCTCCCTTCAGCTCGTCCTTCCACCCTCCCTCGCTCGAGCTCCTCCCACTCTACTCGTTCCCCCACCCCTTCGCTCCTGCTACCTATCTCTCCGCTCCTCGGCCCTCTCCCTTCCAGCGCTGTCGACTCATATCCATCTCACCACAAACATTCCCATTGCGCTATCCCCAACATCGACTCCTGGTCTATCTGTCATACCACTCCATTTCATCGCCTCACCATACCTCTCGGCCCTCCACGACTGTTCCATGCATACACTCATATCAACGCCCATTCAATATATTTATATCAACAGCCAAGACTCCTGGCTCGAATCCTGGTTTGACATGGTAACACGCGCTGGCTCGAATCCTGGTTGACATGCTAACACGCGCTGTCACTACACAACGCCTCTCCGTGGCCTGTCGGCCCTCCAGCGCTGGCTACCATTAAACCACTGCATATATAAAAAAAACCCTCCATTTATAATACGCCTCATACTGTTTTTCCACCAGATGTAATACCATTGCTCTGTCACATATTACAAAAACCGCCTCATACGTTCTGTTCGCCTCATACGCTGCTCTGTCATTTGTAATACGCCTTTGACATTTCTATTCAATACCGCCACTTTTTTATATACGACCTCCACATATATACCGCCTCTGTCCATACGCTGCCCTCCATATATAATACGCTGTTTGTTTATATATATACCGCCTTTAAATTTTCCAAGCTATTATGGACTCAGTTTATGGCATGCGTTTGTTTATATAATACCGCCCCTCCTGCATATGCTTTTCAATACACATATATTGCTATCTGTCGATACAGTCCGCCCCTCCTCATATGACATTATGACATTCCATTTAACATTATGACATTAATATCCGTCCTCCCACATATTCTGGCCGCATTCACTCATAATACCACTGCCTCTTTTATCATTCATCCTCCCCTCATATAACATTCCATTCATAACTTCTGTCCATTATTCAAAAGCGCCCCATTTATCAACAATACCACCCCCTCCACCATTTTTTCATATAAATTTTTTTTTTCTCCAAAAAAAAAAAAAATACATATTTCTTTTTGTGCAGAATTCAGTATTTGCAGCAAAGAGTTTTTTGTCCTTTTAAATTGAGTATATTTTCCAGCAAAGAGTCTTTTTGTTTTCTCTCCTTCAAAAGAAATTTTCTAGCAAAGTTTTTTTTTCCCTCCTTCAAAAGAAGATGACAGTCCCTTCATCTTCTGAAGAGGCTGCATACTTGGCACATAGAGAAAAGAGACATGCTTCAGATTCATCCAGAGAAAGAGATGGCAGAAGAGGAAGAGGAAGAAGAAACTTCAGAGAAAAGGGGGGCAGACAATCTGACACACATTGGGAGAAAATTGAGTAGCAAAGAAATCAAGACAAAGGTAAAACTAATGACAAAGACAAAGGTAAAGCACCTGAATCAGCTCATTCTGTTCTAGCACATTGTAACAATGGAGTAACTGAAAACCTATTTGATGTTTCATTTACTTCATGGAGAGATGATTGGTTGCTAGATTCAGGAGCAACATGTCACATGACATTTAGAAAAGATTTTTTTTGAAGAATTCACTGACAAAGTTGATGGAGCAGTATATTTCGCAGATAAATCCAAACTCAAGCCATCAGGGCTTGGCACAGTCAGGCTTAAACTGCCTGGTCTTCCTGATCATATCCTACATGAGGTTCTATACCTCCCCGAGTTGAAGAGAAACTTGCTGTCCCTGATCGAAATCCGGCAGCAAGGACACTCAGTTCACTTGTTTGATGGCAAGGCAGAGGTCAGATCAGCATCAGATCACTCACTTTTCATGGAGGGAATAGAAGAAGGGAGACTTTTGAAGCTGAAAGGTTCATTTGCTCATGCTCAAAACTTTGCATTCAGTTCATATCATGATGAAGGTACATTTCCATCAAGTCTTTTATGGCATGCTAGATTTGGACACTTAAATTATGACAGCCTTCGTTTGTTGAAGAAAAATGGTGTTGATGGACTGCCTACAATTCCTAGAAAACCTAAGGAATGTGATGTTTGTATTCTAGGAAAGCATAGCAAACAGCCATTTCATGATTCACACTCAAGAGCACATAGGAAACTTGAACTTGTTCATTCACATTTATGTGGCCCTATGCCTATTGCTTCTGCAAATGGAAACAAATACATGATGACATTTATTGATGACTACACCAGAATGTGTTGGATTTACTTACTGAAGAATAAGTCTGATGCTTTTCAAACTTTCAAGAATTTTCATGCATGGATTGAAATGATGCACAAACACATATTGGCTCTCTACGTACTGATAATGGAAAAGAATACACTTCAAACGAATTTGAAAATTATCTTCGTCAACATGGAATCAAACATCAAACAACCGTGCCATATAATCCCCAACAGAATGGTGTAGCTGAAAGAATGAACAGAACTATTTTAAATATGGTTCGCTCCATGTTATTTTTCAAGAATGTAAAATTGATGTTTTGGGCCGATGCAGTTCTATGTGTTGTTTACATAAAGAATAGGTGTCCTTCAAGTTCAATTAGAAACAAAACTCCTTTTGAAATGTGGCATGGCCACATTCCTTCGGTAAAGCATTTCAGGGTCTTTGGGTCCACCTGTTATGCCTTGATACCCAAGGGTCGAAGGAACAAACTTGGTGCTAGAAGCAGAAAATGTATCTTCTTGGGGTACTCCAATACCTCCAAAGGATATCGTCTCTATGATGAAGCAAATAAGAAGTTTGTGATAGCAAGAGATGTCATCTTTCTTGAATCTTCCAAGAGTGACAAGGTTGTTGAGCGGCACTTGATCGCCTGGATAGATTCACACATGCAAAGTCCTTCCAAGAATTTGATAATGTGATTCCACATCTTGAAGGGGGGATTCCGATATTGAATCAAACTGTGGAATCATGTCCCGAAGCACTCTCTCCCCCACATGAAGAAACAACCACAGATGACACATTGGATGATGTGATTGACAGAATTGGGAGATTGAATCTTGAATCAATCCCAACTCAGTCAAATGACCAGCCTGGGCCATCTCAGAAAGGTCCTCCCAAATGGCTGACAAAGACACTGGAGAATGTTCATCCTGATGAGGTTGGAAAAACAGGGACAAGGAGTTCCACTCAACAAATCGAAGGTGATGTAGATAATTCTGATTCTCCTGTTGATATGGATATTGCTTATAACTGTGAATTGAGTTTGTCTATAGATCGTGAACCAAATTCCTTCAAAGAAGCCGCTTCTCATGATGAATGGAAAGAAGCGATGCAGAAGGAGTATGATGCCTTGATAAAGAATGGCACTTGGAAGCTGGTTGATCTACCTTTGGGAACAAAACCAATTGGCTGTAAGTGGGTCTACAAGAACAAGTACAAGGCAGACGACTCACTTGACAAGCACAAGGCCAGGCTTGTGGCAAAAGGATTCGCACAGAAAGAAGGAGTCGATTATGAAGAAACTTTTGCTCCCACAGCAAAATGGACCACCATTCGGACTCTCTTTGCCTTAGCAGCTCAGAATGGATGGAAAGTCCATCAGATGGATGTAAAAACAACTTTCTTGAATGGAGATCTAAAGGAGAAAGTTTATATGTCCCAGCTAGAAGGATTTGTGATAAAGGGTCAAGAACACAAAGTTTGCAAACTTGTAAAATCCTTGTATGGCCTCAAGCAAGCACCACGAGCCTGGTATGAGAAATTGACCGAGCATCTTCTGAAACTTGATTTCAAACACTTTGATCTTGATGATGCAACTTTGTTTTGTTAAGAAAGTTGGAAAAACAGTTGTATATCTTGTGGTATATGTAGATGATCTTTTGATAACAGGAAACAATGAGAGCTATATTGCATCCATGAAGAAAGAGTTGAAGAAAGGTTTTGAAATGACTGATTTGTGTCATGTTCATTACTATTTGGGTATTGAAGTAATTCAACATCCTAAATTCATATTTCTTTCTCAAAAGAAGTACATTGGAGATCTCTTGAACAAATTTGGCATGAATGACAGTAATCCCTTAACCACTCCAATGGAACAAAACTTGAAGCTCACATCTACTGAAGGGAAGGAATTTGAGGATGCAACTAAGTATAGACAGCTTGTAGGAAGTCTTATCTATCTGACCACCACCAGACTTGACATTTCATTTGCTTCCAGCAGAATCTCAAGAGTTCAACAGAACCTTGTAAGAAGGACATTCAGTCTCTTGCAAAAGTGTTAAGTTTACTTGAAGGGGACTCAAGACTTTGGACTCGAAATATACCAGTGGCGACTTGACATGATCGGATATAGAGTTCGAGTTTGATGGCGTTAAAGAAGCAGGTGTCTACTACAGGTTACACCATGAGTCTTGGATCAGGAGCTGTCTCATGGAGATCACGCAAACAGTCAGTTCTAGCAGATTCCACGACCGAGGCAGAATATGTGGCACAACCGAAGACTTCTCCAGACGCTCAATCTTAAAAAAATTTCCCTGTACACTTAGATCTGAACCGTAGATTGATAGAGATTTAAGAAAATAACATGAGATCTTTCAGAAAAATCAAAATTTCATTTTATGAATCCAGAAAACTGCACAAGATACCTGTATGTAGATTAATCCATGAAGGACATTAACCATAAAATGCAAAAGCAAAGTAGTAGAGTTTAGAGACAATTCACCACATAGATCCGAGAAAGAACATCAAAATTTGTAACTCCAAAGTCTTTATGCTTTATTCCTCAAAAATTTACAAGAGCTTCTAAGAACAAGTGCACGATCCTGAGATCGGATGATTCAAGAATGACACAGACATCTAAATTTATAGGACAAAATCTCCAACGGCTAGTTTGGATGATCCTTGTCAAAATAATCTCAACCGTCCAAAAGATTTAATCATCTTTTAATCAGGAGCGTTGAAATTAAAATTTTGGGGAAAAACGAATTTATCATTTAATTCAATTTTAATTAACTCAAAAATATTATTTTCGAGTTAATTACCCCAAAATTTTGACTTTGACTTAACCATCAAGGCCCAAAGGTCCAAAATTTCTTAAAATTCTCAATATTCCCTTGGCCTGGGGCTTTCAAAATAATTTTCCAAGCACCCTCAAATTTTGCCTTTAAATATTTAATCCTAACTTAGGACCCTAAATTAATTAAATTTCTGGTTTAAGATTTTTTAAATTAATTGACCAGAAAGTTTAATTAATTGACTGAGAGGGGATTTTAATTATTTTTCCAACCCTCTTTACATGAGATAATACATTTACATACATGAAGGGGGAATACCCATTTGTATAGACCCTCAAATAAATACCCAATTTTGCGACTCAAAACATGATCTAGTAGACCAAGTAGTTGAAACTACTTTTACAAGGACTCGATAGAACACTAGGACTCACTTAGTATGCTGATGATAAAATCCACCCTAGCTTTGGGGTGAGGCTGGAGGGAAAAATTTGTCGATCACTTTCGTGAATCAGTGAGACAAAAAACCTCCTAGGATAGAGATCATCAACAACATACTAGGCTTACCTAGGTTGTTACATACATTGACGGTCTTACTTAGATCATTTACATCATAACATGCAGAATGGGTTTACATCATTTGCAAAACTGTCGACTGATGACTGATGATGGAATCTGAATGGCGCAACCACGTCGAATATGACGAATCCCATTTGAAAAAATGGGGGTGTACTGCTATGGGGTCGTTGACAAAGTGTGGTCAACATCTGGCTCTACTTGGGGACACGTTGCTTCATTGAAGGAATGTGAGAATCCAGAATCTGCATCCAAGCAACACACAAGATTACATAAGAAGCGTCCATCCAAATATCATCATATAACATTAAGCTCATGAAAAATAGAAGCTCTTCTTTTATTTATTATTCTACTTAACATGAAAAGTAAATCTACTCTAACTGCAAAATGAAATGCTGAAATAACAAGGTGTAAGGTTAGAGATACAATACAAAGGATGCCTTGTGGCATCAGATGTGCTCAATATAGTGCATGCTGAGCATTTGCCTGCTTTCAGGCAAGTCTGTTGGCTGCTTTTCAGATGTGCCATGTCCAATCTTGCATAATGTAGGACTCTGTCTTATCTGAATTTCGAGTTTCTCGCGGCCATCAGATGTATCGAAGCGCTTCCTTATTCTTTTTCTCTTTCGCTTCAGGCTCTTCTTCATGAAAGATTGTATGGTTGATGATGTGGAACCTTCCTCTTGTGAACTTTCAGATGAAGTAAACAATATATGTGTGACATGTCTCTCTTCATTCTGCATCTGCTCTGTCAAGGGTGATGTATTAACCTGATTCCCTTCGGTTTTCCTTCTATCCGGGTTGCCTTCAATCAACCACTTTTCAATGGAAGAAGTGGTCTCCTCATAATAGGATGGAGTTTGCTTCAGCAAACTGGGAGGCCTATGTTCTGTTGACAACTGTGATCTTTCCATTTTCTCCAGATTAGAATGATTAACCTTTATAGCACTGATTTCCTTCGCATGACTCTTTTCAACAGTGAATAACCTGTGATGAAGAGACATTTGACCAGTTTCCATGTCCTTTATAACTTTATCATTACCCGCTTTCATGGCCATGAAGCAATTATGAATATAGTTCATTTCTTTCTTATGATTTGCTTCCATGGTGATCAAATGATTTTGCATGGTGGTCATTTTGATTAGTGTGAATAAATTCCATGATTGTCATTTCTTCAATATGCTTTTCTTCCATGGCAATTATTTGATTGGAGTGAATGAATTCCATGATCGTCATCCTTTCCTCTAAGGCTAACAACTTGTTTCATATAGCATCAATTTCCCTGGTATGATCAGTTGTTAATCTTGCTTGGTTAAGTTCCATATTCTTAATGATTTCAGCCTAGTTGGCCTCCATATTCTTGATTACCTGAGCTTGATTTAGCTATATATCCTTAACCATCTGAATCAATTCTCTAACAAGATGCTTATCATTGTCGAGACTGATTTTACAACTTGTTTCTGTTTCACCACTATCATGGGTTTGTGCTATTGTGGTACAAGTGGATTCGTCCTGAGAATTGTCGGGCAAACTCCTGCTGATAGCTGAATCTTCTACAAGATCAATTTCATTATTTTGCATAGTACTGGGAGCACAAGGCAAGCCATCTTGTTTTATATATTTATCTTTAAAAGCATTGATGATGTGTTGAAAATAATAAAAATACTCCTCAGGATAATTTCGAAACCAATCAATAGCATCACCTTTTAAGGAAAAGCCAAAGAGACATATCTTGACATCTTCATGATTATATTGTGATAGAAGACAATATCTGTTTATTATATTAGTAACCGTCAAGAGATGCTTTCGAGCAGCAGCTGGATTACCACCCGAGAACAAAGGCAATTTAGGAATGGCCTCTTTTGGCAAGTCATGAAGAGGATCACCCATGATGACTTGCTTAGAATTTAAGCAATAGATCCGTGTTCAAGAATAGTCAAAAGGTCCTCAAGAAGCGAACTTCTTAGCAGGAACTCTTGTAAGAAATGAAAGAATTGGAGTCACCACTTGAACATCGAACTAATTCTAAAAATAGAGGAAATAATCGAGAATAACAGATGGATATAGGGGGGGATTTTCGTCTGGGAGTAAATTGATGAATAAGTGGAGTCGCCACCCAAACAAGAAGCCAATCGAAATGTCTAGGTGCTAAAGATACGATGATGAAATGATTAGGAGATGAAATGATGCCAGAAAATGTGATCCCTTGTGACAGGCTAATGAATGGCGAAAAAATATTAGAAGATTAAAAAAATGTCATTTAAGACCAAGGACAGAAAAACTCTATCCCCAGCAACGGAGCCAAAAAATGTTGTCGCATAGATTGTCTAGGCACTGCAACAATGGCTCAGATTGGGGGCTGTCACCTTGATTCCCAATCTCTCTATTTAAGCTGTCTCCTTACAAGCTAAGGGAGGTAGACCCTATTAGAAATGAAGAGGAAAAATCTAGGAGACACAGCTAAAACACCAAATACTTGATAAAATTAATGGGATTCCACAGATCTAAATTAGATTTTACGTTTAAGACCAGTGCCTTATGGAGTCAAACAAGATCCCGTTATGCAAATTACAAACAAGCAAATGACGATTAACCGCTGCTAAATGATCACAATGATATTCAATAGAAAATGCCACGATCATTCATTAAGATACTGAAGCCAATCAACAAAGCTTATCATGAAACGACCATTGAGATAAATGCTAGATGCATAAAATTTTTTTCCGAAATTATGATATTCTAAATGACCCAATCCAGAAATTTAAAATGCCTATAGTCAAACTTCAGAGAAAAATTTGAGGCCTCTTTCACTATAGGACTTAGAAGATTTTAAAATTTGAAATTTTTTATTATTTTTTGAATCTAAAAATAAAAATCTAAATCTAAGTTGAAACTTAAATCTAAATCCTAAAGTTAGATCTAAAATTAAAATCTAAGTTTAACAATATTAAAACTAAAATTAAAAACAAATTAAATTTAAAATCTAAACTAAACTAAATCAAAATTAAAATTATAACCAAACTAAACCTACACTACCCAATTAAAATCACAAAAGCTAAAATCTAAATCTCAACCAAACTAAATTTAAAAAAAAAAAAAACCCTAAAAACTAACACCTAACTCTACGACTAACTAAAACAAAATAAAGTAAAAAATAAATACAGCTACGTTAGCACAACTAAATTAAAACTAAGCTAAAAAAACTAGAATCTATGGGCTACAAATAAAATCGAATAAAAAAAAATTAAAAAAACTAAAACAATTGACAATTTAAATAAAACCAAATGTATATACATGAGGGCCGATAATGCGTGCGTTTTGGTTTATTGGTGGTTGTAGGTTAGCTTGGACGGCGTGGAGAGTTTGGACGCATGTAGAATGGAAGGATCCGCAGAGAAAGGGACGGCGAAGAAGACTGCCTGGACAGTGGTCGAATGTGCACCGAGGACGGTAAGGTAGAGATGCAAAGGGTCAGCGTGGAGCAAGGGACGGTCAACAGCAGCAAGGAAATCGAAGGTTGACGCAGAGGATGCAACGGCTAAGAGGACGTTTTGGAGCGTATGCATAAGAAGAGCGTTGGTGAGAAGGGGCTCGAGTGATGGCAATGAGGACGGCAGCAAATGGGGGACGGAAGATATATAATGCAAAGGAATTGTAGAAGTTTTTGCCAGCGCACAGAACCAGCAATGAAACCCAGTAGATTAAAATTTTCCCCTTCCAATTAAACGATTTCTCTTGCAAACTTAGATTTATATGCTCCTCAAATCGAATAGTGTCCAGATTTTATCCACAGTATGAAATTTGAGGGTGGATCTGGCCTTTGGAGGCTGGATCTGTCTTAGATCTTGAAGAAACAAATTTCTGATTTAAGCCCTCACCAGCAAAAGACAGCCAGATCTGAAAATGTACACACCAAGAAAACGATTAAACCCTTACGATCTTTAAAATTACAAATTTACAAACTAATCTACAGATTTAAAACCCTCATGGCCAGATTTGAATCCATTTTAGCACAATTTTCAGAGATTTAAAATTTTAGTGAGAGGCACAAGCCTTAGAAAATCCTGCAAGATCACAAACTTCGTAAGATAGACTTGGAATTTAACAAATAATGAGCTTTTCAGATTTATGTTTATTGAGAGTCGGCTAGTCCAACTGAAGACTTCCCCAGACGCTCAATCTTAAAAAAAATTCCTACACACTTAGATCTGAACCTTAGATTGATAGAGATTTAAGAAAATAACATGACATCTTTCAGAAAAATCAAAATGTCATTTTATGAATCCAGAAAACTGCACAAGATACCTGTATGCAGATTAATCCATGAACGCCATCAACCATAAAATGCAAAAGCAAAGTAGTAGAGTTTAGAGACAATTCACCACATAGATCCGAGAAGGAACATCAAAATTTGTAAACCCAAAGTCTTTATGCTTTATTCCTCAAAAATTTACAAGAGCTTCTAAGAACAAGTGCATGATCCTGAGATCGGATGATTCAAGAATAACACAGACCTCTAAATTTATAGGACAAAATCTCCAACGGCTAGTTTGGATGATTCTTGTCAAAATAATCTCAACCGTCCAAAAGATTTAATCATCTTTTAATCAGGAGCGTTGAAATTAAAATTTTGGGGAAAAAACGAATTTATCATTTAATTCAATTTTAATTAACTCAAAAATATTATTTTGAGTTAATTACCCCAAAATTTTGACTTTGACTTAACCACCAAGGCCCAAAGGTCCAAAATTTCTTAAAATTCTCAATATTCCATTGCCCTGGGGCTTTCAAAATAATTTTCCAAGGACCCACAATTTTTCCTTTAAAGATTTAATCCTAACTTAGGACCCTAAATTAATTAAATTTCTGGTTTAATTTTTTTTAAATTAATTGACCAAAAAATTTAATTAATTGACTGAAAGGGGATTTTAATTATTTTTCCAACCCTCTTTACATGAGATAATACATTTACATACATGAAGGGGGAATACCCATTCGTATAGACCCTCAAATAAATACCCAATTCTGCGACTCAAAATATGATCTAGTAGACCAAGTAGCTCAAACTACTTTTACAAGGACTCGATAAAAAACACTAGGACTCACTTAGTATGCTGATGATAAAATCCACCCTAGCTTTGGGGTGAGGCTGGAGGGAAAAACTCTGCCGATCACTTACGTGAATCAGTGAGACAAAAAACCTCCTAGGATGGAAATCATCAACAACATACTAGGCTTACCTAAGTTGTTACATACATTGACGATCTTACTTAGATCATTTACATCATAACATGCAGAATGGGTTTACATCATTTATAACAATGTCAATTGTCGATGAAATCTGGATGATGGAATCTAAATGGCGCAACCACGTCGAATATGACGAATCCCATTTGAAAAAACGGGGGTGTACTATTATGGGGTTGTTGACAAAGTGTGGTCAACACTCCCAATACCCAGAAAAGCCCAGAGAGCGTTTCTGAAATGGTCGACCCCCGAAAATGCCTCCCTTGAGGATCTACGCTATCCTCCCAAGGGCCATGCTGGTGCTAAATGAAATCTTCCAAAATATGGCCTTCCACTCTGCCAAATGCCTCCAATAGGCAAGGGCTAGCCCCTTGCTCAATCCTCCGGCCAAAATCCTCCAAAATAGTGCCACTCTGGAGCTCCCTCAAGATGGACTGCGTCCTTCCTCTCAAGATTGCGTAGTCTCTAATGGCGCTGCTCCTCCCATGAATGCAAACATCGATCCTCCTGCAAAATGCTGATGAAACTACCTAACCCGAGCAAGCACTCGAAGTCTCCCGGGGCTGAGGGTGGGATTTCCAAACGGAGACACCCGATGCACTAAACAGTGCTGTAGACAAGCTAAACAGCCAATGTGCTCCAAGTCGAAATGACTAGCTCAATATGCATAAACATGAATGACCAAATGAGGGGGCTCTCCTCCCTTTTATAACGCTGGGCCTCTCTCTCTCTAGGCCCCACTACCTCCACGTGTTCCTTTGCCCACGCTGTCTCCCTCATCTGCGTGAAGTAGGCCCCACGCTGCCCACGTGGTCTGCGTCCCTCTCCTGCGCTGTCCACTTGGCCACTAGGCCCCACACTCTTTAATTTCGATGTGGACTTTAGGAAAGTGTTTCATCCTAAGTGAGTTAATTAATATTTTACTCACTTTATTCACGCTTCGAATATAATAAAGCAAAATTGGTCAAAATTAATATTTCCAATTAGCTATCGCTAATTGGGAATATTACACTGTGTGATCTCTCTAAGAGACTGTGCTGCCCAAGAAAATGCGTAATTCCTTGCTGAAGATGCTACGACTCCCTCCTGCAAAATGATGGATAGAAATCCTCACCCGATCAGACACTCAAAGTCCCTCGGGGCTGAGGTTGGGATCTCCGCTCGGAGACACTCGGTGTGCTGGACAGCATTTGCAAACTTCGCTCAACAGCAAAAGCGTGCTCAATGTCAAAAGGCAGAAATCATAGATGCGTAATCGAATGAGAGAATGAGGAGCCTCTTCCCCTTTTTATGCTTTGAGAGCCTTGCTCTTACCTGGGCCCCACCAAACTGCGCTGTCCCTCTTGGACCACGCTGTCCCTCTCTCACTGCGCTGTCATGGGCCCACGCTGCCCATGCCGCCTCTTCCCTCACGCTACCACTTCACCCTCCTGGGCCCCATGATGTCAAGTAAATATATGCTCAAGTGACTTTAGGGAATGTTTATTTGACTTTAGGGAATGTTTATTTCCTAAGTATGGGTTATGTGTCTCATCACCCACTTTATTAACTGATTTTAATATTAGAAAACAAAAATTGGCCAAAATTAATATTACCAATTAGCTGCTGCTAATTGGGAATATTACAGTCCTCCCCGCCCAAACGTTGCTTGTCCTTAAGCAATTGCAAAGATGGATGCTGCAAGATTTTCTCACTCTCACAAGTTGCATCCTGATCTGGCTAGTTCCTCCACCTCACCAAGTACTCTCTGACTGTCCTGCTCTGTAGCTATCTCTCCCTGGTGTCTATGATGGCTTCTGGCTACAACACCAAATGGCCCTCATCATCTGTTGATGGAAGCTCCTCTGTTGCACCTGCTCCCCACTGCCTTTTTCAGGCAAGATACGTGGAATATGTTGTGGATTCGGCTACCTGTAGGAAGCTCTAGCTCATATGCAACCTCCCCAATCGTGCGGTCACCCTTTAAGGTCCATAGAAGCGGGACTTGAGCTTCTCGGCCCCCTTCTTCTTCAGCATGGACTATCGGTATCGCTGAAATCGTAGGTAGACCGAGTCCCCTACCTCAAACTGTCTCTCAACCTGTCCACTGTCGGCATATAGCTTCTGCTAGCTCTGAGTTGTAGCTAAGTTGTCCTTGAGAGCCCGGAGTATATCCTGACTCTCTTGGATCTAGTCCTTGGCCTTGAGGGCCTTGCTAGCACCAAACATCACGTTAGCGAAATTCAAAGCATGATATCCATACAAAGCATAGACCGGAGACATACCGATGGACATGTGAAAAGTGGTGTTGTAGTAGTAGTCTCCCAAATGTAACTAGCATAACCATGCCTTATGCTGCCCTGTGACATAGTTTCGCAAGTAGCCTTCCAGCCACTTGTTCAATATCTCTGTCTGCCCGTTTGTCTGAGGGTGATAACTGGTGCTCAGAGTCAACTCTGTACCCACCAAACGAAAGAGCTCCTGCCAAAAGTCGCCCATGAAACCGCTGTCTCAGTCACTTAACAATGGTCTTTGGAAGACCATGCAATTTGAAGACATCCCTGAAGAACAACTCCGTTACCTGTGTTGCTGTATCCCGTGCTGATATAGCGAAGAAGTGTGCACACTTTGTCAGTCAATCAACGACCACAAAGATGCAATCCTTTCCCTGCACAGTGGGCAAGCCTGTGATGAAGTCCATCAAAATGCTCTCCCATTTCCCCTTCGGAATGGGAAGTGGCTGTAGTAATCCTCCTGGATGGCTCATATCTCCTTTGTTTTGCTGACACACCTCGCACTCCCTGATATGCCGAAGTACGTCCTCCTTGAGGCCTCTCCAAGAGAACCTCTCCTTGATGGCCCTGTAGGTCTTGGTGAACCCCTAGTGGCCTGATAATGGTCAATCATGTGAGGCACATAGTAACTTCTCCTTGAGCTGAGAGCTCCCAGTCAAGAAGATCTTGTCCCTAAAGTATATCAACTCATTCATCACCCTGTACTTGTCATTTGTGATCGTCCATCTAGTATCTCATAGGCAAAACGGTCCTTGGAGTACTCCACCAGTACCTGAGCCCTCCAGTCTGTGTCTAAGCTCATTAGAGAAAATGTTGTCGGTCTGCGTGAAAGAGCATTGACCATCACGTTGTTCTTCCCTTTGATCTTGCTGACCCACTTCTGCTGCCTCTCCTGCAACTGCTTCTGCTCTAGAAAGAACCGAAGGCTGTTGTGATTAGTCCTCACCCTGAACTTGTTCCCCACCAAGTACTGCCGAAACTTGGCCATTACATGCATGATAGCCAACATTTCCTTGTCGTATATGGGATAAAACCTCTTATGCGGCAATAGCTTCCTACTCTCGAAAGCTATGGGGTGGCCCCCCTGCATTAAGACTACGCCCACCTCCTCTCCTGAGGCATCACACTCCAAGACAAAGGGCTGCATGAAATCCAGCAACACCAAAACTGGACAGCTGCTCATCACCTCCTTGAGCCTATCAAAGGTCCTATGTGCTGTGCCCGTCCAACTGAATGCCCCATTTTTGGTAAGATCTATGAGGGGTGCAGCAAGTTGGGAAAACCCCTTGACGAACTTCCAGTAGTAGGTGCAGATGCCTACAAACCCCCGAAGCTCAGTCACGTTCCTCGGTTTCGGCCAACCTGGATGGCCCAGATCTTCTCCTCATGGACTCTCACTCCATCCACCCCAATGATATGCCCCAAATAGAGCATTTTTTTTAGCCCAAATTCACATTTGGAGAGCTTAGCATAAAAATGCTGCTCTTCCAAAATGCGCAATACAACCTCAATGTGCTGAAGATGCTCCTCCCATGTCCGGCTGTATATCAAGATGTCGTCGAAGAATATCAGCACAAGCTTCCTCAACTAACCACAGAGGATGTGGTTCATGCAGGACTGGAAGGTGGCCAGTGCATTGGTTAGCCTGAAGGGCATCACCAAAAACTCAAAATGGCCGTAGTGACATTTGAAGGCCGTCTTGGGGACATCCTGGTTCCTCACTCGAATCTGATGGTAGCCCGACCTCGCATCAATCTTTGAGAGGAACTTCAACCCCCTCAGCTCATCCATCAGCTCATCAATCCGTGGGATGGGGTACCGGTTCTTCATGGTCTTCTTATTGAGAGCCCGATAATCGATGCACATCCTTAGTGTGCCATCCTTCTTCTTCACTAGTACAACAAAAGAAGCAAATGGGCTAGTGCTGGGTCGAATGTGTGTCGACTCCCAGCGCTAAGAGCTCATGAATAGCTCTCTCAATCTCATCCCTGTAGGCTTTGGGATGCCTATAGGGTGTAGTAATCACGGCCTGAATGCCCTGCTCAAGCTCAATGGTGTGCTCAAAACCCACGATCCGGTGGTTGCCCTGGCGGTATATCCCCAAAAATTGTAGCATATCCGTCCAAAATCGACTGCACATCTGGGTGAACAGCCTGCCCTGTAGGTCCTGCCTCTGAAACACGCAGCTCCACTGCCCACTCTATGTCTCCCTTCCGGAAGTCTGCCTCCATCTGATGTGCTGAAACGGTCTGCGGGGGATAAGTGTGCATGCCTCGGATCATCTCATGCTTACCGTTCTTCTTGTCTGTCCACTCCATCTCCAAAGCCTCCCAGTCCATAGTGACCTTCCCCAGCGTGATCAACCACTGCACTCCCAGTATCACGTTGGTGTCCGGAATGTCCACCACAAAGAAATGATCCGTCAGAGTGTAAGTTCCCATGGTCACTGCTAATGCCGATACATATCTAGCACACTGCATAGTTTTGGCACCTAGTACCAGTATTGAAAATCCATCAAAGCTCTCTCTCGATATGCTCCTCCGCTCTACCAACTGTGCATCGATAAAGTTGTGGGTGGCCCCACTCTCAACTAGCACTGAAACACGTTGTCCCTGCACGGTACCCCGGACACGCAGTGTCAAATACTTGGGGACCCCTCACAAAGAAGCAAGGACTCCCCCAGTAGGTGCAAACGCTGCCCCTCCTGCTCCGGAGGGTGGAGGTGGTGGATGATCCCCTCTCTGCACTATAGTGCTTCATCCTGCCTCTATCTCCTCGTATGCATCTTCTTCCCCGTCATTGTTGGAGAAGACCTCTATGTAGTGTGCCTTCCCTGCGACACATCGATGTCCTGGTGCTCATGGATCCTGGCATGTGAAGCATAGCTTCCTTCGTCTCAAATCTCTTTGGGTATCATTGTCCAAAGGCCCCCGGCCTTGGTTCCCCCTCGGAGGTGGAACCCTCATGTCGTTCCCCTTCGGCTGAAATGTCAGTCTCTATGGGAAAGGAGCTTTGGTCCTGGGTAGAGCATCCTGCAAATCCTTGGTCGTCCCAACTGCATCTTGAAGTGTAGCAAGCCTCGTGGATCTGACTAATCCACGTAGAGGTTTTGCCAACCCATTAATAAACATGTATATCATCCTGGCTAACGACAAGTCAGGCACCATCACTGAAAGCCGCAAGAACTCGGAAATGTAGGTTTCCGAGTTCTCGGTCTGCTTGAGCTTGGTCAACTCAACAAAGTGCTCTTTCGGATCCCTCCGGTCAAACCGCTCTACCAGTCTCCGTGTAAACTCTGCATACGCTGTCACTGCTGAGTGACTCAGTGTGGTCATCCCGTGGAACCACCAATCGTGGGCCTCTCCCTCCAGGTGCAGCACTGCCACCTTGGTGGCCTCTCCCTTTGCCATCTGGTTGAGCTGGAAATAAATGTCCAGCTTCTCCACCCAAGTGTTTTTCGAACATTTTGAGGACTCGTCAAATGTTGGCAAGGAAAACGTGCCCACTATACGCTGTACGTCCCCATCCTGTGTGTATCTACCCCCTTTGCTTTGGTTATGGGGTTGGCTGTCCTTCTTGAGCTGAAAAAAATCGTGGAAAGTGAGAGCTTCACCAAACTCTCGCCCATAGGACTAATACTTGGCAAAATAATCCCCCATATGAACCGGCTCTGGCTCCTGAGGTGCTCCCATTCTAGTGCCTGCAGTCAGAAATGTGTGCGTCGTGGAACGTGGAGGAGTAAGTGACAAAACCTGCTGCACTGTGAGTTGCTACTACAAATGGTGGGAAGTGCCGGACCTTTCTCCGATGTGAAAACCCCTTGGGGTTTCACGCTGTCTTTGGTCTGTGGTAAAATTCTGCCCCATTTCTTCGATCCTCCTCGATAGCTCTTGCACAGACTTTAGGAGTTACCCAAACTCCCTCCCTTCATCTTTCTCTTATGCCATTGGTTCTTCCTCCTCTGCGTCCAGTACTGGAACGCAGTCTCCCTCTCCAAAAGTGGCCTCAAGCCTTCGCTCTTGGTCCTTGTACTTTCTTCCCCCGTAAGTGATATATGGTTTTCCTGTTGGTGTCATAGACAATCTGCTCCACAGTCTGAGCCAAGTCTATGAGCTCTGGTACCACTGTAATATTCCGACTAGAAATAAACAGTAATATAAAGCAACATAAACAAACATCTATAGCAAATAGAGAGATATCACATAAACAATGCAAATATGGAGAAACGCTGAGCCGTTTTATTATGTAACTGAAAGATACAATGAGTACAAAGGTGATCAGAATGATGGCACCTTGGCTTGCACAAGGCAAGCTGGAAATACTCTCAGAAATGCTCAAGGAATGGCTGCTCTGTCAAGGACTGCGTAATCTCCAAATGTTGTTGCTGCTGCTGTCGGACTGCTGCTACTGTTGGAATGGGATGGCTCTTTGGGGCTGTTCCCCTGCTCAGAAAAATATGAAAATATGGGAATGAGCTCTCCTCCAAATACCCAGAAAAGCCGAGAAAGGAATTCCGGAATGGATGACCCCGGAATTTGACCTCCCTTGGGAAATAATGCTATCCCAGTGAAATATGCTGGCCCTGAATGATCCTCTGCAAATGATGGCCTCCTCCTGTACCAAAATGATGAAATAGTGAAGGGTTGATCCTTTCACACTATCTCGGGTTGAAAACCCTGATACATCCTCACTCCCGCAACTGCCTCTACCACAAACTGCGTGATCTCTCCAAGAGACTGCGCTGCCCAAGCAAATGCGTAATTCCCGGCTGAAGATGCTACGGCTCCCTCCTGCAAAACGATGGATATAACTTCTCACCCGAGCAGGCACTCGAAGTCCCCCGGGGTTGAGGTTGGGTTCTCTGCTTGGAGACACCCGGTGTGCTGAACAACACTTGCAGACTTCGCTCAACAGCAAAAGCGTGTCAATGTCAAAAGAGAGAAATCATAGATGCATAATCGAAGGAGAGAATGAGGAGCCTCTTTCCCTTTTTATGCTTTGAGAGCCTTGCTCTCACCCAGGCCCCACCAAACTGCGATGTCCCTCTTGGCCCACGCTGTCCCTCTCTCACTGCGTTGTCATCTCTCTCACTGCGCTGTTATGGGCTCACACTGCCCATACTGCCTCTTCCCTCACGCTGCCACTTCACCCTCCTGGGCCCCACGCTGTCAAGTAAATATATGCTCAAGTGACTTTAGGGAATGTTTATTTCCTAAGTATGGGTTATGTGTCTCATCACCCACTTTATTAACTGACTTTAATAGTAGAAAAGAAAAATTGACCAAAATTAATATTATCAATTAGCTATTGGTAATTGGGAATATTACATCCCCAGACCTCAAGAGAGATCAATTGTAGGATTCAGGGGGATCTACAAGATAAAGTATGTTGCAGATGGCAGCATCGAGAAATTTAAAGCTAGGTTTGTGGCTAAGGGGTATGCTCATAAGGAAGGAATTGACTATGAAGAAACCTTTGCCCCAGTAGCTTGGTACACCTCTATCAGTTCCATGATATCCCTTGCTGCACAGATGGGATGGGAAATTCACCAGATGGAGGTCAAGACAACATTCTTGAACGTGGTGATAGAGGAAGAGGTGTATATAGAACAACCAGAGGGCTTTGAGACACATGATCAGAAGACTCGTGTGCAGATTGAAGAAAGCGTTATATGGACTGAAGCAAGCTCCTAGAGCCTGATATGGTCGAATTGACAGCTACCTTCAGAAGATGGGATTCGTCAAGAGTGACGCAGATCCCAACCTCTACTATTTGAGAGTAGGGAGTGAGCCTTTGATACTGGTTTTGTATTTAGATGATCTGTTCTTGATTGGATCATCAAGGCTCATCACAAACTGCAAGAAGAATTTGGCTGAAGAATTTGACATGAAGGATCTAGGATGGATGTACTATTTTCTGGGGTTGGAGGTTTGGCAGTAGAACCGGGAGATCTTCCTTGGTCAAGGGAGATACACTACAGAGAATCTGAAGAGATTTCAGATGGGAGATTGTAGACCCATGACAACTCCAATGATCACCAACTGGAAGAAAATTGACATGTCCGAAGATGATGAGGCTGATCCTACACTATATAGGCAGCTCATAGAGTCATTGATGTATCTAGTAAATACAAGGCCAAACATCTGTTATGCTGTAAATACCCTCAGTCAGTTCATGGTGGAACCAAAGAGGGCACATTGAGCAGCAGCCAAGCATGTTCTCAGGTACCTTCAAGGAACAGTGGAGCTTGAATTGAAGTATACCCGTAGCAATGATGTCACTTTGAGTGGTTTCATCGACACGGATTGGGCTGGAAGTTCAGTTGATTAGAAGAGTACCAGTGGGTACTGTTTTAGTCTAGGATCAGGAATAACTTCCTAGTGCAACAGGAAACAGAAGTTCGTAGCACTGAGTTCAGCAGAAGCAAACTATATGGCAGCCAACACAACTTCGTGCAAAGACATATGGCTTCGAAAAATGTTAGTGAACCTACTCAAGGAGAAAATGGAAGCGACCAACATCTTATGCGATAGTCAGAGTTGCATCAAGCTCTCTGAAAATCCTGTGTTTCATGATAGGTCGAAACATATTGATATCAGGTGTCACTTCATCAGGGACTGTGTACAACGTGGAGCTTTTCAGTTACAGTACACTCCAACAAGAGAACAGGTGGCAGACATCCTCACGAAGGCTTTAGGGAAGACAAAGTTTGTCTACTTCAGTGAGAAGATGGATAGACTCAGTATTCAGAGGGAGTTGTGGTACAGATGCAGCAGTGACAGTGGCAGTGTCAAAGGCAGCAGTAAGCAGCACAGCAGATGAGGCGCAACGTCTAGAGATCAGCAGCGCAGCAGATGAGGGGCAGCGTCTAGAGATCAGAAACGCAGAGGATGCTTCAAAAGCAGAGAAACATGCAGTAGGAATATTGTTGGAACACTTTCCTTGCTAAGAGGGAGTGTTATTTTTTTGTAGCATCCAGAAGTGTTCCAAGTCTCAAACTTTGTAGGGAGGCTTGGACAACAACATTCCAAATAACCCAGAAACAGTTTGTGGAAATTCCACTCGGTTCATGGCTTATTAAAATAATTAATTATTTTAATGAATACCCTAAGTCTAAACTTAGGGAAATGAAATAATTAAAGGGTATTAATAAGTTAGAGTGTGAATCTTCTAGAAAACATGGATCAAGTCAAGTTTTAATCTTAGCCATTGATAATCTTTTAATGTGGGCCATTGGTTCTCCAACAGGAAGATTATAAAAGAAGGCTTGAAGGTCATTTGGAAAACAAGCTGGGCATACACTCAGCACCCGAAGGAGATCGATTCTGAAGTAAGAGAATTCAATTTTAGTGGGAGAGTTGTAGGACAACGAGTTTGCAAAAGCAGAAGGAGGAGGGAGTCAGTAGTGATTGAGATCAGGGACAAAGGGCAACAGTGGGCCATTGGAGACAGCTTGAGGCTGCAGCGCAGAGAACCCACGCAGTCTCCATGCAGACTCACGCAGTCCAGCGCTGGGACTGCGCAGTGAATCACGAACACAGACACAGGAGCCTGCAGGGTCCGATCAGGGTGTCAGATAATTATCCGAGGGAGCTAGAAATTCAGATTTAGTTGTTTCAGAATTTATCTGCCATTATATTTTCCTATAAAGATATTATTTGCTGAAGAATTAATAAAACCCTCATCTGTTGCACCGGTTTTCCCGCATTGGGTTTTTCAGAGGACAATTGTCCAAAAATAACTGTGTACATGTGATTGATTCTTGTGCTTATGTTCCCAAATCCCTACTATTTATTTCTCTGCATATATATTTGAGTGTTGCAATAGTATTTATTTCGATATTTGCTAGAAGATTTCTGAATAGTAACTTATTGAAATAATAAGTAGGAGAGATAAATCTATCACTGCAACTGTATAGTTTTCAGTTTGAAAATTTCACAAAGAGGTGGGGTGATATAGATTTGTAGAGAAACTACAGATGGTGGTGGCAGGATCCTTTGTAGAAATTTCTGAATCTTAATTCTTATGCAGAAATTATTTTTGTTAACCCGGTTAAGCTTCTCCTACTGATACAAGTTATCAACTAAATAAATTCAAGTTAACATCAAAGCAAAACACATAACAGATCTCTACCAATTCAGATCTAGAATAGGCACATGCACACATAGACAAAGTGACAGTTATTTCTGGACAAACTGTCCCCAGAAAAACCTAATGTGGGAAAACCGGTCTTTGGCTGCTGGAGGGCTCTATTATTAAGAATATTTCTGAATACACAACTCTAGGTTCCAGATCTGGAAAACCCTACAGAGAAAACTCTAGATCTGCAGCCCCTGGCTGATCTAAGACCAACAATACTGATTGATCCACCCCCTCAAACGGGATTTACAGAACTGAGCCAGATCTAGGCCTAGAAACCCCAGATCTGCTCCTGAAAGACACTGTGTCAGCCTTTGAAGGCCTCCAAATGCTCAGCGTTGTCACTAGAAGGGACTGCGTTACCCCAGACTGGGTGACGCAGTGACTACATTGCCCCTAAGGGTCTATGCGTAACCCATGAAGGGCTTCCTGAAAAATCGTGCTGTCCTTGCTGTTGCTGCTGTCGCCTTCCTCTACGCTGTCTTTCCTGATCTCTTCTCTATCTTTTGTGTATTCTAGACCTCGGGATCAGAGCATCCCCTTGGTCTAAATTCTCCTCTCTGCAACTAAAACACTTATGAGAATTCTTAGCAACCCCACCCTAGAATCTCAGCTTAGGTTCAGTGCTCTGCCTCTGTGTGTCTTACAAATGACCCCAAGCCTTTCCTTTATACTTTTCTCGTTGACAAATCAACGACCAAGATTAAATCTTTAATCAATGGCTAAGATTAAAAGAAAGCTTGATCCATGTGACTTAAGACAATTTCATTACATGTTTAATTAAATTCACTTTAATTATTTTATTTTCCTAAGTTTTAACTTAGGAAATACATTAAAATAATTAATTAATTTAATATCTCCTAAACCAGATGAAAGTTTCCAAATCCATTTCTGGGTCTTGTAGATCAGGAGAACTCTAGTCCTTCCTCAGAATTTGGGACCTAGAGCACAACTGATGCTACCCCAAATACACAAAATCTCAACACTCCCTCGTAGCATCAAGGGTGTGCTCTAGCAATACATCACACTTATGCACTACATGATTTTGGGCACTGGTTCTGTGCTGCTGAAGCTTGGCCTCCTGCCACTCAACTCTACACTACTGTTGCCATTCTGTACTGCTGACCATGACTCTGCCACTGTCACTGCAACCACTGTACTGCAGCTCCCTCTCAATGTGCTGCATTTGTGCTGCTCATAGCACTGCCACTGCTAATCTGCTGCATTGCAACTTTAGTTGTTGAGAGTAACAACTGAATCTCTTGCCCAATCTTTGACAGACAAATCATATGGGCTGCATCCTCATCACTGAAGCTCCATAGGCTACAGATCTGTGCTGGCATCTAAAGAACAATGCACAGCTACAACTCTGCTAGTGTAATTAGACTCCCTCTGCACTACTGAAGTCACATCAACTCGTGCTGAAATCTATCATGTTGTTGCTGCATTGCGCTGTCCCTCTGAAGCTCTCTGCGTTGCTGCAGCTCTGCACTGCGTAAGCAGTACTGCACTACGCTGCTGAAGTCACATCAACCTCTGCACTGCTGCTGCTACTGCTATGCTCTGTGTTGCTCCTCCCAGCCTCTAGATCTGCCTTTGCCTCTACTTCATCTGTCGGTGTGGCTAGGGTCTGCTCTGCATGGTCTCTTAGACCATATGCCTCAAGGACAATCAGGATCCTAGCTTTCCATATCGAAAAGTTTGAAAGGCCCTCTAGCCTATCCTGATCACGTAGTCACTGAGTAGCCAGCTGCTAAGAATGTGTCAGAGATCCTCTTCTCTATGCTAGAGATCTTGGATCTAGGGTCCTTTTCGAACTGGGAACCCTCTTCTCCCTCTGACACTTGATTTCCCTCCTTGGAAATCTACCAAATCAACTATGATTCAGCTTCTTCTTTGATCCTCTGACTCAGTCTGCCAAGTTTCCTTTGGCAAGAAACTCTCTGAGACGCTGATCTCGTCCCAAACTTTGTCACTTGTGCTAAGGTTAAAAATCTGAAAACTTCAGAAGTTTAACCCCACCAGCTCTTCTGAATTTCTGCAGGCTTTTTCTGGATCTGAGAGATTCAGATTTGAATCACACTAGCTGGCTTCACACCCAACCATCGTTGTTTCTGAGTTGCCTCTGCGTAGTAATTGCGTGGGCTTGCTAGGACACAGCGCTGGACAACGTCACCCTTCCCTCTGCGTGAATCTCCTCCTGAAAACTGCGTTGTCCCTTCAGATCTGCTTTTTTGCTGCCTTTCTAGCTGCTTTCTGCAGCTAGATCCTTCAGATGCTTTAGCTGGTGACCCTGTAATTGCTCTGATACCATGTAGAAATTTCCGAATCTTAATTCTTATGTAGAAATTATTTTTGTTAACCCGGTTACAAGTTATCAACTGAATAAATTCAAGTTAACATCAAAGCAAAGCACATAACAGATCTCTACCAATTCAGATCTAGAATAAGCACATGCACACATAGACAAAGTGACAGTTATTTATGGACAAATTGTACCCGGAAAAACCCAGTGTGGGAAAACCGGTCTGTTGCTGCTGGAGGGCTCTATTATTAAGGATATTTCTGAATACACAACTTTGGGTTCCAGATCTAGAAAACCCTACGGAGAAAACACTAGATCTGCAGCACCTGGCTGATCTAAGACCAACAATACTGACTGATCCACACCCTCAATCGGGATTTACAGAACTCAGCCAGATCTAGGCCTAGAAACCTTAGATCTGCCCCTGAAAGACACTGTATCAGCTTTTGAAGGCCTCCAAATGCTCAACGCTGTCACTGGAAGGGACTGTGTTACCCCAGACTAGGTGACGCAGTCACTACGTTGCCCCTAAGGGTCTCTGCGTAACCCCTGAAGGGCTTCCTGAAAAATCACGCTGTCCTTGCTGCTGCTGCTGCTGCCTTCCTGTGCGTTGTCTTTCCTGATCTCTTCTCTGTCTCTTGTGTATTCTAGACCTCGGGATCAGATCATCCCCTTGGTCTAAATTCCCCCCTCTGCAACTGAAACACTTCTGAGAATTCTTAGCAACCCTGCCCTAGAATCTCAGCTTAGCTTCAGTGCTCTGCCTCTGTGTGTCTTACAAATGACCCCAAGCCTTTTCTTTTTACTTTTCTCGTTGACAAATCAACGTCCAAGATTAAATAATTAGTCAATGGCTAAGATTAAAAGAAAGCTTGATCTGTGTGACTTAAGATAATTTCATCACACGTTTAATTTAATTCACTTTAATTATTTTATTTTCCTAATTTTTAACTTAGGAAATACATTAAAATAATTAATTAATTTAATATTTCCTAAACCAGACGAAATTTCCCAAATCCATTTCTGGGTTTTGTAGATCAGGTGAACTGTAGTCCTTCCTCAAAATTTGGGACCTAGAGCACAACTGATGCTACCCCAAATACACAAAATCTCAACATCCTTTAGGTGCCCAAACTCTTTGATCACATACAAGCTACGGGAGGCTTAAGACAGTAGCAGGATGACTGGAGCAGTGGGTGCAGAAGATCATGGAGAAGCAGAGGTAGAGCTAGGATGCTGAAGTCTGGAGCAACGCAGAGGAGAGGCAATAGCAGCGTGGAAGGAGCAGCGCAGACGCTGATGGGATTTCAGCAGTGTAGAGGCAGTGCTTATGTAGTGCAGTGCAGTAGATAACGCAGTGCTTCAGAGAGACATCATAGAGTAGCAGTAGAGGGTGCTTCAGTGATGAGATGCAGCACGACTGACTTGTTTGTCAGTGATTGGGTGATGGTCCTTCAGTTGCTTACTTCTCACCAACTGAGTTGCAGTGCAGCAGTTAACAGTGGTAGTGTTATAGGCAGCATGATGCAGAAATTTGAAAGGGAGATGCAGTACAAATGTGATAGTGTCAGTGGCAGTGACCTGGGAAGCAGTACAGAGAGCAGGATGATTGGAGTCAGTTGGTGCAGAGGATTATGGAAGCACATTGGCAGTGCTAGGACGCTGAAGGTTGGAGTAGCGCAGAGCAGAGGCAGCAGCAACGTAGAAGTAGTAGCACAGAGGCTGATGGGATTTCAACAGTGCAGAGGTAGTGCTTACAAAGTGCAGAGCAGCAACAACGCATATTAGCAGCAGAGGGTGTTTCAGTATCGATATGCAACCAGACTGACTTGTCTGTCAGGATTTTTGGGTGATGTCCTTCAGTTTCTTACTTCTCAGCAACTGAGTTGTAGTGCAGCAGTTAGTAGTGGCAGTGCTATGGGCATCATGGTGCAACATTTGAGAGGGAGCTGCAGTACAGATGAGGCAGTGACTGTGGCAGAGTCATGGGCAACAATACAGAAAGCAGCAGCGCAATGGGTGAAGGGCAATAGGCGGAGCATCAATAGCATAGGGGATCGATGCTTTGGATCAAAGTAACTCTTCTAGAGTGAAGTGTTGCTAGAGCACACTTTTCGCTAAGAGGGAGTGTTGATTTTTGGGTAGCATCGGATGTGCTCTAGCGCCAAAACTTTGTGGAGGGGCTAGAACACATGAGATCTCCAAGACCCAGAAATCGTTTTGAGAAATTCCACCCGGAGCCTAAGTTATTCAAATAATTAATTATTTTAATGGAGACCCTAATTCTAACTTAGGGAAATTAAATAATTAAAGTGAATTAATTTAGACATGTGGGTAGACATGTGGGTGAGAATGTTCAAAGTGACAAGGATCAAGTCTTTTCTAATCTTAGCCGTCGATTAGAGATTAGGTCATGACCGTTGAATTTTCAACAGGAAAATTATTAAAGGAACGCTTGGGGTCAGTTGGATAACACACACATAGCATTAGCACTTGAGCTAATTTGAAATTCTGGGGCACTGTTTTCTTAGAATTTTTGAGTGAGCTTGCAGTGCAGCAACAGGTAGATCGACAGAGGGATTTCAGATCCGAGGCCGAGAATACAATTACAGAGAGGCAGCACAGTCCAGGAGAGGTGACACAGAGGCAGCGTAGGCCCAGCAGGGGTGAGGCAGACCTAGCCAGGCTTATGCAAAGCCAACGCAGAGGCTGACGCAGTCACAGAGGGGTGACGCAGAGCCGGGAAGGGTAGCGTTGGGGTTTCAGTGGGACAGAAAGGGCTCGTATTCAACAGATCCAAAAGGGGTGTGTTGTCGCACAAAATGTCTAGGCACCGCGATAACGGCTCAGATTGGGGGTTGTCACCCTGATCCCCAATCTCTCTATCTAAGCTGTCTCCTTGCAAGCTAAGGGAGGTTGACCCTAATAGAAATGAGGAAAACGAATTGGTTGCAAATCAACCAACTCAGGAGACACAGTCAAATAACCAAGTACTTGATAAGATTAACGAGATTTCACAAATCAATTATATTAAAACCAATGCCTTATGGAGTTAAAAGATCTCGTTATGCAATTAAAGCCAAGTAATTGGTGTATTACTGCTGCTAATGAAAACACAAATGATTCCAATGATATTAAATAGAAAGCACCACAATTATGCATTAACCATGTTCGATAAAGATATGCGATTCATCATTACTTGAAATATTTTCAAAGTGAACTTTAAACAATTATATGCCAATTTCAAGCAACTTAAAACCACATTTAAAGATAACTCAAAAATCATCATCCACAGCTAAGCATTAAACTTTGAACCAACGATTTAAATTCAAGATAAAAAATATTATCATGAAGGTACCGTCGAGATTAAATGTCAGATCATTCCAATATTTCCGAATTTATGATATTCTAAATGACCCAATCCAGAAATTTAAAATGTTCATGTATAGTCAAACTTAGGATAAAAAAAATTAAAAGCTCTTTTGACTATAAGGCTTTAGAATTTTTTTAAATTTTTAGAATTTTTTATTTTTTATTATTATTTTTTTTAAATTTTTTAAATCCTAAAACAAAAATTTAAAATTTAAAATCCTAAACAAAACTAAAACTAAATTAAACTAAACTAAAATAAAAAATGAATTTAAACTAAAAGAAATGAAATCTAAAACTAACGCTATAAAAAAAAACTAACTAACCAAATCAAAATAAATTGAAAAACTATCTAAAAAATTAATCTAACACTAAATTAAAACTTAGAACTAAATAAAACTAAACTAAGACTATCAAAATCGAAATGAATAAAATAAAATCTAAGACTTAACACTAAAACTAACTAACATCTAACGCATTAAAAAATGTACATATACCTAAACTACGCTAACTCAATTAAATTAAAATCTAAAACTAAAAAAAAATCTAACGCTAAACTGACATCTAACACTACCCAAAACTAATATAACAAAATGAATCCGAATTTAAAATATACAACGCATATACATGTGGTAAAAAAAAATTACGTGTGTGCGTTTTTTATTTCTGTTTGCGGGTCGAAGGGGAGCATGGATTTGGACGGCAGAGGAGGGACGGTCGCGAGGAAGACGATGCAGGTCGGATGGCTAAGGAGCTGGGTGAAGACAACAAGGAGATCAAAGGGTAACGCAACAGAGAATGAGGGTGAGGGAGCTCGACGGTAATGTAAGACAAGCGGAGAGAAGAAATGCAGTCGACGACAGAGAAGAGGCTTGGACAGGACGGTGGATGGACGGAAGGGTAGGCAGCGTGGAAGGAGCAGAAGGAAATCAGATGAGAAAGGATGGCAAAGAGGATTTGAAGTCGAGGGCAAAGGATAAGGGAGCAGCGAAAGCGATGGCAAAGGGGAGATCGATTTGCAGGTCGGACAGCAGATTGATGGCTTGCAAAAAACATAGGGAATTGACAGCGTTTTTTGCAGTGAATAAAGACAGAAAAAACCCAATGCAATCAAAATGCCCAGAGAACTTAAAATTTCTTCCGTTAAAATCAGTTTTTCAATGCCCTTTAAATCAAATAACGTTCAGATTTGCCCACAGAAGCGATTTTGAGGCCAGATCTGGCCCTTGGGGGTTAGATCTGGCTCATATCTAAAAACAAATTTCAGAGTAAACCCTGCAACCTGCAAAATTAGTTAGATCCTGAAAATATATACACCAAAAAAAATTTATTAAACCTTTACAGCCCTAAAAAAAACACAAATTTACAAGCTAATTTACAGATCTGAGGCCCTTATGGCCAGATTTGAACCCATTTCAGCACAATTTTTAGAAATTTGAAATTTTAAAGAGAGGCATAAGTCCTAGGAGACCTTGTAAAAAACACAAATTCGTAAGATAGATTCAGGAAATTAGAAACAATGGGCTTTTTCAGATTTACGAATATGAGAGTTGGCTGGTCTAACTGAAAACTTCCCCAGACACTCAAATCTTCAAATAAAAATTTCCCTGCAGACTTAGATCTGAACTTTAGATCGATAGAGATTTAAGAAAATAACATGAGATCCTTCAGAAAAATCAAAATGTCATTTTATGAACCCAAAAAATTGCACAAGATACCTGTATGCAGATTAATCCATGAGGCCATCAACCATAAAAATGCCAAATAAAGTAGCAGAGTTGAGAGACAATATCACCACATAGATCTGGAAAAGGAACACCAAATTTTGTAACCCCAAAGTCTTTATGCTTTATTCATCAAATAAAATTTACAAGAGTTTCCAAGACAAGTGCACAATCCTAAGATTGGATGACTCAAGACTGAAAAAGACCTTTAATTTATAGGACAAAATGTCCAATGGCTAGTTCGGTTGATCCATGTCAAAATAATCTTGACCGTCGAAAAAATTTGATCATCTTTTAATCTGGGCCGTCGAAATTATAATTTTGAGGAAAAACGAATTTATCATTTAATTTCATTTTAATTAACTCAAAAATACTATTTTTGAGTTAATTATCTCAAAATTTTGACTTTGACTTAACCACCTAGGCCCAAGGGTCCAAAATTTCTTAAAATTCTCAATATTCCCTTGGTTTGGGCTTTTAAAATTCATTTTTTAAGGACCAACAATTTTTTCCTTTGAAGGATTTATACTCACCTAGGACCTAGAATTAATTAAATTTCTGGCTTAGGATTTTTTAATTAATTTGACCAGAAAATTTAATTAATTGACTGAGAGGGGTTTTTAATTATTTTTTCCAACCCTCTTTACATAAGATAAATACATTTAGACACAAGAAGGGGGAATACCCATTCATATAGACCCTCAAATAGATACCAGGACTCACTTAGCATGCTGATGACAAAATCCACCCTAGCTTTGGGGCGAGGCTGGAGGGGAAAACTCTGCCGATAACTTGTGTCGAAAAACACAAGTAAATCTGTGAGACAAAAAACCTCCTAGGATAGAAATCATCACCAACATACTAGGCTTACTTAGGTTGTTACATACATGACAGTCTTACTTAGATCATTTACATCATACACATGCAGAATGGGTTTACATTGTTTATAAAACTGTCGACTAGTGACGGAATCTGAATGGCGCGACTACGTCGAACATGATGAATCCCATTTTAAAAAATGGGGGTGTACTGCTATGGGGTCGTTGACAAAGTGTGGTCAACATCTGGCTCTACTTGGGGACACGTTGCTTCGTCGGAGGAATGTGAGAATCCAGAATCTGTATCCAAGCAACACACAAGATTACATAAGTAGCGTCCATCCAAATATCATCATATAACATTAAGCACATGAAAAATAGAAGCTCTTCTATCATTTATTATTCTACTTAACATGAAAATTAAATCTACTCTAACTGCAAAATGAAATGCTGAAATAACAAGGTGTAAGGTTAGAGATACAATACAAAGGATGCCCTATGGCATCAGATGTGCTCAATATAGTGCATGTTGAGCATTTGCCTTCTTTCAGGGAAGTCTGTGGGCTGCTTTTCAGATGTGCCATGCCCAATCTTGCATATGGTAGGATTTTGTCTTATCCAAATGTCAAGCTGCTCTCGTCCATCAGACAAATCAAACCACTTACTTCTTCTTTTCTGCTTTTTTCTCTTCTTCTTAGTGGGTTGTGATGTCAGCGATGAGACCACTGTAGATTTCTTGTCCTTATTCTGGATATACTCTGTCAATGGTGACACATAAGCTTGGTCTTTCTTAACATCCTTTGAAACCATAGTTAATTTTTCCTTAATGGGAAAAGTGACCTCCCTGTGATGAGATGGGAATTGCTTTAGCAGACAAGAAGTCTTATGATCTGTTGATGAATCTTCTTAATCAAATTTCGGCTGAAACTTTTGTATATGTAATTTTTCCATTTTTTCCAACCTTTTCTGTATGGAACTCATCTCCCTAGCATGCCTTACTATTAATTTCGCTTGATTGATTTCTGTTTTCACGAATTTGTCTTGTAGATTGGTCTGATTTGCCTCCATATTTTTCATTTCCAACAAGTGATTTTCCTTCATGGTAGTCATTTCCTGGGTGTGTCTTGCTTCCATTGCAATCCTATGATTATGTATAATGGACATCTGATTAGAATGATTAACTTCCATTATCTTTAACCTGTTTTCCATGACATTTATTTCCTATGCATGACTTGCTTCCATGGAATTTATCCTATTTTGAAGATTGATTTGGTTAGCTTCCATGTTTTGAATCATTTGCATATGATTGGGTTGCATATTCTTAATCATTTGAGCTGGTTCCTTAACATGACTTTCATGATCTTCTATATGCATGTGACAGTCTTTACCAACAACATTAATTTGATTGCTCGATCCTGCCCTTCTACTATCTATGATTCTTTTGACAACATGGCAAGTAACCTCTTCATGAAGAGCATTACAGGCTCTACAATAAGGCATAGCTTCATCCACAAGATTTGCAAACTCAAGTTGATTTGGTGGTCTCTGCTCATAAGATAGGCCTCTCTTCTGTAAAGCATTATTATTTCTAGGTTGGAAATTTTGTGCTTGAGATCCTTCCATTTGGACCAACCTAGCCTGTAAGACACTTATTTGTTCAGAATGATTAGATATTAACTTTTCCTGATCAAGTTCTATGCTTTCAAGTTTTTGCATCAATTTATGCATAGGGTCCTCATCAAATTTTTCAATTTCTTTTCCCTTAGAATCTGTCAAAGACCTATCAAAATTTGGAGTTTTGGACATTCCAAATGCTTTCTTATCCTTTTCAATCTCCTCATCTAAAACCTGGGCTATTGGAAATGTTGTTATTGATGGCAAAGGAGATGGCAAAGGAGACAACATAGAAGAGAGAGAGAAAAAGAGGCAGCAAGATGTAGAGAGGGTCGAGCAACAGCAAAAGAAGCAAGGCAGTAAAAGAAGAGGATGCAAAGACAGAGTACAAAGTACAGTGGCACAGTGAAACAGTCATGCACAAGACAGAGGATGCAGACACAAAGAATATAGAGGCAAAGTCGTGAGATGAAACGGTCGAGCAACAGAGAAAGGTTGCAGAGAGTACAGTGAAATAGAGACAGAGAATACAGAGGCAGAGACAGAGAATAACAGAGGTGGAACCAGTAAGGACGCAGAACCAAGAAAGGAACCATAATTACACAGTGAAAATCTAATCGAGTCGGGCGTTCAACATATGAAAGCACCGTATTGTAATGTCGAGAACGCAAGAGGAAACAGGAGCGAAAGCAGGAATTCTTTTAATAATAGTTAAATTGGATGAAGCAGAACCATGTGCTAGATGGAACCCTGAGAAAACAGTGAAACCGGCGCCAAAAAACCAGTGGGTTCGCGCGATAGTTGAAGTGGTAAGTAGAATTGTCAAAAAGAACGCGATATATGTCATTGATGGCCACGTGTCCTAAAGCGGTTTTCGAATACAAATTTTTTCGCGTTATTTTGGAGAATTATGTGACGAGCATATAAGTTGCGTGATATTGCGCGTCGTCCGTAGGATGGGGGACCAAAGCTCAGTTGGAGCGCGAGAGCAGATTGACCGTCCGATCAAAAGAGGAGTTGCGGGGAAGAGAACCGAGGCTGTGGGACCTACATTCATAGCTGCGGAGCCAAAGTATTATGCGAACTTCTGTGTATTATGTGTGTTATGAAAGTTAATAAAAAGGCGGAGGTTATAACGTATATTAATATATGTTGATATATATGAAGCGGACTTGTGTAATTGATTTTTTATATGCTGAGCACAGCCTGTTCATATGCGTGGTATATACCTATGTTGAATTATGATTAAACCAAAGGTGGGCCGAATGCAGGTTGAGCTAGTCCACGTGAACTTGAATACATGGTAGAGTGTTCACATATAAGTTAAATGCGTGGGTTTATTATAAGGTTCATAATAAATTGAACGAGGTCATTATATATGTCCATATGTTATAATTGATATGCAAGTCACCAGAGGAGTGCGTATGATGGTTAGCATATAGTAATACGGCGTCGAGACGGCGCTATTACATGAAGTCGGGGTTTGATATCTATTGCAATGTTAATATGTTACATGGCTAAGTCTATACGCGGCGGAAGCATTAAACAAACTATGGAGCCCGAGAGGGTTATATATATATATATATATATATATATATATATATATATATATATATATAGTGCTGGGCTTAAGTCTGAGTCCAAGACTTAATATAATGATGACAGAGGATATTGTATGTGTAGTGTGGGACCCCCTACATAAAATTCCGAGAATCTTAACCCAAGTTGAACGATACATAAAAGCCCAAGCGGCAAAGTGTATATATATATATGGGGAGCGCTTTATATACAAAGGACCAAGACTACAATACAAAGCATATGTATTGTATTATTGAGCGCGATATCAAAAGAACAAAAGGTTGTTTTTGTATGGGTTTAAAACAAACGAAGTACCATAAAGTGGGACCCTCACGAATCGCATCGGAAAAACTTATGGCAGCGGAACAAGTTAATAAAAGTTTCGATGGCGATTGCGGACCCAATATGTTATACATGGTGACTCGTATTTGATTGAGTTCCGGCGTAAAGTGCAGCACAGTGAACCATCGCATCGGAGATGAAAGAATGACGAACAGGTTGATAGTTTCGATTGCGATTGAGCGATTGGATGATAGCCATCGGATTTATTGAGGGATGGACAGCAGATATGATTCGATTGACTATATGGTGGGGCCTTTGCTAATCGTATCGGCAGAAATCTAATGACCAAGTCACAGGAGCATTGTGAATATTGCGATTGCGATTGAAATAAATGAGGCGGAGTATAGCTGGCATGTGGGTTCCATTCAAAAGATAAGATTATTACAGGTTTGCTCCGATTTTTTATACCAAAGCTGAAGAGTGAAAGGAAAGCAAAGCGGCATGTATATATGTGTGCAAAACAATATATATACATATTTATATATGTGAACAGTGAATCATTGGATCGGAGTGAGAGCAGAGTATCGGAGCATCGGAACATACAACTAGAAGTTGCGATTGCGATTAATCGCAATCGAAAGAAATCAGGAGGTGAATCATCGCATCGGAGAATAGAGCAAGCTCGGCGAGTGGGCCCGAAAGGGCATTTTATGTGTTTAAAGGTCTTTTATTAGTTCTCCGAGAGTTGATTTGCGTTACATAAAAGGGCAGTTTATATGTTAAAAATGCCTTACTATTACGCCGAGAGTTGAATTGCGGTATATAAAAAGTGCAGTTACATATATACAGTAGTTACACCACGGCAATGAATAGGAGATCAAGCAGAGCTGAAAAGCACAGACACAGTCATAGAAAAGACAAACACACGGTGATCCAAAACTAAATGGATTGATTTGTAATCCTCATTGTAACTGAATGTAGACATTTTTGATTGGTTTATATTGTTTGTGATGCACTGGCAAGTCTCCGTAGGGAATAAAACTCCACTGTAAAACTGAAAGTTGTATAAATTGCTGAGATTTTCTGAATGAGCTGGAAAAAGAAGTGAGGAGGTAGAAGGCAAAGAGTTAGGGCTATTCACTTTGAATTCCCTGTGGAATACGAACTGTTATGAAGAAAACTGTATAAAGCATATCAAATTAATATGCAGAAAGAAGTGAGAGAATGTAGAGGATGAAGAATTGAGGCAGAGAAGATAAGAAAAAGAGGAGCAAAAAGAGATGCTACAGAACAGAGCTGATATCTGAGGTAAATCAGCAAATATTTTCTTTTGATTGAATGAGGAAGTTGGAGCTTCCCTATCAAGTTGAAGCTTGATAGATGTCAGTTGTAGCTGACTGAGGTTGGAGCCTCCTGTAGGTTGGTGCCTGCAGAAAATCAGTGGTGAGAGGGAGTTGGAGCTTGCCTTTGCATCACAACAATAATAAGATGTGGCTTTCTCCCTTTATGGGTTTCCACTTATATCTGCTGTCTCTGTGTGTGTTGCCTATGTGTTGATATGTTCTACTCAATCTTCTTAATGCTCGCTGCTCTCATAATAAGCTTGGTGTAACATTATCGTAATACTTGCTGCTTCATATTAAGATTGTTCATATATTAAGTTGGTTATAAAATTAAGTTGTAAATAAGCTTAATGAAAAGTTTTAAAAAGCTCATGTATGTGTTAAACTGATTCTGTAATATCCCAAAAATGGATTCTTCAGCAGATCATGCCTGAAAAACGCATTCTTCAGGTATGATGGCTTCAGATATCATATAATATGTCTAAAAATGCTCAGCAACCAAAAGAAATAACAGCAACAACCTTTACTCAGCTCTAAAGGGAAAAAAGGTGGGGAAAAGTGAGGATTTTGGCCCTAAAATGAGTGTATTAGCAAATCTGCGTCAAACGACGGGTCAAGGTTCTGGAATATGTTAGATTAGGTCAAGAGGGACTTCCATGTCGAATTTCAGCTCAAACAAAGGCGTTTTGCTATGTTAAACAGTTCCTCCTTCCCGACTAGTTAAGAAAAACCCTGATTTCCCAAGACTTTGAGTATGCAGAATTTTCCAGAAGCAAGGGCAGCGTATTTTTTGAAGGTATGAGATGTAAAGCACTATGAATAATTAGATAATGAGTTTGAGAACAAAGCATAGGCTTTCAGCAAGGTTAAACAACAGTTTTATATAGAAAATCCCTCAAGATGGAGGTGCAGCAAGACAAAAGATTGATCTAGAAACCCTTCAGCGTTTTCTCAAGGAGGCTGAAGCTTATATTTATTATATTACAGATCCGCAACTGATAAATACATGAAAACAGAGATCTATAATGAGACAAAATGCCCAAAGGGCTCTTTATTACTTTCCCCTTGGGGATTTTAGCAATACATGAGAATGTCGGAGCAGATCTGAGTTTTACTGCAGCAGATCTAAAGAATGATTCAGAATTTCTGAAGCAAACTTCAGTATCAGATCAGAAATATACTTGGATTGGTTGGGCAATCCAAGGATCACCCTCAATCAGAGATCTAACTCCAAAATGATGCCAAAAACCCTGGAATGCTGCTCCCTCAGCAATAACGCAGATCTGGGGAAAGAACTGCACAGTATACCATGAAGAACATATAGGCCTGATGCCAAGATCTGATAATAAGCTCCAATATCTCCCAATCTGATCCTCCAAAGGAAAGAGAGACTCTCCCTCTGAAAAACAAGAGAAGGAGGTGGTGTCGTAAAGTCACCATGACAACACCCTACAACACAGTATTACGCTGCTGCAGCAATAACGCTGTCCTGGAGGATGATGCTAAGAAAATAACCTTGCCCGAGTAGGCACTCGAAGTCCCCCGGGGCTAAGGGTGAGATCTTCGCACGGAGACACTCGGTTGCACTAAACAGTGCAGCAGACGGGCTAAACAGCCAACGTGCCAAAGAAGACGATATGTCTCACTCAACAATCCATAATCCAAGCATCCAAGCATGAATGAAATGAGGAGGATCCTCCATCTTTTATAGCGTTGGTTTCCCTCCAAAACCCAACGTAGTCTCTCTCTCTCCTCCACATCCTCATCCTTATCCACATTCTCATCCTTATCTCCACAGAAGCTTGGAGAAACTTCTAGAGTGTACATAGCCCCACCTCCTCCACGTGGTGTTGGGTCCCCCCTTGACTCCCACTTAAGTCGCAACATTGTGCTACTAGGTGGATGTCTTATTTCATTTAAGTGAGTTTAGAACCTCCTTTACTCACTTTTTATTTATTTACAAACTATAGGTGGCAAAATAAACAAAATAGAATATTCCAATTTGCTGTCGCAAATTAGGAATATTACAGTCCCCCCCCGCAAAATGTTGGTTGCCCTCAAGCAACTGCCTGAACAAGTCTCCTCCTAGCGGATGTTCTCCACCGATACTGCAAAATATGCCTGGGTCCCAGATGCGCCACTGAATCTCCCCCTGTATTCTGCATCATCCTGATATGAAGGGATCTCTCAATGCCAGGATCCCAAATCGATCACTCATGGTACCATCCAACCAACAATCCTCCCGGATCCCATTGCCACCATGGCCAATAATAGCCCAAGTCCCATGGCTCGGACTGCTCACTGCCTCTGGCTATGACTGAAGACCATGACCCCTGCTGTGATGTAGCTATCACTGTGTAAGCTGTCCATCAACTGTGTACCAACTCATCACCTCTCTCCAATCAACTGCAAGTGTAGAACTGAAGAATCTCCACTCGAGGCATGGAGTCTGGAATGTAATGAGGAACATCTCTCCCATGTAGATCCTCCATCCCCAAGCAATCATCCAAACAAAATGAGCCACCTCCCCACAAGGCAACTCCTGAAAATCTCCTTCCACCTCAAGCTCCGGTAATGAAGGTGGGCTGAAAATCTGAACTTGGCAAGCATCATAGCTTACCCCCTCATGTCCTTCTCTCCACTCATGACAAGTGTAGAGTGTATGTTGATCCTAGGCTGCAAAATCATTGCCCTCCAATGGCAAAGTGAAGAACAATCCTCCAAAGAAGGTTCCTCCATCAATGAAGAACAAGCTGGCCCAAAACAAACCATCCATGAAGACTAGGACATGGTCATCATGGAACATCCAAATGAGAGGTTTGCTGAAGGTTTTACATGATGATACATGATGCAAACAATCTCTCACGAGGATACAACGCAATTTCATCCATTGCAACTTCAGAAAATTGCATGGCAAGCAATGTATAAGATCCATCACATCTACTAACGGATAGTAAATGGCTGAATATGACCACAACATGAGACCAAACACTTTCCCATGGCAATACAATGGATGAATATCAATCTCATGGCTCACCTTAAAAGAAAATGCATATGTAGTAGTGGTGGCCATGCCTCCTCCCATGCTCCCATTAGAACATGTAGTGCAGAAATTGTGAGAATTCTTCCCACTCAAAGACACATCCAGCTCATGTGTCTCCCTCATAATCAAGCCTCCCATACAAATCTGATCTATATCAGCAAATTGAGACATGATCAACAATAATATGAAGAGAATGCTGAAGGTTTCATGTGGTGCAAGAAGGTACCAATAGCTTCCCAAACAAGTACAATGCAGTTTTACAAGTTGTTGCTTGATGAAAGTACAAGGCAAAATATTTCTTCTTACATAGTTAATCATGCATGTCTCCATATGATACATGCTATAGTGCAGCAAATGAGCATACATGTAGTGATAAAACATTTGCCCAAGGCCACAAAAGAGATGGCTGCCTCCATCATGTAGATTGGCCCAATACAAGTCATGGAGCAATATGACAAGCTTGCCCCCTTGTGAAGCAATGCACTACATAGGAATGGTAAGAGTGTGCAAATCAATGAATGTATAAACAAACTTCTCACCATATTTTGGAAGTAAGATAGTGCATGGGTCCATACACGAGTCTTCCATAGTGCTTTGGCCCATTGTGAAGAAGAATGAACCATGTGCTGCAAGAAGATAATCCTCCTGATGCTTGGGAACCCAAGTCAAGAAGAATATGCCATAGATGTCTCTATCATCATTACCTCCTCTTTTTTCATCAAGTGAAACAAATATGAAGTGATCCTGGGACCTATGGGTTATAGATCCACCACATTTACGCTTGGCACACTTCATCCATAAGTCTCTGCTCCAAGGTGACAATGCTATGAGCTCATGCAAGTAAGCTCCTGCCAATACAAAGCTCTGTTCTTTGACATGCTCCTTGTCAAAGACTCCTCTAATAATGCTGCAACAAATATGGAATACCTCCCAAGATGGAAGTGCTTCCCAATCATCATCAAAGACCAAGGAGATAGTGCCATCTCCTCCTCCTGCAACATCATACAAAGTGTGAGAGAAAATTTGCCCTTGCTCTCCTAGAAACAAACCAAGCAACAAGACATTGTGTTGCCTCCCCATACCTCCATCATACCAATCATATGATGAAGACACAATGAATGATATGAGTATCATATCAACACCATGCATCCATACTCTATGTTGCTCAATGATGCAAGTATCCCGCCATCTTTCCTTCATCCTCCGACTCTTAGGAAGAGTGTTTGCCAAGTGATGGTCAAACTCTTTCAAGAGTAACCAGCGCAGCCAAGCCTCCTGCTGCCCGGTATCATAGATCTGCAAGTACAAGTGATGGCCAAACTCCCTCAAGAGTAACCAGCGCAGCCAAGCCTCCTGCTGCCTGGTATCACAGATCTGCAAGTAGCCTCTTAGCTCCTTGCTCATCAACCACATCCACTCAATCATTTGTGGATGCCTCCTTCTCCTCATTCTGGTACTCCTCCCATGAGGGCTACCATCCTGCCAAATCAAATTTCTGATTTTGCACTTCATGGGATTTTGAAATATAAACTTCTCAAGGATCAATGAGACCCTATTAAGAATCAAATAGGTGGTAGGCAAAAACCTCCCATCATGATGTGTATGGCTCAAGGGATGTCCAACACAAGCATGAGAGATGTTATCCATCCTAAGATGTCCTCCATCTTCTATCTGCTCTTGTGAGAAGGGAGGAAAGTCATTGCACCCCATGGTGTTTCGAAGTGCATCTCTAGTGAGATCTCTCCTTGAGACCTCCCCTCCATCCATGTTTCACAGCGCAATGCAACCAAGCTGCGCTCGATCTGCATTTGGAACTTCTTGTAGAGCTGCAAGAGTCCCATCCTCAAAAGTGTCAGCTGCTCCAACTGTTGATGCATGTGGCTGCTCCTCCATGAGTGTGACAGCGTTTTCACAAGCCTCCTCAAGAGGTGATGTGATCTCTTCTTCTTGATGAGAATTGGAAGCATATGGTACTTCCTCTTCTTTTTCTTCATTCTTCTTGACCTCCTCAAAGGTGAATGTATTTCTTCTGGATCTGAAAAGAGATGAGAATAAACTCTCCTTTTTCACTTTTCCGATCTTCTTGGGCTTAGACTCACAGGGACTATTGGATTCCTCATGCATGGGAAGAGGTGATCTCCCAGTGGTACGCTGCAAATCTGAACTCTGCATGCTAGAAACTCCTCTGTTACCATAGTACCTTCCTCCTTCATCCTGTCTGAGCTGACAGTAATCTTTGAAGGGCAAAGCTGCTTTGAAGTCTTCCCCCTTGGATTGCCATTCTCGGAAATACTCTCCAAAGGGTATATGACCATGCTGATGTTTGATCCTCATATGTGCCATAGATAACTAGCTCCACAGGCTGAGCCAGAACTATGCTTTGATACCACTGTAATATCCCAAAAATGGATTCTTTAGCAGATCATGCCTGAAAAACGCATTCTTCAGGTATGATGGCTTTAGATATCATATAATATGTCTGAAAATGCTTAGGAACCAAAAGAAATAACAGTAGCAACCTTTACTCAGCTCTTAAGGGCAAAAAGGTGGGGAAAAGTGAGGATTTTTGGCCCTAAAATGAGTGTATCAGCAAATCTGCGTAAAATGACGGGTCAAGGTTCTGGAATATGTTAGATTAGGTCAAGAGGGACTTCCATGTCGAATTTCAGCTCAAACAAAGGCGTTTTGCTATGTTAAACAGTTCCTCCTTCCCGAATTTGAGTATGTCGAATTTGAGTATGCAGAATTTTACTGAAGCAAGGGCAGCGTATTTTCTGAAGGTATGAGATGTAAAGCACTATGAATAATCAGATAATGAGTTTGAGAACAAAGCATAGGCTTTCAGCAAGGTTAAACAACAATTTTATATAGAAAATCCCTCAAGATGGAGGTGCAGCAAGACAAAAGATTGATCTAGAAACCCTTCAGCGTTTTCTCCAGGAGGCTGAAGCTTATATTTATTATATTACAGATCTGCAACTGATAAAGACATGAAATCAGAGATCTATAATGAGACAAAATGCCCAAAGGGCTCTTTATTACTTTCTCCTTGAGGATTTTAACAATACATGAGAATGCCGGAGCAGATCTGAGTTTTACTGCAGCAGATCTGAAGAATGATTCAGAATTTCTGAAGCAAACTTCAGTATCAGATCAGAAATATACTTGGATTGGTTGGCCAATCCAAGGATCACCCTCAATCAGAGATCTAACTCCAAAATGATGCCAAAACCCTTGGAACGTTGCTCCCTCAACAATAACGCAGATCTGGGGAAAGAACTGCGCAGTATACCATGAAGAACATATAGGCCTGATGCCAAGATCTGATAATAAGCTCCAATATCTCCCAATCTGATCCTCCAAAGGAGAGAGAGGCTCTCCCTCTGAAAAACAAGAGGAGGAGGTGGTGTCGTAAAGTCACCACGACAACACCCTACAACACAGTATTACGCCGCTGCAGCAGTAACGCTGTACTGGAGGATGATGCTAAGAAAATAACCTTGCCTGAGCAGGCACTCGAAGTCCCCCGAGGCTAAGGGTGAGATCTCCGCACGGAGACACTCGGTGCACTAAACAGTGCAGCAGACGGGCTAAACAGCCAGCGTGCCAAAGAAAGACAAATGTCTCACTCAATAATCAATAATCCAAGAATCCAAGCATGAATGAAATGAGGAGGATCCTCCATCTTTTATAGCGTTGGTTTCCCTCCAAAACCCAACGTAGTCTCTCTCTCTCCTCCACATCCTCATCCTTATC